>JAPQNM010000002.1:10265778-10288278 GCA_029783475.1 Metacarcinus magister
AAAAAAAAATTACTGCTACTACTATCTATAATGATAATGATATTATATATATATATATATATATATATATATATATATATATATATATATATATATATATATATATATATGGCGTAGGTAATTTCTGGTGTCATGGAGGAAGCACCACAGCCTCCCCCCCCTCCCACCCCACACACACATACATACATACATATACGGATACATACAGAGAGGAGAGCCTCCCATTACTGCTGAAATTGGAAGGCTTACATTCAGTTCTTATTTTTTACTATGTGAAAGGAGACAAGTCCAAATTGTCTCTGCCCAATCCGAGATTCGAACCCGGAACTTCTCGACAGCTAATAACATTAATGACAATAATTATAATAATGATAATATTGATAGTAATAATAATAATAATAATAATAATAATAATAATAATAATAATAATAATAATAATAATAATAATAATAATAATTATAATAATAATAATAATAACAATAATAATAATAATAATAATAATAATAAAAATAATAATAATAATAATAATAATAATAATAATATTAACAATAATAATAATAATAATAATAATAATAATAATAATAATAATAATAATAATAATAACAAAAATTATGATGATAATAATAATCATAATAATGATAATAATAATAATAGTAATAATAATAATTATAATAATAATAATAATAGTAGTACTATTACTACTATTACTACTACTAATAATAATGATAATAATAATTACAAATGAAAAAGGTGCGCGCTCCTCTTTTCTAATTATTTTGTTATACGCAGCTTCCAGTAAGCGTCACAGTGGTGTTTTCTTCTTACCTGAGAATAATTTGTGGAGTTTCTCAGTTATACATATATACAACCTGGTAACGCAACCTGAGAGGAAAGGGTTTTCTATTGTGGTGGACTAACTTTCATGGTGCTGGCTCAAAATATCTTATCTGAATCCAACTGATCCCACTGTTGCCACTTCATTGTTATATTAAGCATGGTGATCATGTCGCCTGGTGCAGCACCCAGTACATAGTGATAAGGTGTACTCTCACACATGACCCTACCTACCGCCTACCACCTACCACCTACCACCTGTCACCTGTCACCTGTCACCTAAACGAGGACTCAAGGACTCGCCGACTTATATAGTGCAGCTGGCTGTTTTGTTATCCTCTTCAAGTATATGAAAGCTGTTCCAGTATGTCGAGATAGATAGATAGATAGAGAGAGAGAGAGGGATAGATAGATAGATAGATAGATAGAGAGAGAAAGAGACAAAAATCAAGGCGTCTTTATATACTGCATAGATATCATAATGTAATGAATCGATTGATCAATGATATTGTAAGATAATAACATTTGTAATGGTATCAGCTGCAGTTCATGGATGGCCTTTGAAATGGACGAGTAAGTGACCTATTATTCCATTTAGGGCGATACGTGGTGCATGTGAACGCAGCACAGTTTTGTAAGCTTGTTTTGTGACATTAATTTATGGGTGGAAACCGGTTCATAAAAGCAGGGCAGCCTAATGTTACCAAGTGGTGAGGCCGGGCTGGTTCATAATAGCCAACACATTAGGAGTTCTATTTCTTATTGCAACATTTGCCTTTTATTAATTATTTTTGTTAATATTCAACAATTTGGTTACTTATGTTGCAAAGATGATGTTACCATTATAGTATGATTTTTATTCTATTGTCCATGAGAGACTAAAATAAATAATATAGAAAAATAAGTATAAAATAAAGGCAAGTGAAAGAAACAAAACGAAAGAGGTGGACAAAGAAAAGGAAGAATGAAATAAAAAAAAATAAGAGTTGAGAAAGAAAGCGTAGAGACAGCAATAGAAAAAAATAAAATGAGGAATTGGTCAGAATAGAAATTTGGGAAGCAGCAAAGTGCATTATCTCGTTGATTTTAATTAGTACAGTAGGTCATGGAAGTTGTGGGCAACAAGTACCTACATAATGTTACTCACCCCAACCAAAAAAAAACCATTAATATACGCACCTTAATACATTGTGCCATAATAGCATTTCTCTCAAAACCACAAGTAGACATGTTATTGCAGGGAAAGAAAGATAGATCATATATATATATATATATATATATATATATATATATATATATATATATATATATATATATATATATATACACATTCACCACAATAACCACGTTTTGTGTATATATATATATATATATATATATATATATATATATATATATATATATATATATATATATATATATAACGTGGTTATTGTGGTGAATGTAATGATTTAAGGCTGGCTGTGACGTGATTTAAGGCTGGCTGTGACGTGATTTCAGGCTGGCCGTGACGTGATTTCAGGCTGGCTGTGACGTGATTTAAGGCTGGCTGTGACGTGATTTAAGGCTGGCTGTGACGTGATTTAAGGCTGGCTGTGACGTGATTTAAGTCAAGGCTGGTTGTGAGTCCTGTGACGTCACTCCCGTTATTATTGCAGTCAGCTGATCCTTGTCTCGTGGGGTCGTGGGTCGTGGCGCCACATTCGTCCGCATCTGCGTGCAGGGTCGTTGCCAGGGCCACCACACCACACCGGGAGTTGGGGGCACACTAAGCCACACTCAGGGTTGAAAGCCGTTCAAGGTGAGTATTCATGCCATACCTGCCGAGTGAATACCTGTGTTCATACAGTTGAAGTTGACGCTCGTGTTGAGAGTTCATATGTGTTCACCTGCGTTCACCTGTGTTCATCTGCGTTCACTTGTGTTCACCTGCATTCTGTGCTTGCCAAGGGGAGTTTAGTGTACTATCCAACAGGTAATGTAATGTGTGGGTGGTATAGTATAAATTATTTAAATCAAAATAACAATGTGATAAGGTTATATATATATATATATATATATATATATATATATATATATATATATATATATATATATATATATATATATATATATATATATTTTGTATAATCTCGTTTCTGCGTATTGGTGAAAATCAATATGACGGTATATTCATGATTCTAGGGTGATTTTTTTTTTGGTTGATACTTTATTTAGTCAGATTAAATGTCACCATACCTTGACATGTACGTTATTTAAGAGATATATGGCAATTGGCATCACAACTTTCATCTTTTTATTTGATTTTATACTTGCTTTGAGTGCCAACCAATAATCTTGTAGAAAATATTTAAGAGTAGTTGGTAAATTTTAGAAAACATCATTACTTGTTTTCCACTTAGTTTTCATGTGTTTTACTCTAACAATTGTTACTTCTCATAATTATTTTTTTCTAATGGAATCACCACATTATTGTTATCATTATTATTCATTTATATATATATATATATTTTTTTTTCCCTGGCTGGCTTTTTCCTACACTAAGGTAGGTTAGGAAATGTAACTGAAATGAGAAATCAAAATAGCTCACACACCAACCTTTTTCTACAGATAATCACATGGAAATTTTCCATGAAAATTAATACCAGAATGAATGGTTAATTTGCAGAAAGAGGTTTTCAAATAATTTTTGAAGGTAAATGAGTTTTTCTGGTGTTTTTCATGTAATTCGACTGATTTTAGGATTCATTTCTGGGCAAAGCTTGTTTCGGAGTTCCCACAACAAAACCAGCAGTACAAATGAGGTCCTGAATCAATCAAAGTACATACAAAAAATTTTATAAATAATTTTCTTTCAAAAACCTAATTTAAATCTAGATAAAGATTTTAAATACTTTTCAGATGAAAGTATTGTTTCTAGTCCATCCCCCCTCTGTCATGCCCTACCAACCCTCCTCCAACCTTCCTGTTTTTTATTCTTTAAAATTAAATGTAACCTTTCCTAACCTTATTTTTGAACACACCTTATTTTTGATTTTTGAAAAATTAAATATAACCTTTCCTAACCTAACCTATCCTTACTGGTTGATTTGCAGAAAGAGGTTCTCTAGTCATTGTGATGTTCTGACTCAAGGAAAGTCCCCTTACACTCACAGTGAAAATATATTAAACTTTTCTTTTTCTTCTTCGGTAACATAACTTACTGAGTACAGTACCACCGAGCTATACTCTCCTAATTGACAGTGTTTTCTACACTTCGTTTTGTTTTTACATATATGGCAAAATACCGTATGCCCTAAGAAAGTCTATCGAGGCTTTTTCATCTTCATAGAAGCGCTTGATCACGGGACCACCATAGCAACTGAAATTCAAATCAGGAAGGAAGGTGATATGAAATATTGTAACATGATTGACTGATGTCTGAATATTGTCTTGTCATTGGCTAGTGTTGAAAAGATTTCCTAATTCAATATCAGGTGTAAGTGTGAGTGCACGACATAACTCTGGCCGTAAGGGAGACTTCCTCTGGCAGGGTACCTGTAACTCTGTTATTAAGCTGTGGCCCAAAAAAGTTTTATAGAAGAAAAGCAATCAGGAGAAAAAGAGAATGTCAAATGGGAAGTCCAAAAATGGCATAGATATTGAGAACCTCTTTATGCAAACTATACGAATGAATAACTAATTACACCTCACAACTTAACTAAGAAAATAAATATATAATAATTGTCATAAATGACATCATTGCACTACAATATTGACATAGCTGCACCCTCCCTCTTCCTTAATCTCACCTTCAACACAACCTTCATATCAGCACTTACCTGCAACAAAGTGGAACATTTTTCACCCACTACATTTCCTTTTCATTAGTATAATCTCGCTTTATTGTAGGGAATTTGCCTCCTTTACTCCTCTTGTGGCCTTTTATTAGTCTAAGCTAATCATAATCTCCCTACCTTAACTTATCTGAGTGACCTCCATTCCATCAATTACTATCAGAGAATCAGGTGAGCCAGCAGGGAGTAGTGTGGTTACAGCTCCCTTCACCTTGACTCTACCAGGCTGAGGTTGTACATACAGTCATCCCTTAACATTCGCGGGGGTTACTTAACAGATAGCAAGGAATGTTAAAAAAAACAACTGTGTATATTTGCTGCCCCTTAAATGTTAACACTCCAAGACCCCATATTTCCTTATATAACTAAAAAAAACATTTGTTTATCTTTAGAAGCATTATAATATGCTGAAAAGCTGTAAAAAGATTGAAACTAGCACAATACAGTTGGGAAATTTTAAATATTGGTTTAGGTGTAATATGTAAACTATGTAATATGTAAAATAGAAATATATACTCATAACTGTGTTTTCAGGCTTTGTGAGACAAAATTATCCCAAAAAAACTGAAGAGCTTGTGGCAGCAATGGGGGATCAAGGCTCAATTCAAGATTCAGATGGTTGTTGTGATGGCCATGACTCAGGTGAGTGAGTATGAGGACATAGTCAGAGCTGCTTCACAGATTACACTGCTATCTCTTACTTGTTGCTGTTTCAAGGACATGGTTTTTTCTATTCATGAAGCTCCATAGTTATAAGAAAAAAAGGATTGATGAAAAAGGAAATGGACAAATAAAGGCCTTGTTTCAATGATCATGATACCTTACAGTAATGGAATCATGGCATTTGAAATTTTTAAATGTTTCCCTAATGGTGCTACTTTTTAGTAAGCCGGAAGATATTACAAATCATCCAAGAATAACTTGAATGGAATAACTTGGCATTAGCAAACGTGTAAGACTTTTTTTTTATATAGCATTTGAGCTGCACTAGGGAGCTGAAGTGTGATGTCATGCCTAATTCATACAAACAGTAACTTCAATTATTTTAATTTGATGCTAGTGATGGTGTATCTGGCTGAGTAAAATGTAGTGTGCATTATATAAACGTTTTGCCATAGGTTTTTGTTTGGTGTAATCCATGTTTTTATTTTTTCTTATAACATAGGGGAGTATACCCTGAATCTCAATAATGTACAGGTGTTTGAATATTTTATACTATTAGTGTGTGAAATATGTATTTTCTTCTTCATGATAATCATAAAGCTGTGCTGACATGAAATTCCACTCAAAACATTTGTTTGGAACTGGCTGATTGATGTCATCACTTACACTCCTTATTGCTTTTGCAATATTGTACAAAGTGTAATAAATCTCAACCCATCAATACATGTTTGCTTTTGACTTCTCGGTGAGGCTCATCATCCTCTCCACCCTTTGAAAAATATTGCATTGCACTATTTCTGTCTTGAAGCAGTGGTGCATTGATGCCATCCTCTTTAAGAATGAAGATTTTTATTGTTGCATTTGGTACTTTAAAAATACCTACAACTTTTTTTTTTTTTTTTTTTTTTTTTTTTTACAGGCCACCATGTCCACTTCTCAGAGGACACAGATGAAATGGGCAACACAGCCATAGTTGTTAAGGAGAAGGAGGAGGGCTGCAAGTATGAGGCTCATGTTGGGTTTCTGCAGGTATGGGGGATTACTGAAGTCTAGTTTTTTCAAATATGAGTTTATTAATTTTGTCATTAGTAGTTTCTTATAGGTTCCATTTACAATATAAAATTATCCATAGGTACTGCACTGGTACCACATTACAATCCAACTTCCTGTGAAGGATGCTGGTGAAGGTTATGTCATTGGAGACAAACAGAGTGTACACTGTCGAGCTGAGAGCCTACAGGTCAGTAGTGCCTGGGGCATGAATCATAGAGGTACAGTGACAAAAAAGTTAGTGCATATATTTTCAGTATTTGTAACAACAAGAGTTCATATTACAAATTTTTGCCAGATAGATTAATATTTGCATTGATTACGAAAGCCATTTAGTCGATATGAATCATAAATATCAAGAAAAAATAAATGTATTTATGTACATATTTTTGTAAGATGTTTAATAGGAGTAGGCAGTAGACACCTGCCGCCCAGTGGAATACTCCAGGAGAGGTACTTACGGGGATGTAGGCAGTGCTGCAGACTGAGTGATTCCCCGTATACTCTCTTCCCGGTTCCCTTAGTGTCTCATTTACACAAGAGAGCAGCTGCAGCCTGCCCTCTAAAGACAACTTCTTCTACTACTTACATAACATTACTACACCTTACACTTGTACACTCTCTTCAAATCAAAATTTTAAAATGGCTACTAAAAACCAAGCCTCGGAGTCCCCATCTGGGGAGGGGACCACAAATGTCCCCAGGTCGGACTGCCCCTCTAATACTTTTACTCTCGATTTCTGCAACATTCGTGGCCATCTCTCCTCCACTAAACCTCTTCTTCTCTTTGTAACTGAAACACAGTTTTCTGTGGCTACTGACAGCAGCCCCTTCTCTGTTCCCTCCTACTTTCTCTATCCTCATTTTCAATCCAAAGCTGGCTATTGCACATATGTGTGTATAACGACATTACTTGCTCTCATGCCCACAATCTTGAATCTTCAAAATTTTCTACCATCTTGCTAAGACTTCAATGTCACTCTCTAACTAAATACATTTGTGCTGTATATCTCTCACCTAATTCCTCTGACTATGTAAAATTCTTTGACTATTTGACTTCCAAAGTGGAGTACATCCTATCTCACTTTCCTTATGCTGAGATCTCCATTTTAGGGGATTTCAATGTTCACCACCAGCTTTGGCTTTCATCTTCTTTCACTGACCAACCTGGTGAACAAACCTTCAACTTTGCTATCCTTCATGACCTAGAGCAGCTGGTGTAGTTCCCTACCCGTATACCTGACCGTCTTGGAGACACGTCCAACATTCTTGATCTTTTCCTAACTTCCAACCCTTCAGCTTACTCTGTTAAACTTTCCTCTCCATTGGGCTCCTCCGATCACAATCTTATTTTTGTTACCTGTTCTATCACTCCAGTGCAGCCTCAGGACCCGCCTAAGCGGAGGTGCTTCTGGCATTTCAACTCTGCTAAGTGGGAGGACCTAAGGCAGTACTATTCTGATTTTCCTTAGGATGATTATTGTTTCCATGTCAGAGATCCTTCTCTTTGTGCTGAGCGTATAACAGAGGTGATTGTCTCTGGCATGGAGCTATACATTTCTCATACTTTCTCAAATACTAAAGCTAAAAGGCCCTGGTTTAACTCTGCTTGTTGTTGTGCTGTCAAAGATAGAGAGGCGGCTCACAAACGGTACCGTAGCCATCCATCTGCTGAAACTCATGCTCTTTATATTTCTGCCCATAATCATGCCAAATCTATTCTCCAACTTACTAAAAACTCTTTCATCAATAGAAAATGTTAAAATCTTTCCAATTCTAACTCTCCTCATGATTTCTGGCCAATAATATCTCCAACAATTTTACTTGTTCATCTCCAACAATTTTACTTCTTCATCTTTCCCACCTTTACTTCAACTAGATGGCTCCACAGCTGTCTCTTTTTTCTCTAAAGCTGAACTCTTCACTCAAACCTTTGCTATCAACTCTACTTTGGATTATATTGGGCATATTCTTCCTACTCCTCCACCCTCTGACTACTTCATTCCTAAAATTAAAATTCTTTATTATGACGTTTTCCATGCCCTCCCTGGCCTTGATTCTTGGAAGGCTTATGGTCTGGATGGAGTTCCTCCTGTTGTTCTCAAAAACTGTGCTACCGAACTCACTCCCTGCCTGGTAAAACTCTTTCGTCTGTGTCTCTCTACTTCTACCTACCCTTCTTGCTGGAAGTTTGCTCACATTCAACCTGTCCCTAAAAAGGGTTTCCGGAAAGGCCAGCCTGCTGGTGATCTTCTTGCTTTTCTAACTGAATCTTGGTCATCCTCTTTTAGGGACTTCGGTGAAACCCTTGCTGTCAGCCTTGACATATCAAAAGCCTTCGATAGAGTCTGGCATAAAACTTTAATTTCTAAACTACCTTCTCTCTGTACCTTCATCTCCAGTTTCCTTTCTGATCGTTCTATTGCTGCTGTAGTGGACGGTCACTGTTCTTCCCTTAAAACTATCAACAGTGATGTTCTCAGGGTTCTGTCCTATCACCCACTTTCTTTCTATTATTCATCAATGATCTCCTAAATCTGACTCAATGCCCTATCCACTCCTATGCTGATGACACTACTTTGCATTGCATTTTTCAACGTCGTACAACAGACGCCCAACCCAACAAGAATTAAATGACTCAAGGCAGGATACTATAGGACGCCAAACTTGTGATCTTTCACTAGTTTCTGATTGGGGCAGAGCAAATCTGGTTCTGTTCAATGCCTCAAAAACTCTATTTCTACAACTATCTACTCGACATAACCTTCCAGATAACCATCCCCTCCTCTTCAATGGCATTCAACTGCCCCTCTCTTCCACATTAAACACACTCGGTCTATCCTTTACTAAAAATCTAAACTGGCAATTTCATATCTTTACTCTTGCTAAATCAGCTTCCAAGAAGTTAGGTGTCCTATGGCATCTGTGTCCATTTTTCTCTCCCTCCCACCTGCTTGCTCTGTACAGGGGCCTTATCCGCCCATGTATGGAGTATGGTTCTCATGTCTGGGAGGGTTCAACTCACACAACTTTACTAAACAGGGTGGAGTCTAAAGCTTTTCGTCTCATCAACTCAGCTCCTCTAACTGACTGGCTTGATTCTTTAAGTCACCGATGCAATGTTGCATCTTTATCTCTTTTCTACCGCTATTTTCATACTGACTGCTCTTCTGAACTTGCTAACTGCATGTCTCCACCCCTCCTACGGCCTCTCTGAACAAGACTTTCAATTTTCATCCCTATTCTGTCCATCTTTCTAATGCAACAGTTAACCAGTATCTTCACTCTTTCATCCCTTACACAAGTAAACTCTGGAACTCTCTTTCTTTGTCTGTTTTTTCACCTGCCTATGACTTGAACTGTTTCAAAAGAGGAGTGTCAAGACACCTCACATATTAAACTGGACCTCCACCCCCTGCCTCTATTTCTCCTACTGTACAGGGTTTGGCAATAAGTGGGATTTTTTTTTCTTACATAATTTTGTTTGCACTTGTCCAGTACCCTTTTAATGTAAAATACTTTGCCTGAGCTAGACTTGTGTGATTCCATCTCCGTATCTATATTTGGCCAGCTTTTCCTTCAGTAGTACATTCTTTGCTATTATCACCTCTTTCTTCAATCCATTCCAAGTATCTATACTTATCTGGTGAAAGCTGTACTTTTTTTTTTGTATCATTCAAGCAAATTCCTATTTGCAGTTTTTTCTTTTGCCCCCTCAAATATCTAGCCCCTCTTTTTCTTTTCATTATTATATTTTTTTTATTTGTTTCCTCCTGGTTGTTCATCAATGTATATATTGTAATTAAGTTTGTGTTGACAAGGCACATGGGAAGGGGAGAGTGATATCTACCCGATCCCTTATCACATTGTTTCGGTTAACCCCCTTTAAGATTAATATAAGGCAGATATATAGATAGATAGATCAATGTATTAACCAGCCTGCATGGGAGGATAAACAGCTGTGTGCTGACTGCCCAGGTCAAACTAGCCATGACACCATTGGCCAAAATATAAATTAATAACATGAAAATTGCACAAAGTTGTATTCTTTCCAACAGGTTGTGGAAGGTGGTGGGCTGGAGGTAATGGTGGATATGTTGGCTCATAAGGAGAAGCTGTTGAAGGAGACAATCACCCTGTTGAAGCCATCTGGCAGTGAACTAAAGCTCATTGTCTTTGCCAGAGTCTTAGGTATTGTATCGTTGTTGTAGATGTCTATAAGTCGTAGTACTACCCATTCTCTCTCTCTCTCTCTCTCTCTCTCTCTCTCTCTCTCTCTCTCTCTCTCTCTCTCTCTCTCTCTCTCTCTCTCTCTCTCTCTCTCTCTCTCTCGCTCTCTCTCTCTCTCATAAATAGTATATATACTGTGTCTAGAAAAAAGTTACAAATAGGCTAAGCCGTGTTATTGTGGATGTCATATTTAAGATGAATCAACATGAATTATAATATAGCATCACGTTCATATTTTCAAAATAATATGTTTTAAAACTGAAATGTAATATATTTTACACAGGAAAGCAGAAGGGAACCCCTATGTTGCGAAATGGTATCAAGTGCTATAAAGTGGAGCATGATGAAGAATCTGAAGCCTCGGACTGGCATGGATTCACATAACAAGCAAAATTTGAAAGGTCAGTCAACCATGAAGTTTCTGGTTGAACTCTGAATGCTCAAGAGTTATTTTTTGCATCTGCACTGAATTTCATCAAACTGAAGTCATGGGCAGAGAATTACATAATTTTATTTTGACATGCCAATTCATAACTTACTTGATGTGAAATTGCACAGTTGAACTCCGAAAAACTTCAGATTGCCCTAAGATCATATTTTTATCTGAGAAGTACCAAAGAGTTCAATTATTGATTTTTAAAGCATCAACATTTTAGTATCTGTATTGAATGGAACCATACAAGGCATTTTGGGTTCAAAGAAATTTTTATTTTCCCCTCCGCTTCTGCACCATGTCTTTTCATAGGAGATAATACAGAGGAGGGTAAATAGTTTATTGCAAAAAGGATATATGCCCTGTTTCAATATGCAATGTATGTTTGAGAATTGAGAAAATTTATCAAGCTAAAGATAATTTGAGTTACAATACAGGATGTGGATGCTTCATCACTTGAAGATTATATTTATAAGATCATTTAGTCCGTGGGCCAAATCAGAATTAAGGCCTAATTAAGGAGTTTGTTGCACCCCTGTTGAAACTTTAGTTTGATGTTCCCAGCGGGTTCCTAGGTCATATAAGACACCATTTTCACTTGTCATTGGCACAACCTGACAAGTAATTTTTACCAGAGCCTTGTGTAAGCGATGGGTCGGCCAAAAAGCCAATTTCATGGCTTTACATCGGTCAACTAGGAACACTTTTCTTGGAGTTCCAGGGTGTCTCAAATGGTTGGATAAGTATGTATGGACATAACTGAAACAAAAAACAATTAAATTGTTTTGTTTATTCCTGTAAAAATTCATTTGTTCTACCACTTTATGCCTGATTTTTACTTTTTTAGGCGGAAAAGTGCCACCTTATTAGTATTTCTTATATAAATTTAAGTGTCACTCCTTGTTTTATTTGATTATTATGTTTATATCTGATTTCATATATAAATTTATTTTACATCATATATGATTAAATTTACTGAAATAATATAGAACCCCTAGTTATATTTTTTATGAAAAAGATAATTTAAGTAATTTATTTTATATCATAATTAAATTTACTGAAATAATTATGAGAAATATTGTAAAACCCCATAACCATAACAACATAATGAGGCATCAGTTCCACTTCAGCTGCTGTTTTGGGGGATATACTGTTGTGAGCTTTTTCAGTGTTTATAAAAATTGGTTATTCACGGGGTGATTACTATAGTAGCTCAACTATTTTATCCATACATGACACCTCGCGTACTTCTAAGCGATAATGGAATGGAATTTCATTACGTGTTGTTAACAGAGATTTGCTCGTTATACAATATTAAGCAGACTTTAACAGTGGCTTACCACCCAAGATCAACTGGACTGGTCGAAAGAGCAAACGGGAAAATTCTTGAAGCTCTCCGACCTGTTGTATGAAGTTTGCATGACGATTGAGAAGACTGGATACCACATGTAGGGGCGTGTATAAATGGTTCCATTTGCGAATCAACAGGGAAAACTCCTCATTAACTACTACTATACTATACTATGGAGTCAATAAAAGAACACCATATGAACTACTGGCGAGTGCTCAGAAACCGGTTTATAATGTAGATAACTATGTTGATCAACATTTGCGAGTTTTTGCGGGTATGCACAAAATGATTCGGGAGAATCTAGCATTAAGAGCTGAGATGATGGCTCAACAACACAATGTGCGACACCTGTAGCTATAAAGGAAGGCAACACCGTCATGGTTCAGGTGCCTGCGAGGGCTTCCAAATTAGCGCCAAAATTTGTGGGACCGCGCTTGGTGGTGGGGCAAAAACATGGCAACAAGGTGGAGGTTTTTTATCCTTTCCTTAAGACTGTAGACATAAATCATAGAAGAGCTCAAGCAGTACACGAATACGTTGGGAATGTTCTGGGCATGGGGAATTATGGAAGATATGTTTTCACCTATATATGGGGAATTACGGTACTCAGGTAGACAAAACAATGATCAGGTGGCGTGAACCAACACAAAGACAGATTATAATATTTCTCATGATTCCTTCTGTATAAATTACTTAAATTATATTTCTTCTTTTAATTTCAATGGTATTAAAAAGTATTAAAGTAAAAAAAACTAAAAAAATATACCAGGGGTTTTGTCCTACTTCACCCTTTAACCGCGGGAGTTTTGTCCACTGGGGGTTTTGTTCGCTGGGGTTTTTGTACTATTACTACTACTACTACTATTACCACTACTACTACTATTACCACTACTACTACTACTACTACTACTACTACTACTACTACTACTACTACTACTACTACTACTACTACTACTACTACTACTACTATTACCACTACTACTACTACTACTATTACCACTACTACTACTACTACTATTACCACTACTACTACTACTACTACTACTACTACTACTACTACTACTACTACTACTACTACTACTACTACTACTACTACTACTACAGTCAGCCCCGCAAGAGTGCGCTTAATGTAGTCCAAACCCTTGCGCACCCTTGGAAGTTAATAACCTATGGGAAATTCACTAATGTAGTCCAGGACTCTTAAGACTTACCCTTTTTTCGCCCAATAACCCAATAAATACATGATATAATGAAAGAATATACAGTACATATACACATGTGATTAAATATGATAGATAATAGATAGATACTGTACTGGCGGAAGCCATTACAGTATCTAAGATGGAGGAGGAGGAATCCCACATCTGAGCGAGAGAGATGACGTCATCACAACATGGCCGCCCGACAAAAGCTGAATTTCTTTGCGTATTTCCCGTCTTATACAGGCGTGGGAAGAATGCAAAGAAAATTAGCGTAATTGAAAAGAAAGGACTAGTAAAATCAGTAAAAATCTCCCTTTGTGTTGCACTTTCTTCCTATTCACGTCTATGGAAGGATAGAGGAACCGTAACACCAAGGAAGATGGGACCTACAAGGCGATACAAACCATAACAGGTCACAAGAAGCAGAAGAGGAGGAGGAGGAGGAGGAAGAAGAATTCCACATATGAAGCTTTAGGATGTTGAGTTCTTTAAAGGAGATGGAAGGAGGGAGAGAAAGACGAATGGTGGAGAGAGAGAGAGAGAGAGAGAGAGAGAGAGAGAGAGAGAGACTGCTAGCTGACAACGCGTCAAGGACTGGTGGAGAATAGCGGGGTGTGTTGCCTCATCCCTCTGCTGCCAGCTAGTGATTTTGCGCACGCTTTGAATTTTTTCGCACCCTTTGAAAATAAGTGCCAAACCAGTACTGTCCGCACCCTTGGAATTTCGCAACCTTGGAGTGCGCACCCTTGGGGGGACGACTGTACTACTACTTCTACTACTACTACTGCTGCTGCTGCTGCTACTACTACTACTACTACTACTACTACTACTACTACTACTACTACTACTACTACTACGACTACAACTACTAATACTAATACTACTAGTAGTAATACTGCCACAAAAACAATAGAGGGAATGAAAAGGATAAAAAAGAAATGACCATTAAAAGAAGGAAGCCAGAGGTAAAGGGGAGGAGGAAGGAGGGAAGACGCGATGAGCAAACACCCACCACTGTCTCTTTATTGTCTTATTTTTTGGCACACTTATAAAACTTTTAATTGGTGTTGCCTTCGTGGTGCTTTTGCACATTGGCACAAAGCAATAATAATACCATCTGTTTGTCTGAGACATGTTTATAGGGACAAAAAGACACAAGTAAACACATTCAGCTCGTCTATTGGCTGGGCCGTAGCTAAGGGAGGCCACTACTGACGTCACAACCAATCACAGCGCTTTCCGAAGTGACATCATATTATGGCATCAAAAAACTGCATTTATTTGATATATGACGCATATTTAAGCTAAAAGACCATTAGTATATTGAATTAAACATATTTTCCTTTAAATTATAGATAATATGTACGATTTTTGATCTGAGGAAATTGGTCTATATCTGATTTGGCCCACAGACTAATTAGGGGAGTGAATTTCAATTGTTGGATCTTGTTTTGTTAACTTTTGTCAAACTTTTTCTTGTTCACCAGGGGAGGCAGTGACTGAGTGGTCAACATGAAAATGTAGGATGTGATGTTACACATTCATGTCCTACGAATGATGCCACTTTATTTTGACTGTCATGAAGCGGCTTGAAATCATCCACATGTCACCCAGATACCATACCTTCAATTGTAACTTCAGATAAGTGGAGTAGTGGGGACTGGCATGGGCCCTCAACACCTGCCACTTTAAACATTAATGCCCATTTTGGCACAGGCTGGACCATCCATCATTGTTCCATAACAGAACATAGAGGTGCACCTGGGCCCCAGGTGACAAAAAAATCACATATTGAGATTATATATCTCAAAATACTATTGGCTCGGGAGTATCATGTACTATTTAATGTAGGACAAAAATATTTATAACTGTATTTTGGTGTCCACTTCCCTGCTGTGATTCAGTTTCTTCAGGTGATTAGTCTTTTTTTTACAGACATTCAGTGGCTCTTGGCCAGGTTTTATAGTTTTACTTATTGTGTCTAAGAATTACATTTATGTTTCTATTGTGTTTGTAGTTGATTCCTCTTCATGTCTTGTATCAAGTCCATGGAGAATTGAATTGATTTTACATTTTACTTTTTTTGAACAATGTATGTGTACTATTCATATCACTATATGATGCACACATGATTTTGATCTAAGGTGATACCTGAAAATGATGGCAATCTATGATATTTTTTGTTAACCTCTGCTATATATCTTACACAATTCTTGCTACTGGTTGCAAAGTAAACTGATTTTACAAGTACTTGCCTATTCTGGTTGTTACTCATTATGATATAAGATGTTAAACAGGAAGGAAAGAAATTAAGTTAATCATTAATTTTGTTGTAGTAAAATCTTTATGAGCCTTCTTGTTTACGTTGTTTTAATGATCTGACATATTTTCTAGGTTCAACATGTTAATTAGTAGTTTCTCAAGGATTATTGGTTACTTTTGTATTTTAAAATGTTGATTTACAAGTGCCAAGATAAAAAAATGAGAATAATTTGCATAAAATTTAGAATTCAATTACCTGAAATTGTTGAATTAATGAAAATGTTAATTAGATTCATGGGGCACTAGAAATCCTGAACACAGTTGTTTTATTTATAAGCAGAACAATTGTTTTCAGGAAACATTGCATAAGATTACTTTTCAAAGGGTTATATGTTTGCAAGGATAATTTTAGCAGTATGCATTGTAGATTTTTAAAACTTTCCTTACATGGAATCACAATTGTTTTGGAGAACAAACAATAAAAGGTATTTTGAAGGAGGACAAGTATCAATGTATAATAGTGGCAAATCTAGGCAGTGGACATTTGATGATTGGAGTGTAGGACAAAGCATGCCATTAGCAGTTCACTTACCATTGAGCGAGGACGTCTGCTGCTCCACAATATTGCCATGGCTAATAGCCATAGTTTACATCATTTCTTCCTTGTCATAATAATTCTTTTTGCACAACACACTCCCATAATGCTCCACAAAATGGGCTTTTGCATTGATGCTGTGTTGTCATCCATGTTCACCTTCCTGCACCTCAACAGTAAATGGTAGTGTGCGCCATGACTAGTATGTGGACACGCACCACAAGACCGTTGCTGCTACGGAGACGACTTTACTTGCGACTCGACTACCCGCCCATCTAGCAGTCTAGTAGTCCCATGCCTCTTGTGCAGAGCACAGACATGTCAAGGTTCAGGCGCCAGGTTTTGAACTGATTAATCTGGTTAACATGTGCCAAAATGGAACAATACATATACATATATGTATATATTATATATATATATATATATATATATATATATATATATATATATATTTATTTATATATATATATATATATATATATATATATATATATATATATTTATATATATATATATATTTATATATATATATATATATATATATTTATATATATATATATATATATATATATATATATATGTATATATATATATATATATATATATATATATATATATATATATATATATGTATATATATATATATATATATATATATATATATATGTACATATATATGTACATATATATGTGTATATATATATATATATATATATATATATATATATATATATATATATATATATATATACATATATATATATATATATATATATATATATATATATATATACGTATATATATATATATATATATATATATATATATATATATATATATATATATATATATATATACGTATATATATATATATATATATATATATATATATATATATATATATATATATACACATATATATGTACATATGTATGTACATATATATATATATATATATATATATATATATATATATATATATATGTACATATATATGTACATATATATATACATATATATATACATATATATATATATATATATATATATATATATATATATATGTACAACCAGATGTGTGCATGCACACTAAAAAAATAAAGATATCTATTTATCTATATACTTAGCTTATATCCATATTAAAAGGGAGTAGCCAAGACGAGGCACTTAGGGTTCAGGGAGATATTACTTTCTCCTCCCCCTCTGCACCCTGTCTTTTTGTAGGAAAGAATACAGAGGAAGGGCTTCCCAGACCCTTTGCTTCATCCCTTTTGGTCGCCTTTCATGACCCACAGGTACTTAGGTGTTAGTATTCTTGCAGTCCCCATCACAGAGCTTATAAATGATATAAGTGATATTAATGAACAATTAATAATATAGATAAGGTGTTAGAAATATGTATTGAATAGAGATCTGCTGTTTCTCAACCCAGTAAAAGTATGTTTGTGCCACTTTCAATCTAACATTATTGTATGAATTTAAGACAATTATTTGTAAATTCAGTATCAGTATGACAACCATTAGTAAATCTTGATGTTTTAAGGTGAGTGTTAGTGTGTCATGTGAGTACCATTGTCCTTCACTTTTTTCACTTAGAATTGCTGGTCCGTCATTAAAAGATAATGTTACTGTGTGTAGATGCATAGCAATTTCTTGTGGCTAACTGGATTTACTGGAACTTAATTTTAATCTTGAAATAGGTATTTCCATAATAGAAAATCAAAATACGGTTTTAATTTTGCAATCAACTGATTTTATCTGTTAATTATGTAATGCTAAATAAATTGGGGATGAATCATAGAGGTACAGTGACAAAAAAGTTAGTGCATATATTTTCAGTATTTGTAACAGCAAGAGTTCATATTACAAATTTGTGCCAGATAGATTAATATTTATATTAATTAAGAAAGTCATTTACTCGATATGAATCACAAATATCAAGAAAAAATAAATGTATTTATGTACATATTTTTGTAAGATGTTTAATATGATTAATCTTGCACATACAGGTATGATTTTAAACAGATACCATTTGAAAAATCATGTATGTTTGGTGTATGTCATAAAATCATATTGGAGTTCTCATCTCCCTCGTAAAGAGTCATCACATACACTGCTCCAGTGGTTCAATGGTTAACGTCCTTGCCTAACACCCAGCTGGGCGTGGGTTCGAAAATTGCTTAGGTCACTAAGGGTTTTGGGCTAACGGGGAGCTGTTACTGTCCCTCTTGAGCAAGGAGATGGTTGTGTGATGTGTGAGATCTCGGCCTTACCCATAGATCCGGCTCTATGACCTTTGAGCTCTTTCTGTGTATCTTATCTTATCTTATCTTAATGGCTGACAATCCAGCACGCAATCCTCAATACGATGGTGAATTACACACACAAACACGTTTAAAAAAGGCATTTGATAAAGTTCCGCACATGAGATTTCTATGAAAATTGGAATACATTGGAGGATTGAAAGCAACATTAAAAAATTGGATGGAAGACTACTTGAAAGGAAGGGAAACAAGAACAATGGTAGTGGATGAAAAATCAGAATGGAGGGGGAAAAAAAGTGGATTACCACAGGGATCAGTTTTGACACCAATAATGTTTTTAGTATATGTAAATCACATGACAGAAAGAGTAAGTAGCTACGTAAGCCAGTTTGCAGATTATGGGAAATTATTAAGGAAGATAAGAAACCACTAGGATTGCGAGGAGTTACAGAATGACAAACAAATAATATGAATGGAACAACATATAGGAAATGGAATTCAATGAAAAAAAAATGTTATATATGGGAAATGGGAAAGAGTGAAATGAGACCCACGTGGATATATAAGTTTGAACATAATGTTATATCAAAAGAAAAAGAAGAGAAAGACTCGGGAGTGATAATATAGGTCAACGTATCACAAGAGAAACATGAAATATTTGGTGACACATTCAGGATGCTAAGAAATATATGGATGACTTTTCACAAAAAATATAGAGAATAGCAACTAAAATGGTACCAGATTTGGAAGACCTAACAAATAAAAAGAAATATAACCTACAACTTTAAAATATAGAAGAGAAAGAGCAGACATAATTACGATATATAATTTAATGAACAACCTGTGGGAAACATATATAAGATTAATGATGAAAAGAAAAGGAGAGGCTAGATATTAGAAAGGACAAGAAAAATTACAAAAAGGAATTTGCTTGAACGACACAAATATGTACAGTTTTCTTCAGAGAAATTTAGATCCTTGGAATAGACTGAAAGAAGAGGTGATAATGGCAAAGAATGTTCAACAACTGAAGGAAAAACTGGATAAATATAGAATATAAATACACATACAATATAGTAAATACACACATCGAGGGTTGCCAATACTTGTACAGTGAAATTGACCAAAGTGTAATTCCTCTATTATCTCCTGTGTTTAACTGGTTCCATGTGAAAATCATATTGTATTGTACAATTTGAAATTTGAAATTAAAATGTGATAAATTGATGCTTTTTACTTGATTCACATATCTTACCACAATTTATACTTTTATACTTTAATTTTATTATAATAATCATCATCATCAGCCTCTGAGGCCGCTGTGTTGCCATTCTGTTGTTTTAGTTGGCCATCCTTTATCTGTTCGGCATATGACATGTCCTGCCCATGTCCACTTTTTTTTCTTTTAATTGTGGTCAAGATGTCTTCAACTTGGTCTTCTCCCAAATCCATGATGCTGCTCCTATCACTCCATGTTATGCTAAGCATTATTCTCTCCATTTCCCTTTGTTACAGTCAGAAATCTAATCCACATGATTGAACTGTTAAAATGCGTAGAGTAAATACCTTTCTTCCGAGTGATAGTAGGAGATAACTTTTCATAACATTGTGTTGTCTACCCATCTCTATTCTTTTAATTTTTTTTCATGAACTGTACTTGCACATATTTTCTATCTTAAGTAAATGTAGCTATTCCTGGACACATTCTTTTACTTCATCCTCTTCTTTAATTTCATGGTTTGGTATGTGATTGTTGAACATCACCTTTGTTTTCTTGTTCATCTTAAGACTTACTCTACTACTTTCTCTGAAGTTGCAAAATAATCTGCTGTAGTTCATCCGTTGATTCGCTCACGAGAACAATATCATTAGCTAACCTGAGATTATTGAGGTATTCTCCATTTATCAATTCCTGCTTCTTTCAATTCCAAGATCTTAAAAATTTTCTCTAGTAGTGCCGTGAACAATTTATAAATAAGGTCGCCATGTCGGACCCTTTCTTTATTGATATTTTCTCGTTTCCCTTGTATTGCTGTTTAGTGACAGTGCTTTCCTTGTAGATGTCTTCTAATACTTTCACATATGTTTCCTCTACACCCTGTTTTTAAAGGTGGCTAGTTCGATCCTGGATCACGGCAGCTTCTTGGTGAGAGAGGTAGCATTCTTTCATTAACCCTAGCAGAACTATATGGTCTACAGCTACTTAGCTCAGGGGAATAATTCAATCGCTTTTAGTCTGTAGTACAGTGCTCAATTCGTGGCCTAAAGGTTGTGAGTTCGATTCTGGCTCACGTCAGCAGTAAGAGAGGTACTGCTCGCTTTAACTCCAGCAGACCTATAGTGTATGTAGTTACCTAGTTCGGGGGGATTATTTAATAATTTTTTTTTTAAATCCAGTGTCACTCTGTCACACGTTAAAGAAAAGTAGCTGGAGTCAATGTGTCAATGTAAGGGGGGTGGGGCGATTCTTCTAGGGGTAAATCCAGCGGGGTGGGTGGCTATGTAAACACAGGAACGCGCAGCGTGAGTATTAATGGACCAGGGGAGACCATTCAATCTTCGACACTAAGAGCAGGTAGACAAGAAGGAGGTAGTCGCCTGTAACAGTGAGTGACAACGCAGCCTAGATGACTGCCGGTATAGCGTGCTAACTCACTACCCAGACCAGGTACTGCGTCGGTGCGTTGAGTATACTGTCAAGGTTACTCGTTTAGTTCAATTTTTCAATGTTTCAAAACACGAGGCATTACATTTGTGAGCAGCGCTTCAGTCTCTGACTCATTATTACTGACTGCAATTCGTACTTTCTCTCTCACCTAATGTTTATGTTCTAATATATATATATATATATATATATATATATATATATATATATATATATATAATATATATATAATATATATATATATATATATATATATATATATATATATATATATATATGCACACACACACACACACACCATAAACAGTTGGTGAGAGAGAAAGTACAAATTGCATTGTCATAATGAGTCAGAGACTGAACCTGTTTAGTGTAATCTCAGAGAAGAATCAACTCAAGAAGCTTCCTGTAGTCTTTTTCCCTCCACGGGTAACTCCGTGTCTCATGACGGCGATGAAGCAAGACTACCAGTACAGAGAACTCCGCGAGCATCACATTATCGTGAACTGAACATGAAATTGCATCCCCGGCTAGAGATGGATCCAAAACATATATGTAACGTAACTTACTTACTTGCAAATACCTATTCATTTTATTCTTTTCTCGCATACAATTTTGTTTCGTAATATGATCACACTGTTTTCTCACATTGTAAGCTCCGTTCTCCATCATGACACCTAGAGAGAAGAGCACTACCGGGGCCTCCGAAATATACTGGCTTGGGTCTCGAGATGTTGACGTTTAAAGAGTAGGCGGATTTTCAGGTTTTCAATGCATTGCAATGTTGTACTCTTACCCGATATTACCAAGCACAAATTAATTAAATAACACTACACATATATTAAGATAATTGAAGGAAAATGAAATAGTGTATAACATTTTTTCTCACATTTTTTACTTAAACTCGCTATAATTCCCTTAGTCTTACTGCATGGAATTTTGAATCACTGATTCGAAATTTGCACACTGATAAGAAAAACATTAGGTAGTTAAAATGGCCAAAAAAGTAAAACTACTGCAAACTGGCGTGTGACGGGTGTGTAAGACCGAGACAGAGGTACAGGTAGTGAGTTAGGTTGTGTACAGGTGTGTGTGTGTGTGTGTGTGTGTGTGTGTAT
>JAPQNM010000002.1:10293278-10333278 GCA_029783475.1 Metacarcinus magister
CTAACAATCCATTCTATAATACAGGGACCAAAACTGCACTGCATAGTCGAGGTGAGGTCTGACTAACTCCAAATACAACTTCAGAATAACCTCCGCACTTCTACTTTTAATACTCCTAGCAATGAATCCTAACACCCTATTAGCCCGATTTCTAGCCTCAATACATTGGTTTTTGGGACGGAGGTCTGAGCTAACCTGTGCACCCAAATCTCTCTCGCATTCTGATCTATTCAGTGTTACCTTGCTTATGTTGTACCTGTTGTGAAGATTTTCCTTACCAACATTCATTACTCTACACTTGTCAATATTAAATTCCATCTGCCACCTGACCACTCGCTCGTTTAACTTACCTTAAGTCCTTTACGTCATATTCTGATCTAATCCTCCTACTTATCTTAGAATCATCAGCGGATAATATCACTACTAATCCCACTGTCTAAGTCATTAATGTATATTAAGAATAATAATGGCCCTAAAACAGATCCCTGTGGAACTCCAATTGTTATCCCCCCCCCCTCCCACACTTAGACAAAGTTGCCTATCGCTTCGCCAAGACCTAATCCAGCGGAGAACTTTCCCATCAATCCCATGTCCTCTAACCTTACTTAAGAGTCTATCGTGTGGAACCTTGCTAAAGTCAAGGTATATAATATCATAATTCTTTCAACGTCTATTATGTCAACATGTCTGTTATGGCTATTGGATATTGTTATCCTGCATGAAATTAATGCTTACTTACAAAAGTAAATTCGAATAAACCACCAAACTATTACAATGCCAAGCAAATCTCCTTGAATAGGTGAATGATGGAGGATCTCTTAATGCGAGTCCGGTAGGTAGTCTGTAGCAGATCTCTATCCCTTGCAGGTGTTTTTTTTACTGTATAATTTGTGAAGCGTACATTATGGTATTTTATTTTGTTTAATGTTAAAGCTATATATAACTTTTTAAGTTGACATGAACAGAGATTTTCATGATTATCTTTGCTGCATCGGTGTATTAATTCTCATTTACTTCCTCCCCAATAGGATGGTTGCCATTTTGTAAGCAGGCTGTGCTGGAGTGTACTTTACAGCTGGTGAGTACTATCCCCATTCTTTGTGGTATGTATTTGCTTTCTGCTCAATTTCATATTTGCTTGATCCACATTAAAATATAGATAATTAGTTAATGCAAAAAGGAGCAAGCGCCAGACATCTAAGGTCATATGGCGCTATGTTAATCTAAAAGGTAGACGGTATAGTAGAGGTGATGGTAAGGCAAATTATGGGGAGGGAAAGAGCAATTAGTTATAGTCACAGGATTAGATTAAATGGAGGATGTGTATTTGTTGTAGGAAGAAAATTATGTTGCCTAAGTGGAAATGTGGTGATTCTGTAAGAATATCATTAAGGCGAGGAGGTCGAGATAGGTGACTTAAGTGAGGGAAAGCTGTAGCTCGTGCAGCAGTGTAACAAGGACAGAAAAGTAGAATGTGGAGTACAAAGAGGAGAGTATTACAAGTAGTACAAAGGGTCGGTGGAGATTGTGTCATAAGATAAGAGTGAGTGAGGTTAGTGTGGCCAATACGTAATCGTGCAAGTGCAGTCTCACACCGTCTATTCTTGTGGCCTGGATCTGACCAAGGAGAGACGGATGGTTTAACTGCACAAAGTTTATTATTTAAGAGATCAGACCAGGAGGTTTGCCAACGGCTAAATAGAAAGGAGCGAAAAGAATGGAAGTAATCATAGGTTGGGATTTTCGTGAAACGATGGCATCCTAATATTGTAGCAGAATAGGCCAGTGAGTCGACACGTTCATTGCCGGTAATTCCAGCATGGCTCTGAGCCCAACAAAAACACACTTTTTACGGGCATAAAGGCGAAATAGCCACTTTTGGATTTCACGAACTAAAGGGTGAATAGTATAGAGGAAACGTATAAGGGAGAGAGGATTTTGAGTCTGTAAAAATTACAAAGGATGAAGATGGTAGGAAAGGAGCTTTCTTAAGGCAAAGAGAATAGCATGTAGCTCAGTCGTAAGAACATTGGCTACTCTTGGTAATTGGAACTGGAAGTATTGAGAGGGGAACAGAATGGCAAAACCAGAGCTATATTGGGATTTAGAGCCATCCGTATAAACCGGGGTGCAATTATCATGTAGTAAAGTGTTCAAGAAAAGGGTTCGTAAGATGTAAGTTGGTGTATCAGACTTAGAAGAATTGAAAGAGCAGGAGTAAATTGAGGGGGTGGGTATTGTGGTATAAATATTATGTAGCGTAATTGTTGACTTGGCAACAGTGTGTGGCGGGAAGTGAGAATGGGAAGGCAGTTTCACGGGACGGCAGTTGCCGTGTCGCCGTTGTTCAGAGATGTTGGATAGTAATTTCTGTGTAGGTTTTGTGGTTTTTGCTGTGGCTCGTGTGTGGTGTGGAGAAGTTGTCGAGCTGTTTGGAGACGTCGTTTCTGCTGGTGTGAGAGTGTCTGGTCTAAGTTGGTCGGTGGGTGAGTCGACTATTGTGAACTTGGCGTCCAAGGTGGTAGCATCGCGGCCTATCCTGGCGCTCTTCTGGATCCTTCTTTATCAAAGGTGGGAGTCAACGGTTATTTTTTCATACATTCTAACTACAAGCTATCTAGGCCTTTGGTTATCATGTCAAGAAAAATGAAGATAGGCAGTGACATGAGGTGCTATGACGGCACGGGTGATGTTGTGGCCGGGCTGAAAAAAGCCAAATTAGTAGCGAAATTGATGGAGATCAAGGACATTGCAAGTTTTATACCTTTGTATTTGGAAGGAGATGCCTTGACATTGTACCTAGAGATGAGTGAGGTCGTTCAATTAGATGATGGTAAAATAGAGGGTAGATTGAAAGAAGCCTTTGCACAGGGAAGTTTTGAAGCCTACGGGAAACTGAAGGGACTGAGGTGGACAGGAGAGCAGGTTGATGTTTATGCCAACGAAATTAGGTTAGCTGGGCTGGCCGAGTGGAAGGAAGAAGGATTGGAGTTCGCTGTTAAGTTGGCATTTATAACTGGGTTTCCTGACCGTGTATCGATGGAGTTGAAACTAGTGAAGGATTGTGAAACAGTGAGTATGAGTGAACTCATAACTAGAGCCAGAGTGTTGGTGTCGTGTCAGGAAGTGGCGGCAGTTGCCGGCAGAGGGCCATTTGATGTGATTAGGAAACCGGCCCCTCCTAGTGATTCAAACGATGGTAAAGGGGGAGTCAGGGTTTAATGGTCGCTGCTTCAGGTTTGGTGGCCCTCACATGGCGAGGGAGTGCAAGGAGCCAAGGCCACCTATAATTTGTTATCGGTGTGGGAAAGAGGGCCACATAGCAAGCCGTTGCGACCAGGAAAATGGTCGAGGGGGAGCTGCTGCGTCGGAAGCTACCCCCTTGGTCGAGTGAAGGCGCTACCAAGCTCCCTACCAGTAATAGATGTTCTGGTGGGGGGGAGGGTAACCAGAGCCCTCGTGGATACCGGTTGCTCAACAACTGTATTGGCCTCTGGAATAGTAGGAGAATATAAGGGAGAGGGAGGCAGGCTAGTACGTGGCAGTTGATGGAAGAGAGATTAGGTGTGAGGGTACGAGAGACGTGGAGTTGATAGTACAGGGAGTTCGACTGAATGTCAGGGCTATAGTACTTGGAAGGATTGTCGATGGTGTTGACGTAGTAATGAGGATGGATGCGATCAGCCAACTGGGTGGTGTTACTATTGCATGTGGAAAGGAAGCGGTAATGTTTGGGAAGGTGCCCTGCTTGATTGCCGGGAGTGAGGTAGCTCAGTGTGCCGTGACGGTCGGGTTGGAAGGGAAGCCGGAGAAGGTGTCAGAGGCCGATGGGGAGAAAGTCGGGCCTTCAGGGGCAGTTGTTGACAAAGGGCTTAGAACTGGGGCTGAGAAACAGACGGGTAGGAGCGTAAAGGTTGACGCCGCCATGAAGCTGAATGTGGGTCCGAGGAGGACAGGCGATAGGTTGGGAGCCGAGCTATGCAGGATTGAGGATAAAGATTTTGTAGCAGAGTTTGATGGTAAGAAGTGGGTAGTCGAGTGGGTGTGGAAGGGGGAATTGCCAGTCCTAAAAAACGGGGTTGGTTGCTATGAGCATGCACTGAAGGGGAGAGTGAGAGATGAATTTGAAAGGGAAGTAGACAGATTTTGGTGCCGTGGGAGGAAGGAGTACTACCACTAATGGCAGTTATTCAGCCGACAAAGAATAAGGTACGGCCAGTACTGGACTTTCGAGAGCTTAATGGCCACGTGATGTGCCACACGGGTGATGATGTCACTGACGTGTGTGGCGAGACACTCCGGGAGTGGAGACAGACGAGAGGAGCCTCTACTATTGTGGATTTAAAATCTACCTATCTGCAAATTCATGTGGCAGAAGTTGTGGGGGTACCAGCTGGTGAGATGAAAGGGGAAAACTTATTGCTTGACGAGGTTGGGGTTTGGGTTGAACTCAGCGCCAAGAATCATGACAAGGATCCTTAAGACAGTGCTGGGGGAAAAGGAAGGAAATAGAGGCTGCCACGAACTCTTACATTGACGACATATTGGTAGACGAGACTGCGGTTACGGCTGCTGAAGTTGTGGAGCACTTAGAGTAGTTTGGGTTTACCACGAAGCCGCCGGAGCCGTTGGAAGGCGGGGCGGCGTTAGGCCTGAAACTAGATAAAGATAGAACGGGCGAGTTAGTGTTTCGAAGAGGAAATGAGGTTCCAGAAGTGGGGGAGATGTTGAGTAGGAGAGCGCTGTTCTCCATGTGTGGAAGGTTGTTGGGTCATTATCCCATTGCAAGGTCGGCCAGGAGACGGTTAAGTTGATGCAAGAGATCTTGGAGAGTGTGAGATGTGAGGACCCAGTGAGAGGAAGGTGGTATGCACCACAGTCAGCGAAAGGGATGGTGTGGTGTGATGCGAGTAGCATAGCGACGCAGGTGGTATTGGAGATAGACAACGTAGAAGTTGAGGAAGAAGGATGACTTCGGCCATATAAACGTTGCTGAGTTGGATGCTGTGTTGAAGGGTGTCAACTTAGCACGGAAGTGGGGCCTGCAGGAGATTGAGGTTCGTACAGACTCTGCTACGGTTTGCAGATGGATGAAATCAATAGTGACAGCAGAGAAACTAGTTCGAACGAAGGGAGCCTCAGAGATGATAGTGAAGCGGCGGCTAGGAATCCTGCAGGAGTTGATGGATGGATGTATGTAGTCTGAAGTTGCGTGTGGATTTTGTACCGTCTGAGAAGAACAAGGCAGATGTTTTAACGAGTGAAGAAGGCCTGGCTAGGGGTGCCACAAGAGGAAGAGGATGAAGCCGAGCTGTGCTGTGTGGGAGTTCCAAGTGTAAGAGAGCTGCATCACATGGGGGTAACAGGACTCTGGTTGTGGCAAGGAAGGTTGACCCTGCAATCACAAGGGAGAAAGTGCGACAGGTGTCAGTCGATCGACCCTGCCCCGAGCGTGCATGAGTCAGGAGAGATCAGAGTGGATAGAAATTGGAAGAGGCTAGCAGTGGATGTGACGCACTATCATCATGGATTCTACCTGTCTATGATGGACTGTGCACCTGGTCGGGTGGCTATCTGGAGGGGGCTACGGTCAAAGAGTGCGGAAGAAATTTCAAGGGTGTTACATGAAATTGTCCTTGAGAGGGGTCCAGTAGATGAGGTGTTGATGAACAATGGTGCTGCCTTTCGATCGCAAGCTCTGAAGGACATGCTCGATAAGTGGAATGTCAGACGATACTTCAGAGCTGCATATAGACCAAGTGGGAATGGAATAGTGGAGAGACACCACCGAACGATCAAGGCCATGGCAGAGAGAGGGCGGGTGACACCAATGGAAGCGGTATTTTGGTATAACTTGTCGTCTAGATCTGGCCAGGACGAGAAAAGTGTCCCACATGGAGCTGTATTTTGCTACGAGTGGAGACATCCTAGGAAGGTCCGGATGTACACTGGGGAAGGAGAGGGCTCTGCCTCTATCAGAGTTGGAGAAGAGGTTTGGGTAAAACGCCCTGACACAAAGTGTACAACTCAGTGGGGAAGGGGCATAGTGACAGATGTGCATTCCTGTAACAACCTCGGCATCGATGGGATGCCCCATTACATTTTAGATGCTAGAGTGCTGGAACTATCAGAAGTTGAAGAGAGTAGCGATGAACAAGAGGTAGCTGAAGAAAATGAAGCAGTACCGAGACCCTCGCAGAGGGAGAGGCGACAGCCAGTGTGGATGAGAGACTATGTGATGGGAAGTGACTGCAAGCAAGAGTAAGGAGGGATACATGGTGGTGATGAGTGTGGTGGTGATCAAGATGGTTTATTTGTTTTGTTGGGTTGATCTTGAGATCAGGGGGGCGTGTGGTGTAAATATTATGTAGTGTAATTGTTGACTTGGCAACACTGTGTGGCAGGAAGTGAGAATAGAAAGGATGTCTCACGGGACGGCAGTTGCTGTACTGTGTCGCGGCTGTCACCGTTGTTCTGAGAGGTTGGTTAGTAATTTCTGTGTAGGTTTTGTGGTTTTTGCTGTGGCCCGTGTGTGGTGTGAAGTTGTCGAGCTGTTTGGAGACGTCGTTTCTGCTGGTGTGAGTGCATGATCTAAGTTGGTCGGTGGGTGAGTCGGCTTCGGCTATTGTGAACTTGGTGTCCAAGGCGGTAGCTTCGCGGCCTACCCTGGCGCTCTTCTGAACCCTTCATCAAAGGTGGGAGTCGATGGTTATTTTTTCATACATTCTAACTACAGGTATAAGCCATTGTGGAAATGAATGGGTATGGAAAGGGAGTACATTTAAATCAAGAAAGGGGGAGTGGGAGAGTAGGGAGTGCATACGAACATGTGGTAGTTGTGTATGGGAGGAGAAACTACTTTAAAGAGCTTGTGGAATAGTGATCTTAGAGGTGGAAAACTGGTGTAGTCTGACATAACTTCGGAGGGAAAGGAGAGTGCGGCGTCGGGAAAGTGATGGTAAGCCTGATTCTGCGTACAGGCTTTCCACTGGGGAAGATCGAAAAGCGCCAAGAGCGAGGCGTAATCTTAAGTGATGGATTGGGTCAAGTGAGGTTAGGAGTGGCAGAAGAGTATATATGACATCCATAATCAAAAGTGGAGAGTATTAAGGAAACTTGTAGATGGAGAAGTGTTTTTCTATCCGCATCCCAAGATATATGGGAAAGTTTTTAGAAGTTGGAGGCGTCGGAGAGCATTTTGTTTTATGGTTGCAATGTGCTCTTTCCAAGTAAGTTTATGGTAAAAAAATGAGGCCTAGAAATTTGCCTGAGGAGCGGGATTCTAATTGATTTTCATAGAGATAAAGCAAGGGTGCATTTACTGTATGGGAGCGGGTGAAGAAAATTGAATAAGATTTAGTAGTTGAAAATCTGAAACCATGATTAGTGGCCCAAGAAGAAATATTTGATATAGCATATTGTATGATCTGTTGGAGTGATAAGGATGATAAGGAGAAGATTATCGGGTTCTGTTCAGCTGTCAATTTAATATTAGTAAATTGTGAAGGGAGATGAGATCCACTACTGATTTTGCTAAAAAAAATGAGCCTATAGTCCTCCAAATCTTAACATAGATTCCTGGTGGGGCAGAATCCAGTATTCCCATGGGTCCAACGCTGCCAAATTTCATTAAAACATTTTATATGCCTTTTACTTACCGTATATTGCGGCCTATAAGGAGAGGAAGATGGGAGAGGAGTAGGATGAGGGGGTGTGGGAGAAGGATGAGGAGGGGGAGTAGGGAGAGGGGGTATAGCAGTGGAAGGAAGGTTATTGGGTGGTTGATGAACTTCTGCTGAAACACAGTTGGTGTTCTCGAAGGTGGTATGTAGTGGGGTTGAGGATGGAAAAGGGAGTGAGGTATCAATGAAAGGTTCTGCTATGAAGGCTTCAATGTCAGAAATGGTCTCACTAGGGGAAGAAGGGAATGAGAGAATGGAAGTAAAATTTTCTTGGCTTGAGGTTGTATGGAAGAAGTTTAAGTGATTAAAGAGAAAGTAGTCAGTAGAAGGTTTTGGAGAAGCACAGGAGCGACGCTTGGTGTTAGGTACTGGAGTGCCACGTGGAAGGGGGGTAAAGTTTGAAGTTGAAGGAGTAGAGATTGGGGTATCTGGGTTTAGGAGAGAAAAATTATTATTCACTACCACTGGAGTAACTACAGGGTGGATGAGATAAGTGGAGGAGGTAATTGTGCTGGATGAAGTAACAATAGGAGCGGGAGAGGGAGTGGTGTGAGTGGAAGGAGGAGGATGGGATGCAGTAGGAGGAGAGTCCGTATTAGTCGTGGTTTGTGGGCTGTCAATGGAGATGCGCTGAGAGAGGAACCTGTTAGAAGCCACAGACAGGCTTCTTGTCTATCTTGAAGTGGAGGGCAGCAACCTATGATTCAAATTTGTAAACAGGGCAGCCTCTAAAGAAGACATTATGTTCTTGAGTGCAGTTTGCACAGATGCGTATTGTTGTGGGGCAGTTTATACGGGTATGGCCAGGTGAGATCTACAGTATTTTGCTGGATGTCCAAATCTCCAGCAGTTTTGGCACTGACGTAGGGGAGGAATATAAGGTTTAACCTTATAGAAGGCTCCTCCTGTCTGGAAGATCTTGTCCTTTAAATACAATTCTTGCAATATTTACTGGATGTTTGCGACTGCCACGAGGATTAATGCACGGCTCTCACACTTTAGGAAAAAGGGGATAATGAGAGGTTAAGAAGAAAAGATAGATGAAACGAGGGGAAGCAAAGCTAGAGAAAAAAGGCCAAGCAAAAATTGGTTGGACCAGAGACTGAAGTCTGAAGCTTCGCAGCATCAGACCTAATCTCTGGTCCCTAAGCCCCTCCACAATCGCAATGGGCTTGGAAAAGGAGGGGTTAGAATATAGTAACTTTTCTTTCTTCCTCTAGTGCATCAGACCTCTCCTAGTGATACCTGCTGTTGCTGGACACTGCAAGGTGGTTGACAACGTTGATTCTCTACTGCAACTCTGGCAGATCTTGGACAATGTCTGAAGCTATGTTGTGCCTGACCAGCCCCGAATTCCAGTGTGAATGTGGCTGCTTTATTGATCTATAAATTAGTAAGACTTGGTGATCAGTAGTGTGGCTGATTATAGACCAGTTTGTGTTGTAAGAGTTCAAGAGACACTCCATTTGACTTTTTTTTTTTTTTTTTTTTTTTTTTTAATAAATTTTCAGAGTAAAGATTGAATTCCTCTTTCTCCGGAAACTCTTCTGGGTAAAAACTAGGTAGAATGCACTCTTGGGAGGCTGACTCTAAAGTTTTAAAAGCTCAATGTGGGGGATTTTTTTTTATATATAATCAGTCTTAATAGGGACTGCTAAATTATTTTCATTAATAGTTGGACCTGTGTAGTAGTAATAAAGATACGATGTAGGAGTTAGAGCCAAACTATTCGTTAACTTTATATTTTAATATGAAAATGAATTTATTTACACTTCTGTATTTGTTACAATCTCACTGTAATTGCCTTGTAAATCACTTCCATTCCACCACTTTCCTCCATATTTAAAAATTTCTGCAGTTAATCCATGAAGGTTTGCCGCACTTATTTCTCACTTATTTCTAAGTGCCTATTCCATACTTCTCATTAATTCCCTCTTGTAAGTGATAAATTATGTGCACCACTTACAAGAACTCCTAATTCTCAACACCTTAATCCTCGGCTTTATACAAAACTTCATATTAATCTTCCATTACGTAACCTTCCTGTCCCAACAATGCTTGTACACCCTCCTCAATACTTAGTAACTGAGAACAAGCTTCTTTCCTTTGTTTAATTTCATTACTTCCCTTATGTAGCCTCCTTTATCTCGTGGTTACCCCGCGATTTCTATCCAACCATTTTTTCATACTCCCATCTACCTTTAGATCTAAACCTAACCGTGGTACGCCCCATCATACATCTATCACTACCTTAGCATAAAAAGACTTCAATTTCAATATCTTACGCTTTTAGAATTCACTTCTCTCCCCTTTCTGCTTCTCACATTTACGGATGCATACCACACTATTCCTTCCTTTCCAACTGCCCCTTCACCTTTGCATACCCTAGGATACATGAGTGCACACCCCCTTCCCTACAATACTCAATAGATACATGGTCCTAAAACAAGTACATTCATACTTCACCCAGTGAATCGACACCATGCTGCTTGCATATTGCTAACCCTTTTAACTGGGCTCAACAACTTTTCAAACTTTATTACTGCACACCCATCCAAAACTAGGTGCGCTAACATCCAAAATATTAAATACAGCATGAAGTAAAATGACTGGGGACATGGTATTCGAAAGTCTTTTTGCAACAGATGCATATGGGTATTAATTAATTATATCCTAGCCAAATTTAAGTAGTGTTGACCCTTACCCCCCTCCCAACACCACTTAAATTCAGCCAGGATGTAATTAATTAATACACGCATGCATCTGTTGCAAAAGGACTTTCGAATACCATGTCCCCAGTCATTTTACTTTGTGCTGTATTTAATAATATTTTGGATGTTAGCGCACCTAGTTTTGGATGGGTGTGCAGTAAATAAAGTTTGAAAAGTTGTTGAGTCCAGTTAAAAGGGTTAGCAATATGCAAGCAGCATGGTGTCGATTCACTGGGTGATGTATGAATGTAGAATAATATGGCAAAAAGCTACTACTATAATTTTGGATTTGATTTCAAATACTTCGTGCAATTATTCATAATGGATAAATGCCCATATTTTGGAGTTACATTCTGTATTACCTCTATGTCATTTAAACTTTTAGTCTCCATTCTGTGAAAATTTTGGGACTGGTTTCTTAGCTCCTCTAATGACTCCTGCAGCACAAGTATTTCTTGCTCTCCAACATAGTCTGGTTCTTCAGGATAGAGATCATCACCTAAAAATATAAATGTACAATGTTACTGCAATTAAACATTGTAAATGAAAAATGGTAAACATGTTTGTACTAATGGCTGTAGGTTTTTCCCATCTGGTTACAAACCGCACATTGATAAAATCTCTATATTATACAACAGACGGACGCTTTTCAAGAACCCTATAACTTGCATCCCTAAATTTATGTGAGATGGCTAAGAGTGTATACAAGTATGATAAATGTGATGGGTTCAAGAGGACAACTTTCAGTGAAATGGGAAGACAGTGTTTGAGAAAGGGGAGAGACAATTAGAGCATGCAAGGAGGGGATGCAAGAACACAGGAAAAAATGGAACTTCAGTTGTCATGGTGGCCATTCCACAGGAGGGAGTTCATAGGAACAGATGTTGGATATGGATAGATATAGAGGAAAGTTTGATAAGAAGTAATATAGTAATTCCAGATGAAGTGATATTAGTATATTTTACAGCTTTTTTTTTTTTTACAGTTCTGTGGTGGGGCTGCAAGAATACTACCACCATATTTCCTGCAGATCGTAAAAGGCGACCAAAAGGGATGAAGCAAGAGATCTGGGAAGCCCCTCCTCTGTATTCCTTCCTAAGAAAAGACGGCACAGAAGGGGAGGGAAAAGTAATTTTCCCTGAACCCTATATAACTTGCCTACCCCTTTAAATGAGTCTGGTATATAGATTAGTTACAATTATGGAAAGCACGTTCCATGTTTACCTAGGTTAGTTAACATGTCACCTGATGGTATCTTACATAACTGTATGTATGCAATTTGTCTGTTAATTCCTCCAGTTTCTCGTCATATGACCTCTGATGTCTGGTGCTTACTCACTCCTCTAGTTTCTAGTTGTTACTCCAACCCCAAGAACCTCATCCCATTGTCTGGTGCTCACTCACTCCTCTAGTTTCTAGTTGTTACTCCAACCCGAAGAACCTCATCCCATTGTCTGCTATGGCCTACCTACTGCCACTACCTTCCAATTGAAACCATATATGAGAAAAAAATTAGTGATGGTTTTCTAAAAGAAAAATATTTCGGTAGTGAATTTTGCAAATTCATATGCAGCGAGAAAAAACTGCTAGAAGCAGTGCGAGGTGAACTTATGAATAAAGGAGTGAATGAATTTTACAATTTTGATTCTATCCTATGCAAGTATTATAGCATAAAGGTACACATGAGTTTTGCTGGAAAATAATGTGGAAGTGCAGGAAAAAGTGCATGATGGAACAAGTCTAAGCATGAACTACAAAATGGCATTACCATACACACTGATAACTTACTAAATTTACATCTCAGATTATTATGTTTACACCTCAATAATGCAAAATTTTGGTTTAAAAATCATATATCTAAACATCATTCTGTTCTTGTAAATGTTAACACTTCCAATACCCTGATATTGTGTTAGTATGTTAAACGCTCACCTGGCAAGCATGTGAGCATTCCATTCCTGGTGGAAATTCTGACAGGAAAATATTGATCCATGCCTTTCTTTCCCCGCTCACAAGCAAACTTCTCCAGCTGCTCATAAGAGTTAACACTAAGTAGACGGCTTACTTCATAGATCTGAGGTGGTGGTAAGGCGAGGCTTCCACTGTACCACTGTTTTAATATTTCCAACGGAGATGTCACCTGTAGAATACATAAGTATACAAACTATATACCATAAATTATTTATGAATTAAACCTAAAAGGTATTAGGTTTATGAGTCAAACTATGGTTTATGATGAGCAAAGATTCTGCATCCGCTTACAGTAATTCCTCCCATATGCAGAACAACTCGGCAAAGGCAGAATTTCTGAAATTTTTTTTTTTTTATCTATATACCAGGCTGTTATCCCCTAAAGGTGGGTAGCTAAGACAGGGTCAGAGATCAGAATTCTGTTCAGTTGATTTAGCAAAATGGTTAATCCAGCAAGACTTCAAAACCAAAGGAGCCAGTAAATTGGTGGTTTATCTTTAGAAATCAAACCAATAATGATTAAAAGTTACCTTGACTTCAATCATTTCTTTGTCATCAGCAGTAACTTTTGGTATATTTTCCATAAAAGTTATGAAGAAGGCTGTGTCAAATCTGCGATTGCCCAAATGTGCCGGTGTAAGCCACGTTATCCATTCATGGAGGTTCCATATAGCAGGACAGCCACCCAACTCTTGAAACATCGCTACAAACTGTATTATAATATAATTAGTACAAAAATTGGTTTCCTGCTACCATTAGCTGTTAATATTGTTAATTCTTAATGAAAATATTGACTTGGGTTCTTATTGCCTGTGCAAATTCATTCTTACTGCGTGGAATCTTTTTTTATACCAAGCTAAAAGTTAAAACTCTAAATATTTGGCATATTACTGTTTCCTAGAGAGAAAAAAAATGCAGGTTGGAGGCAGGAACTTCATATCAACAGTTTTAAAATATTAAATGTTAGATGCTAAAACTTTCAACAAGCAATGTGAATAAAGTTACTGTGATTTAATGATACAAACTTTAGATTCGCCAACCCATACTAAGAATATACCACCAACCATCAAGGTATAACTTGAAGATACCACTGAACAAAGAGCATATATGATGATTTCAAAATATTTCTTCTCAACTACACAGGCCAATCCATATAGTATTAACATTAAGTAGTCTTACCTGTGATGCATCCTGGTGTACAATTTTCTGCCATTTGGTGATCTCGTGCTGGTTAAGGCCTTTGTAGGGTAAGTGGTGAGCGAGCAGCAACCCACACTCTTCAAAGGCTTCTCTTAAGGCTGCTATCCTAAAGCCAACCTCAGGGATGACATGGTAGGGCTTATTGCTGTATAAGTTTGGCTGTGGTCCTTTGTTTCTGTTAAAATAAATACTCCATAAGCATTTTATATATGAGCCCATAATAACAAATAGATTATATTAAACGGAAAGTAAGACCACCAGGTGGAAATCACTGAGTAAAAGATAAACGTGATGCACATACGCCCTCAATTTTCAACATACTATGGACAACACAGTACCACCTCCCCAGACGTTTTGACAACGTAAAATTATCACATGCCCCCTGTACCCCTTACAACAAGTGACAACCTCCCCATCATCCTAGACATTTCCACTAACCCTATCCGTACCCCTAACCCTGCCTCTTACTCTTTCTGCAGGACTGACTAGGACGCTTTAAAAAACGACCCAGACCTACAAATGACAGACCTACCTAACATCACTAGAGGGACCCTCAAAGACATTGACAATGTGCTGGCTGCATGGACACACACTATCCAAGCCACAGCAGACAGACACATCCCCAAGACGACTTACAGGCTGCAGCCTTGTCCCCGACCTTAACTCATGACTCAATTAGCCAAAATTCAATTTGACGCATTAAAAGCTAGAGCCAGGAAATTACGATGGACATATGACAATTATAGACGTTACATTCAACTTAGGCAGATGTTGCACGACGCAAGACAGTTAGAAGCAACGGAGCACTGGGGCACTTGGCTGGCTTAGCTGCCAACTACACTGACCCCAAAAAGGTTCTGGCGAAAAATTAAATGCCTTTTAGGATGCACATTAGGACTAGAGACATATCTAACAGACCAGAACGGAGTTAGGAGGCATAGTGAGGAAGAAAAAGAACAACTTTTCACACCCATCTGAGAAACAGTCTTCAGCGAAGAAGACAACGACGATGTAAATGACAATGTGCAGAACTACATGACGGACAACATTCTTAGGACTACTTCCTTCGACACTGCTGACCCTGCTAGGCTGACCGCTACTTTCCCCCTAGATTGTCTGATATCTTCCTGGGAGTTGAGCGCTGCCATAAAAAGTGGCAGGACAACATGCCTGGGAAGCAGCAAAATTAATTGATCTATTTTATTAAACTTACAAGATCTTGCCTGGGACTGTCTGAGGGCCATTTTCAATGCGTCACTCTCAGCCGGCTACTTCCCCGATGGCTTCAAGGAAGTGGTAATGAGGATGGTATCCAAGCCTGGGAAGGTCCTGACCCGCCCAGACAGCTACTGACCCATCTCTCTCCTGGAGGTCCACGGGAAGATGCTGGAAGGAATAGTGACGAGATGGCTCCAGGGCCACCTGGAAAGGCAGAACCACCTCAATCAAGGACAGTATGGCTTCTGTCGAGGTAGAGGGACAGCCCATGCCATTGCGATGGCCACCGAGACACTAGCAGTTCACCACGCATCAGAGTACCGATGCAACCTGGTTCTTGCAACCTTGATTAGCAAAGCATTTGACAAAGTCTGGCACCAGGCTCTAAAGTACAAAATTCAAAATCTTGGACTACCGGCGCCGATAGAATGAATGCTTTGCGACTACCTGGAGGACCGCACTGCCAGGGTCAAGATTGAGGGCCACTCTGAACCAGCCTTCCCTCTCAACTCCGGGGTGCCACAGGTGAATGTCTTCTCTCCCTTGCTCTACAATATATTTATAGGTGATTGTCCGGCTTCCACTGCGGAACTCAATGTGCAGTACACAGATGACATGTCCCAGGTGGTATTTCACCCCGGTCAGTCTAGTGCCGTGCTCAATGCACGCACAGGCCGAGTGATAGAGAAGATCAACACCTTCAAGGAGAAGTGGAGAATATGAACCAACATGACCAAGTTCACGGTCATCCACCTGGCGACAATGAACCCGACACACTACTTGTCGACGGAGATCTTGTCAACTTCTCTGTCTGTCATTCACGGGCCGAGGATACACCACCAACATCACCAGGAGGGTAGCAGCAGCCAGGGTGGCCCTCACCAGGCTGTTCCGTTTCTGTGACCTCAACACCAAGCTGGAGCTCTACCTCATCAAGGCTTTGGTAATCCCGATATTTACGTACCCACCGGTACCAACACACGCCCTCAGCAAGCAATCCATCAGTTGTTTTCAGAAGGTGCAGAATGCCGGACTCCCGTTCGCCTTCAACACCAGATGGGACGACTACATTTCTTCAGAGCACCTGCATGAAGCAGCTTCTATCCCAGCCATCAACACCAGGCTCTTCAAGTATGGGAGAGTGTCAGGGCCGAGGTGACTACCAATTAATATTATCTTTTTATAGAGTTGTGGGGAAGAAAAATCATGGAGTATGATACCCCGAATATATTTACACACACACAAATAGCAAACAATAGGCTAGAAGCCAAAATAAATCACCAACGACGAACTGCTCATAAACAATTACCAGAGCAGGGATATGACACCCAAATAACTCCCTGTACAGCTGTCTGGAGGGTGAGATGCGTGACAGCAACACTCGGCAACGTAAATTGCTCCTCAGACAGCAGGGAGGGTTGAATGGTGTAGGTACAGTTGAAGGGCACACTGGAAGGGAGCCCAAGTCTCCAGAAATGCCTTCGGAAATGTTGAGAACCAGCAGCAGGTGGTGAGGTGTTGTCAGGAGTGAGAGCTGAGGCGTTCTGTCCTTCTCCAAGCCGGTGGCGTGGAGCTTGGCTCGGTTAGACTACCCCCCTACCCCTGGACAAGGGGGTGGGGTAGTGGCGGGGAAGCCGGTGAACAAGCGCCGGCAGACGAGAGTGGTAGTTCAACCACTAATTAGGGGAAGACGAGGCAGGTGCAGTTCCTCACAGAGAGGATGAAAGTAAAAGGATGGGAACAGTTCCTGGATCTTCAGGAACTAAGCAAGGGAGCTCCAGACAAGGACCATAGATGGTTCCCTAGCACTACAAAGAAACCCCAATCCAGCGCCTCAATACAGGAAATGTAACACTAAACTTGATGTGTAAATATGTTTTTCATGTATATTTATGACCATAAATAAGTACTAACAATCCACTATCTCCTTTAACCAACTAACCAAGTTTACTCAAGGGACTTAAATTCCCTCTAATACTCTTTTTTTTTTCCACGTATTCTGCCGCTCTCTATTTTTTCAGAACTACAACGCATCACAGCACAAAGAAGAATGGCCTCTGGACTAACGTTTGGAGACCCCTCTCTGCAACAGGATACTCCAATACGCCACACGCAAGGATTTTGGACCAATAGCTTACACAGACAAACACCTTGCATCAACACCACTCTGTAACAAACAGACAATTAGGCAATATCATTGTTATTATTTCATTGTTCAACATGACAATCCCACTAGGTGGTTTTTCCCCCGGGGCAACCCGGTTTTCCACCAAACTACACTGGAACCTTGCATTACGAGTGCACCACATAACAAGTAATTTGTAGAATGAGCTGAAGCTTGGGCAAATTTTTGTCTTGTTTTACAAGTAGAAATCTGCATTACGAGAGAGGTTCATACAGTGACCGCTAGGCTCGCACATGCTCTCCTGAGGCAGAGGCGGTGGTATAGTGGTCTAGCGCTCGGGTATGCGAGCCTAGGGTCCCGGGTTCGAATCCCCGTTATTCGCTGACCACTTTTCATTCTTTGATATCACCGCCGAGTGGCCAAAGACTACCCAAATTGCTGCCATACTGTCCTCAGACGGGATTTACAACGTTAATATGCATCTGAGGCTGTAGTAGCAATTAGCCTCGCACGTTCTCAACATATTTAAGAGAGCATGTAAACATTTGAGGCATCACTATAAAAAATCTGAAAACCTATGCCAAATAACAGACAAGGCAAGTCCATCTGTGCCTCCATAAGCCTACTGGCATCAACGGTTAATGATATAGAAGAGAGAGAGAGAGAGAGAGAGAGAGAGAGAGAGAGAGAGAGAGAGAGAGAGAGAGAGAGAGAGAGAGAGAGAGAGAGAGAGAGAGAGAGAGAAAAAAAGCGTGAGAACCGCTGGCTCAGTTCACGTGGATATCTTGTTGTGGAAGCATCACTATTGTGTTTTCCCAGTGTTTTTCTTTTAGTTTTGTGTGTATTTTTGCTAGTATTTTATAATAATTACTGTAGTTGTGTTACCATGGGTCCTAAGACTAGTGCAAAGAAAAGTTCTGAGAAAAAGAAAAAGCTAATAACAATAGAAATTAAGAAGGAAATCATTGATAAACATGAAAAAGGAACTCCTGTAGTGGACGTTCCAAACAATAATAATAATAATCCACCGCTCCATTGTCTTCCTTGCACACAAATCATCCCATCTTTAAAGTGCAGTGGTCAGCGTTTGGGCATGGGAGCCTAGGGTCCCGGGTTCGAATCCCCGATATCCGCTGACCACTTTTCAATATTTGATATCACCGCCGAGTGGCCAAAGACTACCCAAATTGCTGACTTACAACGTTAATATGCATCTGAGGCTGTAGCAGTAATAAGCCTCACTCGTTCTCAACATATTCAAGAGAGAACTTAATCATTCGAGGCGTCACTATAAAAATTCTAAAACCTACACCAAATAACAGGCGAGGGAAGTCCATCTGTACCTCCATATGCCTACTGGTGCCAACGGTTAATGATATAAATTTTTTTTTTTTTAAATCTAATCAAATAAAAAATAAAATAAAACCAGTTTATATATATAATTTTTTTTTCATTCTCTTTGACTGTATTAGGTAAAGATTCGTTTCCTTAACCACTTGATATCTCCTTACCTTTATAATGCACTGCAAATTCAACCTCAGATACTTGTTCAGATCACACCAAACAGTTATGCCGATGAATTTGGTTAAGTTAGGTTTGGTTGGATTAGTTTTGGTTAGGCTTATTTAACTGCAGCTCTGGGAAGATTATACTAACAAAGCAATTTTTTTTGGTTAATTTTTACATCTTCACCAGAATGGCATGTGGCTATCAAAGAAAATGGCGTCTGCACTTCACACAACACCTTACTTTTAGTCATAGAAAAAATTTGATAGTTTCTAAATTAACATAGCATAAGCCTAATCAAAAATAACCCAACCAAACCTAACTAAATGTAACGATACCTAACCTAACCTAATGTAACCTAAAACAAATTCTTATTCTTTTCTGTAATTCAGCGGCATAATTGTTTGAGGTGATCTGAATAAGTTTCTGAAGTTGAATTTGCAGTGCATTATAAAGGTAACAAGATATCGAGTGGTTAAGAAGAAAACAAATCTTTACACTGTATTATGTTTTCTGTTTTAAAAAACAAACATTTTGGGGGGGGTAATTTTTGGGACATGGAAAGGATTAATTGTATTTCAATTAATTTCAATGGGGAAAATTGATGTGCAAAACGAGCTTGGTCATGGAACAAATTAAACTTGTAATGCAAGGTTCCAGTGTATTATCATATCACTTCCTGTTCACTACATAAACACAACCATTTAGGTTGGTTTTCCTCCAGGAGCCTCCAGTTTCCAACCTTGACCTTTACAAAAACACTCTTTGTAAACCTATACGAATACCACACTCAAATATTTATTGTTAAAAAATCAGGCCGGTCCGCCCGGCATCTTTGTTCTCCCGTTATTTTTATTTTTTATCCACTTTGTATTCTTGTCCTCCCCTCCTTTGTAATTTCCCACCCACTTTATGTAAATAAACTGTAAACTGTGATGCATTTGTATCATACATATTATAGGCAAAGCAAACACTTGTTGAACAAAAATAGGCAAGTATAATACACTGAAGCCTTGCAACTAGTGAGTTCTTATATGAAGGAAAAGTAAACTCTTCAAGGAAATTCCAGTAGTGCACCAAATTTTGCAGTATCTCCATTTGTAAATCAGTGTTTCACAGAAAAATTCCACAATTAGACTTTTACACAAAAAGAAAATATTGTTGCCACCTCATACTCAATTGTTTATGTCTGTTACTCATCTCATTTTGTTGGTATGATGACACTGAAATTACTTTTCATGAGTTGGAGGTAATAACTTGTTTTCATCGTCCCACCCAAGAGCTGATGTTAAATAGCTGTGTGGGCAGCTTGGTTTCTGACCTCAAAAACAAAGCCATCCTTAAGCCGCACCAGGACTATTCCAGAGCTTCTTTGGTTAGGATACAATGTTTTAACAACTTCAGATATCTGAGACCAAAATATATCCCAAAGGTACTCATCTTCTGAGCCTCAACTTGTAAGTTATGGTAAAGGTGAAATATGCCAGTCATCACCTTCATCCAGCTGGGTTGAACCAGTTACATTCCTATTCACCCCTGCACCTACTTCAGCTATCTCTCACCCGAATGTCTCTGGGCTGATTTCAGGCAATCCATTATTTTCTGCTGGTGTTGGAATGCAAAATACTCGCCACTATGTCTAACTCTGGGCTGTGTATCAGGCTCTCCACCTGTCCTACTGATGCTGATATGAGAACCACAGAACCACAGAACCACTCTCCTTTCAACTATGTCGTCCTGCTGGGCACTTTGTCCTGCCAGTAGAGAGAGCCAAGAGGACCACCAGCATGTTGAGACGTTTTATATGTGTTTCTACATCATTAAAAGTGTCATCAACCACAATGTGAATATTTCAGCCTTTAGTCTCCAGCCATCTGTATCACTATGTTCCTGGTATTGGGAAGAAGCAAGTAAAGTCACACTCTTTGACTATCATCTTCACGCAATCCATAAACTACCACAAAAATACTATTCCAACATTCTAAGTTGGTATCCTCCTTCCCAAAGCTACCCATAATGTTCAAGAAAAGATGTGTAGTGCATATCCACATTATATAGAAACCAATAACAAGGCTTGACATAAACAATAAGACTTTCCAACACTGATCTCTAGACAAATATGCATTACCATACTCAGACAGGATATACCTTTCCCACCATTGCTGTGGTTTTTATACAAGTTCTCAAAAATCATGAAAAGAAAGATTCATAAAACAACTGATATTCCCAAGCTGTTAGACAGAACTCCACACTGCTATAATGCTATAATTAGGTAGTTCAAGCTCATGTATTCCTTAAGGATGTAGATCTGTTTCATCATACAGACACCAACGACAGTAGAAACAACTTCAGTAATACAATTAAACATACCTAAATTCTTTTAGTAGATGAGAAGGTTCATATCCACACTTCTTGAACACATTCAACCAGTCTTTAGAGAAATCTGAAGAATCAATGACTCCACCTGAACAGGCAGGGAAGAGGAAACTAGAAAACATAAATACTCCAAATTAGCAAGGTGCCTAAATGATGACTTTAAATGTAATCATTTTCCTGTATCTTTACCTCAAATGTTTATTTTTGTTTTGAAGAAAGGATTGTGTTCAATATCACATACTACTGGATGATGAAATTAGATGTAATAATTGTTTTGAAGAAAGGATTGTGTTCAATATCACATACTAGCAATATTAGAACCCATCTCAAAATATTCATGCTAATTTCAGTTTCAAAAATTTCATGATAGTTTTTGACGATAATTTGTACCTCAAACACTCAAACTGTGCATTAGGTATTGGCATAATCTAATCATTATGGAAAATAAATAAAATAAAAACATTCAACTTCTCCAGAAGTGAATCTCATAATTTCAAGTTAAAGTTTATGACCTACCTGGAAACACATATGAGTTTGGCATGAAAGAGCTCTTTTCATTACGCTTCAAAAAGAGCAGTTGGAAGTCTTTGCTGGCAACCTGAAACATTTTCATTCTTTTGAATTTCCTGGACTATATTATGAGGCAAGTCATATAGAGTAAGGCCTCAAGATAGCAGATACATTAATTCCATTGAAAACAAGGATAATTAACAATATAAATCAATTTTATGCCAAACTGTGAATTAAGACTTGTAAAATAATTACTTCAAAAACATGTAAAGGTATTGAAAATAAAATACCCTCCAAGGTAAGTGGAGTGTTTTCTGATTTACTTGTATATACGTAAGAATGAACAAAAATCTTAAATATGATAGTCTTTCAACCTTGAGATTGCATTACATGTGAGGAGTCAATCCAAAGAAGTTGAACCAAATTAATAATGAGCCTCTCTTAAGTGAGATATTATCAACAATTAATTTCCTTAAAGTTTTCCTCTGTTAATGGCAAGTAACTGAGATCTGAATAAAATTTTGGAGTTTATTTCATGGTCATTGCAGTATTACACCGTCTGACATCTTCACTTTGCTTCAAATTGTCCCCTGTTTCCTCATCTAGTGAATGCTGCCATATACTTTTATGTCGGTTATATTGTTACTACATATAATTCTCTTCCTGACTGTGCAGTCTCACTCGAGAAAGTCCCTTTACATATTAAATATATCATTCAATGAGAGATAACTTTACTTCTCTGGTGCCATGCCTGCCCCTTTCTAAATATGCCTATCTATATAACAATGAAGGTTGGCTTGTCAGCAGATAGTAGTTGCCTTACACTTTCTATTTGACCTTGTTTCTCTGCTCTGTCACTCATACTGTATGTTAAATGAGCTAACCTGCAAAACTGATAACTATACATACATGTTAATCTAAAATGAGTATGCTACACAAATACCTTGGAATTCAAGTTGGCTGCCCGGCCCACTACCATAAGCGATGCTGCCTCCCGCCAAAACTTTCCAGCCATGATCTGCAGTGAATATTTGAAGTTAGGATTGATACATTAAAATGTAGCTGAGGTACCTACGAGGGTAAAAATCTTCTTGATCAGGTAATGAAGATAATGGAAATAATTGTGCAAAGGTATATAAGGGAGACCATTAGGTTTGATGAAAGACAATCTCAATTTTGACCAGGTAAAAGGATCACTGATGCAATATTCATTGTGTGGAAGATATAAGAGCAACATTTAGCAAATGTCTTTGATAGGCTATTTATTAAGAGAACTGAGCTATGAAGTTGAGGATTGATCAGGAATAGTTAGAATAGTGATGGCAATGTATACAGGTGTGCCCTGAGAGATAGATAGATTAATCAGAATTTTAGGTAAATATGGTTTGACACCTATTAGAAAAAAATATGGATTAAAAAGAAATCCTATTAACCCAATAACAAAATTTTAGCTTTTTTTCACAAAAAACTTTTGATCCTATTAGGCAAAAAATCCGCTTTCTTCCTGAAAATGTGTAATGTAATGTGCAGTTATCCCAACCAGTGAGCCCTTATAACAAGTACATAATATATCATTATATTCTTATGTAATCATGTGAGTAAATTGAATAATTAAATTTTCAATTTGCAGAAAGAGGTTCTCAAGCAATTTTTTAATGAAAATTAGTTTTTGTGAGATGTTTTAATGTGATTGGACTGATTTTGGGATTAATTTCTTGGGCAAAGCACAAAGAGGTTTGATGACGTGATCCAGGACGTTCCATGGAGATACAAGTGTGTGGATGACACTCTTCTCTATGATTCCAGCATAGAAGAGGCGTTTTGGCACACTTTTGAGTTCCTGGAGATGTGTGCTCGGGCAGGAGTGACACTGAAACCCGAGAAATTCAAGTTCTGCAGAAGGGAGGTCGAGTTTGTGGGCTTTCGCCTCGGCTGGAGCTGCTACCAACCATCATCTGAACGTCTGAGGGCCATCAAGGACTTCGCGATGCCAGAGCAGCCATCAATAACGGACATAAAGTCGTGGTACAGCCTGGTCAACCAACTGGCTCCTTTCCTAGCAACTGCACCTGTAATGGAGTCCTTCCGCGAGCTCCTCAAGAAGCCAGCTACCAAGCGGGTATACTGGGACGACCAGCTAAGCCATAGGTTCCTGCAGGCACAGAACACCATCTGCCAGCTGGCCAGGCAGGGTCTGGTGTATTATGACAAAACGAGTCCCACGGCAGCTGTGACAGCCTGGAGCAGAGAGGGCATTGGTTTTGTTGTCCTGTAGCAGTATTGTGCCTGCATGTCATCAGACACACCATTCTGCTGCAAAGAAGGTTGGGGACTAGCTCTGTGTGGGAGTTGGCAACTCAGCAAAGCGGAGGCAGGCTATGCTGCAGTGGAAGGCGAGGCACTAGCGGTGGCACAGTGCCTGCACAAGGCCAGGTTATTTCTTTTCGGGTGCCCAAACCTCATCTTGGTAACCGATCACCGCTCACTGGTCAGCTTGTTTGGGGACAGGGCACTCACAGACGTGGTAAACCCACGCTTGTTCAGGCTTAAGGAGAAGACACTACTTTACAGGTTCACCATGAAGTACCTACCAGGTAAGCGGAATTGTGCTGCGGATGCCTTATGTTTCCCCTCCATCAAGGCGGCTCCCAACATGGCGGACACGGAGCTAGAGGATGATTTGCACGCTGCAGTGTGTGCAGCCACAGTCACAACACCGAGTGAGGATGATTGCATCACCATGGACACCATCTCCAAGGCAGCAGCAGAGGACCCAGGGTACCAGATGCTCATCTTAAAGGTGCAGGGAAACGAGTGGCACCCCCATAGGAGGTGGCTTACTGTGGCAGTTAAGTAAAGACGTCTTGTCAGCTTTTCTTCTTTAATAGTAACAGTAAAGGCAACGTCTACAGACAGGTGTCGGGAACAGGGGTAACAGGCAGAGTGGCTGCTCAGGTAGAGGCGAGGGTAGGTGCTCCAGTGGGTCTCTGGCTCGAACTGACTGCTCCTTTGCTCCAGGAACGTCCTCACATTCGTTGCTGACGTTACTCCTGCCGACACCGTAACTCCTGCTTCACATTGGAATAGCCCACAACCAATTCACCCCAACAATGCAATTACATTAACAAATACAGAACAAGGAATCATCAACACGTACAAACACCAAACAGCCAAACCACCCAATGACTCGAACAAGGCCACAAAACATTCACGCACTCATGCACACACCAATACACTCACACACTTACCTTCGCCCCTACTTCTCGGTGAGAGACAGATTGGCTGTAGTAGGGCGCCTGATCATTCCCGAGTCCCTCCGTCATTGCGTTGCAGCCAATCTTCACGCCGGACACCAGGGCCTTGACTCAATGTTGAGGCGTGCCAGGCAGTCGGTATATTGGCCTGGTATGGAGGGCAACCTGCAGCACCTTAGGTCACTGTGTGATGTTTGCGAGACTCACACTCCTTCCCAACCTCACGAACCACTTGTCCTAACACCCATGCCTGACTATCCCTTCCAGCAGGTGGTAGCAGACCTATTCCACCTGGAGGGCCACACGTATCTGGCATACGCAGACCGCCTCACTAGTTGGCTGGAAATCACGCACTTCCCCACTGAGGCCACATCTGGGAGGATTATCACTCGCTTGCGGGAGTACTTCAGGAGGTGGAGTGCTCCAGAACAGATCGCCATAGACGGCGGCACGAACCTGGCCAGTTTCAAGATGATACATTTCTTCAAGTCTTGGGGAGTGGGGGTACAGCTCTCTTCAGCACATTACCCTCAGTCGAACGGCAGGGCTGAGGCTGCCGTCAAGACAGCTAAGAGGCTGCTAAGAAGCAACACCGGGCCCGAAGGCAGCCTGGACTGTAACAAGACTGCACAAGCTTTGTTACAGTACCTAAATACACCTTTATGAGATATTAACAAGTCACCTGCACAACTTGCTACAGGACATCAGCTTCGGGACAGCGTACCAGCAGCCAAGGTGCACTACCAAGTAGATAGACACTAGTGACAGGTGCTCTGCGACAGGGAAACTCGTGGCGCTGAGGCTCAAGAAGAAATTCTAGCTTGTGAGAAACCGTCCCGTCACTTGCCCCGCTACGGGTGGGTGAGCAGGTTAGGGTGCAAGACTCCATCTCCAAGCTGTGGAACAGGATGGGCCTGGTGGTTGAAGCCCACCCACACAGGCAGTATGCAGTTAGGCTGGCTGGAAGTGAGAGAATCTCCGTCCAAAACCGATGTCACCTCCGAGCAGCCCCCAGGCGCCCCCAAGGGACACACCCGAGGAATTGGCTGCGGAACCCCAGGTGGGAATGACACCACCTTCCACTGCCCCGCCAGAGATGCATAGGCGCCAGCCCCCTCAGTGGCTGTCAGACTACATCACATAATGTACTACATCTGTATGCAATGTCATGTATTTTTCCTTGTTTTGTTGTTTCCCCTGTTCAGGTTATTTTCTTTTTCTTTGCGTGGGGGCAGATGTAGGATATGCTTTCCAGAGTTGGCGCCAAGCCAAGTGTGACGTGACGCAAGCTAGTTTTTTCCCGCCAGAGTTGTACGGAGTAAGGGTCTATTATACGTGGACCAGGATACTGTCTTTTATTGAGCCTCTTACATGGGGTAAGTTCAAATTGGAAAGAAGGTGGATTTTTCGTAAGCTTAACATAAACTATTTATTGTAAAAGGGATTATTATTATTAGAGATATCACAATATTATCTGAACTTGCATTTTTTCTTCCTCCGGTAAAATTTTACAACTTCCCTATAACACACCTGGATCTAAATAAAAAAAAAATTGTTTAGATTTTGTTCCATTTTGAATGATTTTGACATTTATTTTCGTCTCAAATGCATATTTTGTAAGATATCCTCATGACCCTTAACAAGCCTGGGGACTTGTGGGAATGCAGGGTTCTTGGGTAGGGAAGACGAAATACAGTGATTTACACTAAAAACAAGGTGCCATAATCACTAACCTAACCTAACAATTACCTATTTATGAACGTGCAATGCACTGACGGCCACAAAAAACTGGCGTGTTGCTACGAAAGGAAATGGCATCTGCACCTCACCCAACCCACGATATTTGGTGAGAAAACATTTGATATCTTCTAAATTAACATAACATAACAAAAATTAACCAAACTTTAACCTATATTGACAAATAACAAATTTGTTCAAACCAAACGAAACTTTACCTTATCCTCGAAGAGAAGTTCTCATAGAAAACATTAAATATCTCAGAAACTAGGAATTTGCAACGGAATTGTGATAAGAAAACCCTTCTTAGAATTCATTGAGGTAATGTAAAAATATAACTTTGAATTCTTTACAGGATTCTGGTAAAGATGTAAAATAATACCCTTCCTCCTTTACAAATGTTTTTTGACTAATGTTTCAGTAATGTATATTCATCTATCTACATATCTATATATAACCAATGTAGGTAAATTTTTAATGGCGTGTGGCTACGAAAAAAATGGCGTTTGCACCTTGTCCAACCACCGACTTTGTCATAGAAAACATTTGATAACTTCTAAATTAACATAAGGTATTTCTTTACAACTACTGTTCCACCTCTTTCTTTTTACTCTCTTTCCCTATGACTATACATAGTGTACTCAACACATCTGTGAAGGTTTCAGGCGGTGCTCACCATTATTTACCTCGCAAAACGTCTTTGAAGTTATGTTAGGTTATGTTAAGTTAGGTTGGTTAGGTTATGTTAAGTTATGGTTAGGTTAAGTTCTGTTCAGTTATACAAGATTTTTACATTTTATTACCCAAATCCAGAAATAAATCTAAGTTGCGAACCCTAAATTTTGGGTAATAAAATGTATAAATCTTATATAACCGAACATAACTTCAAAGACGTTTTACGAGGTAAATAATGGTGAGAACCACCTGAAACCTTCACAGATGTGTTGAGTACACTTGACACTTAGTATCATTCCATCTGTTAACGACGCAGCTGAGCTGGGGCTCCACTGTAGCCAGGCAGTTCCTTCCCCTCAGCAATCCAGTCGTGAAGGGTGTTGGAGTTTGTGGTTGTGTAGCCTGGCGTTGGTGGTTGGTCAGGGATGTCTGCTAACCACTTGTCAAGGTGAGTTTTGAAGGTGTCGGGTGACACCCCCATCATGTTCCTCAGGAGGGCAGGGATACAGTTGAACAGTCTTGTGCCACTGTAAGTGAAGCTGTGGTGAACCAGGGACTTGATCCTGTGGGTTGTGCCAGGGGTGGTCCTCACATAGCACAGCCTCCCCCTCCTTGGGTGGTTGGTCTCCTGGATACTGGTGTTTGGGACCCGATGTTCCAGTATCTCCCAGCCATAGATAATGATGTAGCGTTCCCTGCGTCTCTGAAGGGAGTACAGGTTCAGCTCCTTGGGTCTCTCCCAATAGTTGAGGTGTTGAAGCCCATTAATCTTGCTGGTGAATGTCCTCTGTGAGGCTTCTACCTTGGAGATGTCAGTCACCTTATGGGGAGACCACAGCTGACAGCAATACTCCATGCGTGGTAGGACCAGGGATTTCCACAGGGTCAGCATACACTTAGCATTTCTAGTTTGGAATGTTCTCAGGATCCAACCCGCCAGTTGCTTTGCCATGGCTGTCACGTGTTCTATATGCTGAGAGAAGGTGGCGTTGCTGTTCATCTTCACACCCAGATCCTTAAAACAAATTTTGGCAGTTATCTCCTCCTGGCCACAATTGTATTGTGTGGAGCTTTTGAGTGCTTCTTGATGCCCATATTTTAGAAGCTCAAATTTGTCTCCATTTAAGACCATGTTGTTGTCGTCTGCCCACTTCAGGATTTTTTCCAGGTCTTGTTGTAATAATCTGGCATCTTGTTGGGAGCTGATCTTCTTTATGATGCGTGTGTCGTCGGCGAAGGATGTTGCCCTCGAGTGCTCCAAGTCTCTGTCAATGTCCCCTACCATGATGAGAAAGAGGACGGGTCCTAGGACAGAGTCCTGTGGAACACCACTAACAACACCACTTGCTTCCGACAGGGTCCCTTGTACTGTCACTCTCTGTTTTCTGTTGGAGAGGAAACTGTGGAGCCATATTCCTGGCTCACCACGGACTCCTAAGTTTTGCAGTTTATGCAAGAGAATCCCGTGGTCCACTTTGTCAAAGGCTTTAGCGAAGTCGAGGTAGATAACATCAACGTTGTCACCTTCCTGGATGTCTTGTAGGATGTTGTCAAAGTGGGAGAGTAACTGAGAGAGGCAAGATCGACCTTGTCTAAAGCCATGTTGTCCGTCATTCAGGGCATTTGTGTCTTCTAAAAACATGACCAATTTTGTTTTGATTACCCTCTCTATAACTTTAATGAGGTGGGATGTCAGCACCACGGGTCTGTAGTTTTTAGCTACCCCTTTACTGCCCCCTTTATGGATAGGTGTGATTGTTCCATACTTAAGTGCCTGTGGAACATAGCCACATTCAAGAGACTTGCTCCACAACAGCTGTAGAGGGAAAGCCAACTGTTCTCTGCAGTTTTTCAGAAGTTGGGCATGAAAACCGTCTGGTCCTGCTGCAGCGTTTAGTGCAATTTTATTGATGGCTGCTATGATGTCCTCCACTGTTACCTGGATGGTAGTGAGTTGCTGCGGTAACTCTGAAGGTGCATTGAAGAAGGTGTTTGGGTCTGTGATAATGGCATCACGTCTTGGTGGACTGAACACACTTTCATATTGCTCCTTCAGCATATTGGCAATGTTACCTGGGTCAGTCTCCAGGTCTCCGGTAGGTTTTATAAGTGGGCCTGTTGTTGTGTGCGTCTTTAGTTTCTTTTTTGCATATGCATAGAAAAACTTGCTGTTGATTTGGATGTTGGAGACTGCTTGAAGTTCTTCGTGTGTTCTCTGGTCTTCATGAGATTGCTTGAGTTGTTGTTCAATATCCACCAGATCCTTTTGCAGTTTTGTAATGGTGGGTATGTGGCTGGTCTTGGTGAGTTTCAGTCTTATTTTGCTTCTCTTTTTCATAAGTATTTTTCTGTCTCTTGGGATTTTCTTTCTTTGCTTCTTACTTGTCTTTGGAGGAACAAGATCCTTGCAAATCTCGAAGCTCATATTCTGAAAGATGTCGAAAGCTTTATCCACCGTGCTATGTTCAAAAAGATTTTCCCAGTTTAGTTTTCCGAGTTCACATTTTATTTTCTCCCAGTCAATGTTGGTGCTGTAGAAGTTGAGGTCGCTCAGGGAGTTGCAAGTGATTTGATTTGAGTCGCTGTCTTGCTTCTCGGGTATTGACCATTTTGTGTTGATCTTAATAAGATTATGGTCAGACATGACTGTTTTGGTGATCTCCTGTGAGTGTACCAGTTCCCAATTGTTACTAAATAATAAATCTAGGATGTTATTGCCTCTAGTTGGAGCCTCAATGAATTGTTTTAGGTATGAGTTGTCGACAATTTTCAGTAGTTCCTCAGCTTGTAGCTTCTCATCCCTGGAACCTCCGTGTATTTGCATTTGTGGCCATGTTAACATGGGAAAATTGAAGTCTCCTGTGAGAACGACTTCTGTGGAAGAGGTTGGCAGATGCTGTAGAAGGGGCTGTATTTTCTCGGTGAGCTCTTTGAAGTCTTCATATGTGGTATTTGGTGGACGATAAAGAACTACTATGAGTAAGTCAATCTTTTTTACATATACAGCTAGCACCTCTGTTGTGCTATTTGAGAAGGTCTCGAGGATTTCCGTGTTAGCAGCCAGTTCCTCTTTCAAATAGATTGCTACCCCACCATGGCTTCTATCTAACCTGTCTATGCGGAAGAGGGTAAAATTTGGGATATTTATTTCTGCATCCAGGATGTTGTTGTTAAGATGCGTTTCTGTGAGTGCAAGAAATGTGGTTTTCTCTTGGGTTGCTATGTCTGACAACATTGGAACTTTAGATTGGTTGTTACACAGATAGAGACCTCTGATGTTTCCCATGTGGAAGTTGCTTAGTGACAACTGCATCTCCCTCGTTGACTTGTTTCTGTCGCTTCTGACTGGGCCAATAACTTCTGCATCAGTATTTGCGATTTTTTCTCTACTCCTATGATGTGATTCATCAGACCTTCTAAAAAAGCATTCTGAGCCTGTGCTTGTTGCGCTGGTGCTGCTGTCCTGGTGTTTGCAGTCTGCTGGATGGTTGGCCAGCTTTATGTCTGGAGGATAGGTTCCCCCATTTGAGTGTCTGTGTGTGACAGGCGTGCGCCAGCCGTTTGTGGTACTGTAGTAGGAACTTCTCTATGTTGTTCCGGCCTAGGGTTGCTACTATCAGGTAATCTTCTGATTATTTTTGTCCCTTTGATATGTGGGTATCTGCAGACTTTTCGTTCGCATACTCTCTTGTGGAGAGAGTCTCTGCAAACGAGTGGATGGTAGTCTACACATTTCCAGCCAAGGTTACAACCAACTTGGTCATCAAGACCGTGTTTCATAAATTTGAAACATATTTTGGGGTGTGCATTTCTACAATTTCTGCCAGCTGCTCCATATCTGCAGTCATTTCTTAAGTAGAATTAACACACCACTGGCTTCTTTTTGTCTAGAGGGGGTCCAGGCTTACCTGTAGCGTTGGTGGGATTGGTGGGGTTGTTTGGGTCACCTGTATTGGTTGTTGTTGCGGGAGACTCGCTGGTGTTGCTGCTTCCCTGTCCTGCCGGAGGTGTTTGGGCTGGGGAAGGGTTGTTGTTGCTTGCCGGAGAAGTATCTGGGATGTTTTGTGTTGCTTTATCTGTCTCCTGTTGGTGTGCATTTCCTTCCTCAACTTTGTACTGTTCTATTTCATCACATAACTCGTCGAAGTTAGCATGATTTACCTTTGTGCAGTCCTTGCAGGTATACTTCCTTGTGCTCCTAGTCAGGTTTACCAGGACATACGTGGGTATTTTACTACATAAATAATGCACCCACATGTGGCAATCACTGCACTTTATACCTGTGTTGCAGTGAATCTGACAAACTCTGCAGAGGTACTGGTCCTCCCTCTGGACTGGGGCTGTATCGTCCTGTTGGGTGTTGTTTACATCGCCCATGTGGGCCTCTGCGGCTGCTGAGATGTTGTTGTCAGCCATCTTGACCTTTCCTGCCCTTATTCGTGCTTATTTCACTTAAAACCACACGAAACAATTAATGGTTCTAAGTCTAATTGGGGAGGAGTAACAAGTGGAGTGCCACAGGGATCTGTATTGGGGCCATTATTATTCATAATATACATTAACGACTTAGATAATGGGATTAGTAGTGTTATTAGTAAATTTGCTGACGATTCAAAGATAGGTAGGATTATTAGATCAGAGACTGATGTAGAGGACTTACAGGGGGACTTAGATAGGCTAAACGAGTGGGTGGTTAAGTGGCAGATGGATTTTAATATAGATAAGTGTAAAGTAATGAATATTGGAAGGGAAAACCCTCAAAACAGGTACAAAATAAACAGGATAATGCTCAATAGGTCAGAATGTGAGAGGGATTTGGGTGTACAGGTAAGCTCAGACCTCCGTCCCAGAAAACAGTGTATTGAGGCTAGAAATAGGGCCAATAGGTTGTTAGGATTCATTACTAGGAGTGTTAAAAGTAGAAGTGCTGAGGTTATTTTGAAGTTGTATTTAGCGTTAGTCAGACCTCACCTAGACTATGCAGTACAGTTTTGGTCACCGTATTATAGAATGGATATAATTTTGTTAGAATCAGTGCAGAGAAGGATGACCAAAATGATAGAAGGGATTCGTAATTTCAGCTATGAAAGGAGACTAAAACACTTGAAATTGCACTCACTGGAGAGACGTAGAGTAAGGGGCGATCTGATTGAAGTATTCAAGTGGGTAAAGGGTTTTAATAAGGGGGATGTAGAAAAAGTTCTTACGATTAGTAGTCAGGATAGAACAAGAAACAACGGGTTCAAACTAGAAAAATGTAGATTTAATAAAGAAATAGGCAGAAATTGGTTCACAAATAGGGTGGTAGATGATTGGAACAGACTGAGTCAGCGGGTAGTTAGTGCACAGACAATAGGGAGTTTTAAGAGAAGACTAGACGACTTCATGGATAGGGATGAGAGGTGGGTGTAGGTAATAGGGGGGTTAAGTTAAACAGGAACTACCTAGTGCAGGCCTCAGGGCCTTTTGTAGCTTCCTTAATTTCTTATGTTCTTATGTTCTTATGAAACACAGACTCCTCTTACGTCACAAATTAATCTTGGGAGCTTTATGTATGTGTTGTATCGTTTCCCTGGCGATGGGAGGCCGTTTGAGTATAAAAATAAGTGGAGGGTGATCCGAGGTCAGCTGTGTGCGTTGTATTTTCAATAGTATGTACCACTTCATAGAAAAAAGAAAGAGGTGGAGCAGTAGTTGTAAAGAAATACCCATAACAACATAACCTAACCTAACCAAACCATAGCCTACATTGACAAATAACATTCTTGTTCAAACCAAACTAAACTTTACCTTATTTTCCAAGAGGTTCCATAGAAAACATTGAATATCTCACAAACTAAGAATTTGCGACGGAAATGTAATCAAGAAAACCTTTTCAGAATTCATCAAGTAATGTATTAATATAACCCTGAATAAGAATTCTCTAGAGCATTCTTACCAGTATCTTATCAGCTCCACCTCAGAGCTAGTGTTGGATATTATGAAACGAATGATAAGATATATAGTAATAATGAATGCAAGTACGATGAACTAAGTATGGCAGGAATATATCAGGTATTCAACAAGTGTTTCCTTACCTGACTTTAGTTCTTCTTCTTCTTCTTCTTTGGTGTGTTAGGACCGGAACCACTTTACGGTCCTATGAGGCCTGGCGTATACCTGTGAAGGTTACAGGCGTGGCAGCTGTCCTGTCTTCCTAAGGAAGGCTTTAGTGAATTCTTAACCGGCGTATTTTCTTTTTCTTCTTCTTCTTGTGACCTGTTATTTGATATTGATCTTGATCTTGATGTCACAGGTGATCTTGATCTTGATGTCACAGGTGACTTGAAATTTCCTCCAAGTCGGGCCTTTATATCGGCAGCTCCTGTGAGGGGAATAAGGGAAGAAAAAAAAAGGAAAGTACACAGAAAAAAAGAAACTAAATAAATCAAAGATGCATACTCTAATTACATGCCCTAATCTCTCAATCTCGCATACCACATTTTCTCCAGGAACTCTTTCACCGCGTCAATCATCCGTTCACTCGTCTCCTCACACAGTCCTAGCAACAACGCCATCCATTCCCTTCCAGTTCTTTCAGTCACCTCATTCATTTCACGTCCCATTTCTGCCAGAATCACAAGCATCATTTCCATTCTGTCACGGTCATACTTCTCGCATTCTAGTACTACATGCTCTACCGTCTCATCCTCTCCCATATCACACATCTGGCACACTTTGCTGCGGGACTCTGACCATCTGTAGTTCCTTGCATTCACATCCATACACTGTGCCCTAGCTCGGAAGAGAAGATCACCACCCAGGCTTCCATCATACCACCTTACATACATTGGGGCCTCTTTCTCTCTGTACCATTCCAAAGTCTTCTTTCGTTCCATCTCAGTCTTCCACTTACTTAGTCCCACACCTTTCACTGTTTTGTCTATCTCGCTTTTCCACCTTTTCACATCCCACTCTAACACTTCTCTACTTCTGTTCATCACCTTCCATTCATACAACCATTCTCTCCCTTCACATCACAAAATTTATGCACCCACCTAACGAGCATGCCACTCCTGTCTACCATGTTCAGACATTTCTTCTCCCATTTACTCCTCCTTACATTCCACAAATACACCTTCCGTGCAATTCTTGTATTCTCCATTCGTTCCAGCCTAACTTTATATCTCAAAGTTGCCTTTATCTGTCTCTCCCTGAACGTACTCCATCCCATGTCACCTCTCAAAGCTTCTACAGCTGCATACCTTGGTGCATTCAGTGCCATTCTTGCTACTCTATTCTGCCCTACTTCCAACTTGTCTATCTCCTTTTCACTCCATGCAATCACTTCCATACCATACATTACACTCGGAACAGCCACACTCTTCCATATCTCTCGCAACACGTCATATTTACTAGCTCTCATTCTTGCTGCACTCCCTAGTCTGCCAACCCACTGATTCACCATACTAATCTTTTCATTCTTAGCCTTCTCACATCCATTTGGGCTCATCCATATCCCTAGATACTTGTACTCACATACTTGCTGCAACTCTTTCACTCCAAGTCTCCATGTAGCATCCCTCTCATCTTCTGATCTGTTCACTATCATTACCTTACTTTTTTCACAACTAAAATTCACTCCAAAATCTCTTCCATACTCATCTACCACATTTAATAAGCTTTGTAGCTCCTCTGCAGACTCACTCATTAAGACTACATCATCTGCATATAACAACATGCATACCTTGTCCCTCCCGACACTCACTCCTGCATTCATTCTTCTCAACCTGACTGCTAGTTCTTCTGTGTACATACTAAACAAGATTGGTGACAGAATACATCCTTGCCTGACTCCTTTCTCACTCTTCACCCATTCTGTCTCTATATTCCCTAGTTTGTATTTAGCTTTGGGAAAGGCAGATGAAAGCAACACTGAGCTATAAAGTGAGATTAGAGAGAATGAATGAAACAAGACTAGCAAGGAAGGTATACTTGTGGACTCTAGGAGATAGCAAATGGGGAAACAAATGTGGGAAAATGATAGACAAGAATAGTATGTTAGTTAGGAGGGTGCACAGACCTTCTGAAGATAGACAGAATGTTGTTGAATGGAGAATGACAGATAGAAACAGAGAGGGGGCAGGGTGGGATGAGAGAAAATGGAAAAGGGAGATAGATAGAGCAGTGAAAGTAGATGGACTTAGCGAGTGGAAGAATAGGATGGATAGAAAGGAAACTCTGAGGTGGTATAGGGAGAAAGAGGCCCCAAAGCATGAAGTTTGGTATGATGGTAGCCTAGGTGGTGACCTTCTGTTCAGAGTGAGAGCGCAGTGTGTGGAAGTGAATGATAGGACCTATAGATGGTCAGAGGATAGGAGGAAAGAGTGTGAGATGTGTGACAGGGGTGTGGATGAGACTGTGGTGCATCTAATGTTAGAATGCAAGAGGTATGAGAGAGCACGTGCGGATATGATGAGAGTGTTTCTGAATGAATTAGGGCATGAAATCAATGTGGTGGGTGGAAGGACTGGTTGTGAGTGGATGGTGCTGTTGTTGGGACTGAATGGTGTGGCAAATGGACGAATGATAGAGGCTGTGAAAGAATTCCTTGAAAAAGTGTGGAATGTTAGATTTAAGAAGTAATTCTGCTATTTATTTTTTTTTCTGCTGTTTTTTTTTTTGTGTGTATTTTCTTTCACAGGTGCTGCCAATTCAAAGGCCTGGTTTTGGGGTAACTCAAACCTCCTGTGACATCAAGATCAAGATCAAGATCAGGTGACTTGAAGTTTCCCTAAAGTCAGGCCTTTGTATCGGCAGCTCCTGTGATGGGGATAAGTATGGAAACCACACAGAAAAAAGAAAAAAAAGATGCATACTCTAATTACACGTCCTAGTTTCTCAATCTCGCATACCACATTTTCTTCAGAAATCTCTTTCACCGCGTCAATCATCCGTTCAATCGTCTCCCCACACAGTTCCCTTAACAACATCATCCATTCCCTTCCAGTCCTTTCAATCACTTCATTAATTTCACGTCCCATTTCTTTTAGAATCACACGCATCATTTCCATTCTGTCACGGTCATATTTCACACGGGTTCCGGATAAAAGTTCGTGTCAAAAACTTCGTATGACAATAATTTGTAGGATAAAGTTCGTTTGCCTAAAGTACTTCAGGATAAAGTACGTAGGGTATAAGGTTCGTCATGTCAAAAGTTCGTAATGGAAAAAAATCGTAATGGAAAAAAAATCGTAAGGATAAATGTTTGTCGTGCCAATGTTCGTTAGAAAAATGTTCGTACGCGTTAGGTTAGGTCGTTACGAATATTTTACATACGTACATACGAACCATACGAACATCTGCATACGAACTTTAGCGTACGAGCTTTTTCGTACGTACTTTTTTCAAACGAACTTTATCCCTTACGAACATTTGCTTACGAACAATTGCGTACGAACTTTATGCATACGAACTATTTCCATACGTACTTTGGTCCTACAACCACTTCACACATTCCAGTACTACATGCTCTACCGTCTCATCCTCTCCCATGTCACACATCTGGCACACTTTGCTGCGGGACTCTGACCATCTGTAGTTCCTTGCATTCACATTTATACACTGTGCCCTAGTTTGGAAGAGAAGATCACCATCCAGGCTTCCATCATACCACCTTACCTCTGTACCATCGCAAAGTCTTCTTTCGTTCCATCTCAGTCTTCCACTTACTCAGTCCCACGCCTTTCACTGTTTTGTCTATCTCACTTTTCCACTTTCTCACATCCCACTCTAACCGTTCTCTACTTCTGTTCATCACCTTCCATTCATACACCCATTCTCTCCCTTCACAAAATCTATGCACCGACCTAATCAGCATGCCACTCCTGTGGAATTACATTCCACAAATAAACCTTTCATGCTATTCTTGTATTCTCCATTCGTTCCAGCCTTACTTTGTATCTCAAGGTTGCCTTCATATGTCTCTCCCTAAACGTACTCCATCCCATGTCACCTCTCAAAGCTTCATACCTTGGTGCATTCAGTGCCATTCTTGCTACTCTGTTCTTCCCTACTTTCAGCTTGTCTATTTCACTCTCATTCCATGCAATCACTTACATACCCTACATAACACTCGGAACAGCCACACTCTTCCATATCTCTCGCAACACATCATATTTGCTCGCTCTCATTCTTGCTGCAATCCCTATAGTTGGCCAACCCACTGATTAACCATACTAATCTTTTCATTCTTTGTCTTTTCACATCCATTTGGGCTCATCCATATCCATAGGTATTTATATTCACATACTTGCTGCAGCTCATTCACTCCAAGTCTCCATGTAGCATTCCTCTCATCTTTTGATCTATTCACTATCATTACCTTGTTTTTTTCACAACCTTTTCTAAAACTCTGCAAAGCATTTCTCTATTTACACTGTCGTAAACTTTCTCTATATCTAGAAAACCTAAATACAGCTTACCTCCATCATTCTTTTTCCTTTCAATCATTTCATTCACAACAAATACATTATCTTCTGCTCTTCTGTCTACTCGGAAACTATTCTGTTCTTCACCCAGCACTCCTACTCTCTCAATCCATTAACACAATCTTTCATTCAACACAGCACAGAAGACTTTTCCTACTGTGTTCACAAAGGCAATTGGCCTATAATTCTTCAACTCATTCTAGCTCTTGTATCCTCCCTTATGAAGTAGTGTCACTTTACATTAATTCCACTTTCTCGGCACCCTCTCTTCTTCCCACACTCGGTTAAATAACTCGGTCATCCTATCAATCACCACCTTACCAGCGTTCTTATAAAATTCATATGGGATATCATCTGGTCCTGCTACCTTACCATTCTTCTGTCTTTTCACACATTTCACAACCTCCTCCCTGCTGATCTTTTCATTCAACTCATTCGCATCCTTCCTTTCCAGTGTCAAGCACCCTTCTCTCACTTCCAATACCTCACCTACACCTCCTATGTATTCCCAAAACTCTTTAATCGACTCCCTGATTTCATTCTTATCTGTAATACATTCACCCTTCACTTTCAAGCTTTCGACGTTTTCACTGTCCGACATGATATTCTTAACCTACACTGTTTGTTTAACCTCTTACGCTCCTTTCTCGCATCCATAATATTCTCATTCCACCACGGCTCTGTCTTCCAGTCATTCTTACAAACTCTATCTTACTGGCCCCAGCACTTCTTACATTTTCTGTCAATCTCTCATTCAGTTCATCTACACTCTCTGAGCTCCCCGTGGTCCACATTCTTTCACTCAAGTATATTTGAAAATTCTCCCAGTTTACATCCCTCAGCCTCCATTTCTTCTTCTGCACCTTCCTTTTCTCTTGCCTACCACCATACATTCCACCATAAGCATATTGTGATCCGACACAATATCAATCATCCCGTCTTCATCTATCCACATCTGAGTAACACTTTCACGCAGCTTCCCATTCACTAACACAAAATCTATCGCAGACCTGATTTTTTGCACTCCAAGTCACACGTCCCTCTGCTAAAGTCTCATTTAGGTTTTCTAGATTCATCTCATCCATGAACTCCGCAGGCATCTCACCATTCCGATTCACTGGCTCACCTAGCATACCTAAATGTGCATTCATATCACCCATCACCATCACTCTCTCTCCGGCATGTTCTCTTGCAATCTTCTTTAAAATCTTATACTTCATGCTGTCCTCCCTTCTTGCTCTTTCACCCTCAACTGTCATGTACACCACAATCATTATCATCCTTTCACTTCTACCCTGTTGACCTATGTATTCTACTCTTACAGCTAACACATCCTCACTCATGGTACTGTTTCCTACATCTATCTCATCAACCTTAAAGTTTCTTTCTTTCCTGTGAAGGAAGGCTACGCCTCCTCCCAGTGTTACCTATTTTTTACGTCCCTTTCCAATCATTACATGCTCATTACTGTTCATTCGAACTTTATCCCTCAAGTGTATTTCAGTCACTCCAACCACATTCAATTTCCATTCATTCAGTTCCTTGCTTGCGTCCTCAAACTTTCCGATGCCCCATCCTCTCATATTCACACATCTAACTTTCATCACTTGGTGGGTGTCTTCTTTTCTTCCTTTACCATTCATTCTATACTGCCGATGTTGGACCACCTCTTTCAGTCACGTCTCAGTCACACCTAAGCTATCTGTAATTCCACTGTCACACTCATTTTCCAACCTCACATTTCCTCTTGTTATATGGAATCACTCCCTTGCATCAGTCTCCCTCTCTTCTCTCAACCTGCACAGTCTTTCCGTCGCAGATATCCATTCTAGCATTCTTCGACTCATACATTTATCTTCTTCCTTATTTAGAGGTGCACTCTATCCCACCGGTTGCTGGATCCTTATAGAAGAAAGATTAATAATAAAAAAAGATGGAGGCCAAATTAGACCTGCAGGTGTCTTGATACTCCTCTCTTATATGAGTTTAAGTCGTAGTAAGAAGGTGAAAATACAGATTCAGGTAGAGAGTTCCAAAGTTTATCAGTAGAAGGGAATTGAAAAGCAATTCCTATTGAAAAATAGTGGGACTTCGGGTGATCGTAAAGTACAGGACATGACTCATATCTGATAAAATATTGAAGACCATTATCATCAACTGCAAGTACAGTTATCCGGTTTTTCGACGATTATCATGAATCAGGAAGGGTTGTGTATCATCTCCGCCTGTTACTGACCATTCATGCGGCCTGGAGTATAGGAGATCAATGTCTCCAGGGGAAAAATATGCAGCAGGGATTATGTCCAAGATGTAGTGTAAATCTCAAGGTTGGAAGGGGGGGTATGCATTCAGAGGGGAGTGAGGGTTAAGTGTAGATACTCAACAAGTTGTTAACGAAGGTTGTTGAGTTTGGTCGTAGGTTAATGGTTCGGGTTCTGTTCGAACGGAGACGTCGAAGAAGGATACTTTAAAGTTGGCACCAGTCTCTTACTAGCCATCATAGCACAGGTGTATTGTAATAAAAAACTACTTCGAAGACGCCCTTTGCTTCTACCTTCACTGGGGA
>JAPQNM010000002.1:10341236-10388736 GCA_029783475.1 Metacarcinus magister
GTATCAGTAAGACGTGAGGGACGACCGCGGAAAGCGAAGGTAAGGAGCTGGGGATGCGGGTGGAAGGGAAAGATGGGACTGACCAGGTGTGCTGAGGTCAAGAGGTCAAGGATCACCTGGCCCTTACTCATTAAACTCATCCGCTCGCGCACGTGTGTGTGTGTGTGTGTGTGTGTGTGTGTGTGTGTGTGTGTATGTGTGTGTGTGTGTCTGTGTCTGTGTCTGTGTGTGTGTGTGTGTGTGTGTGTGTGTGATGGAAACAAAAATACTTAAATAATCAGAAATACTACCAGAGAGAGAGAGAGAGAGAGAGAGAGAGAGAGAGAGAGAGAGAGAGAGAGAGAGAGAGAGAGAGAGAGAGAGAGAGATAGTATTATACCTAAATAAAAATACATATGATGAACAAATATCAGAAAACCTGTTTGTCTATAACTTGGTAATATGTGTACAACTGTTTATAGTTTTTTCCATGCTTACAATAGTAGTACAATACGTAGTTACAATATTAATGAGAATATCCACTTTCCACAAAACAGTCCCAAAAGTGATTATTTTAGAGCCACCGAATCACGTCTTGAAATCAAAGACTTGAATGCATGCACCATCAGTAACGGAGGCAACAGTAACCATAACATTAACAATAAAAAAAAATATTACTGAAGCGTATCAACAACACAGCTGCTTGCCATATGACACACTAGTCCTATGTTGTCGTCGGGAGGATGAGAACCAATCAGTGGCTAGCCTTCAGTGACGTCACGTAACACCCGGCACCAGTAGCCAATCAAAGGAGAGCATGTCTGTGACGCCACACACGAACAGCCAATCACCAGCCAAGAAGTAAGTAAGGTCGAGGGCAGGTGGTGAACGTTGCAGGGCGAGGGACGCGAACTATCACAGCCACCTTTTTTTCTCCTTTTTTTCTTCAAGTCATTATTATAGTCTGTTCCCCAAGAGCATCCCGCCCCCAGGACAAGAGGCATCGCGTGCGGGAAGCTGCAGGTCCCTCTGGCTACATCCAATGTTTACGCATCTCTTCCGTCAGAAAACTATCATTACTATTGTTATTATTATCATTATTATTATTGTTATTATTATTTTTATTATTATTATTATTATTATTATTATTATTATTATTATTATTATTATTATTATTATTGTTATTGTTATTGTTATTATTGTTATTATTATTATTATTATTATTATTATTATTATTATTATTATTATCATTATTGTTATTATTATTGTTATTATTATTATCATTATTATTATTATTAGTAGTAGTATTGTTATTATTACTATTATCATTATGATTAATATTATTATCATTATTAAAATCACTATTTTTACTAATGTTATCATCATTATTATTATTATTATTGTGATTATTATTATTATTATCATTATTATTATTGTTATTATTATTATTATTATTATTGTGATTATTATTATTATTATTATCATTAGTATTATTGTTATTATTATTATTATTATTATTATTATTGTGATTATTATCATTATTATTATCATTATTATTATTGTTATTATTATTATTATTATTATTATTATTATTATTATTATTATTATTATTAACTTTATCAACATTATCAAAAGATATTTTTTTTCGGTTCGTCTCAACTTGTGGAGCGTTTTGGATTACACTGAGTTGGCTTTTTCGAAATTAACTTTAGATAACTTCCATCAGGCGCCAGTGAAACGATGCTGAGGTTGCAGATGACGGGGTCAGGTCAGCGGGCAGGAACCACAGGCTATCGGACTTACCACAACAGCTGCAACGTGTGCACAGGGTAACACGTGCGTCCTTCCCGCTGCCCGTCTGCCTTGCAACTGACGTTCCCCTTCAATCACCTGAGGCTATCGCGGTGCAATGCGAAAAACACAACACGTGGGGAATGAAAGCCAAGGATACAGGATTTTCAGGTAAAACTAGCGATACAGGATATATATATATATATATATATATATATATATATATATATTTATTCATATATATATATATATATATATATATATATATATTCATATATAAATTCATATATATATATATATATATATATATATATATATGTATATATATATATATATATATATATATATATATATATATAGAGAGAGAGAGAGAGAGAGAGAGAGAGCTATATATATATATATATATATATATATATATATATATATATATATATATATATATATATACACACACATAAAAAAAAATAAAACTGTTTTAACCTGATGACCTTCCGCTCAGCACGAGCTTCATGTGCTTATATACCTACCTGGCTATCCTTGAAGGTAGGTGTACAGTATACAATATTTACCTTAACGGTGTGACTTAGTACTACATATACATGTGCACTTTATTTATTAGTAATCCGTTGATTTGTACTTAATATCTCAATCAGGCCAGTGCTTCACATAACTGAATCTGGCTGTCTTGTTCATCCACGTCATCAACATTTTTCTGTCACCTTCTCCTTTCAGGAAATAATGGAACGAACATCTTGCCTTCAACTGTCCAAGCACGGAAAATTTTTTTGTACACGTGGATAACAACGCCACGTCTGCAGTCACACGTCATCAACTAACATTAAAACATTAAAACATTTGAAAATTCCGTAGTTTGAAGGCTTAAAGTGGCTCATATTTTTCCAAAAGTTATAGCTTTACATACTATTTTCAAAGGCATTACACTCACTTATATAACATAATAGGAAAAATTTGTTTAACGTTGCGTTCTCTCTTTCTCCTCGCCACGAGTATAGCGTCATTATCATGTCTCAATCATCACTAAGGTAGAGGTAACGAAGAGTTCTTGGCTCAGTGGAACAGTTTTATGGTCCCCTTTCAGTAACATGATCCCATTTCACAATTTAATGTTCACTATCGCGTCGTCACTTTCCAATAAGAAATCGTACTGTGTTGGGTTGAGTTCATCCCTGTGGTGGTAGCAACAAAATTTCAGTGTGGATGGGAAGATATTTCGTCACAAATACTATCCCATTCCATTAATTTAATTTCTGCAACTGAATGAAAAGGAAAAAAAGCTTTATTAATTCAATGTGTTAAAAATAAAAATAATGTGACCCTACGGAGCCTCATTGGTGTGCACAGTTGCATAATGTGCTGGGTGGTCCCGGTTACCATGTGTCTTGTCGAACCAATTTGCGCCAGATAACAACAACTCGCTGCTTCTTGTCCAGTCATGAACATACTTCTCCAAGGACACGTACGTCAAGGGCAATTCTTGTTCGTATAACCGAGGTTTTACACTTCCTATAAACCTTTCTTCATTTTTAGAAAAAGTTATTGCCTTTTAGGATTCAAACCTGTATTTCCTCTTTCCACACAATAGTAAAAAAAACACTGCATCCAATTCACTTAAGTTCCACCCACCATCTGTCCAGTGTAAGGCGGGGTGGCCTCTCGGGGTGAAGCTTAATAGAGTTGAAGCATAACACACCCACCAACACTTGATAACGTGTCAAAACTGCATTAGAATGTACATTGTGTTTGTCCTTTTACGTAATGAATGTCCTGCCTCACTATCTCGCTCTTTGTCTTCCTGGAACTTTGTGTGTGTGTGTGTGTGTGTGTGTGTGTGTGTGTGTGCGCAAGGTTCGTTCATGGTTGTCTTCCCCACACTTCCAGCCGCTCACGTGATCATGATCCACTGCAGGGATACAAGAAAATTATTTATGAATGTGGGACTTGAGATAGCACTTCACTCTTACTTAATGATGTATACGGAATGAACGAAAAAGAGAGAGAGAGAGAGAGAGAGAGAGAGAGAGAGAGAGAGAGAGAGAGAGAGAGAGAGAGAGAGAGAGAGAGAGAGAGAGAGAGAGAGAGAGTCATGCAACGTGATGGTATATACACACTGTGGGTCACGCACTCCAAAGGCACCCAACTTGCTGCCAGCAATCAATAAGTAGCGCTCGCTATTGTGCCTGATTTTGTACATACACACACACACACACACACACACACACACACAAACACATAACTTATGCTGTTACTAGGTATGACCAGTTACCTAACTATCACCATGGCGATCCTTAAGAAGTAATTATTCACCTCGCACCTCCCTGTCGAGCCACGCTTCCCTAATGAACACCGTGACAGCACGTGACTATTGGCGACATGAGGGCAACAAGTCAGAGATGAGGTTGAGTTCCCACCTTCAATAAAACGTTCCTACGTCTGGCACACATTCGTGTTTTGGTGGCGGGAGCCGCGTGTTGTTGGATTTGACGGGAGGAACAAGGGCGTAAGGGTGGGAGGGGGTTGGTGGGGGGGAGGGCTGTGGGTGTGTGGAGTGGAGAGTTGCCCAGCAGTGGCTGGCGGCTGGCTGGCAGCGTGGCTGTGCGCAAGGCAGTAGTATCTCCAGTGTCGTGTCGTGAGGGTTAGCGTAGCTTTCTCGCGGACTTGGTGAATGGCCGCCTTGCTCTCGTGACAAGTGCCGTGGCGACATGTGCTGAGCTCCAACGGGAGAACGGCGTTACCAGCTGGACCTATCTAGTCTCCTTCTTAGTCATAAAGGTGAGTACTGTCAGCGACAATATTGGACTCTGCAGAAAGAAGATGAAAGTGGAAGAAAAAACAAGAAGCAAAGAAGGAAAGCTTTGAAATTCAATGCTGTTTGCATTATGGATTTAGTGTAGTTCTTGGCCTCGTATATGTAAGAATGTACAGTACACTCACGGAGCACTGTAAATATGCATGCAAGGTCTATCACATAATATACCTTGTATGCATAGATGTTAAAACGTGACTGGATGGACCCTAAGCAGCAATGTTTTCATAAATTGATATATATATATATATATATATATATATATATATATATATATATATATATATATATATATATATATTTGATCTGCCATGAAAAGGAGACTGACTGACTGGATTTGTAAAAAGAAGAAAATATCCAATCAATCGTCTCTCTCTCTCTCTCTCTCTCTCTCTCTCTCTCTCTCTCTCTTCTCTCTCTCTCTCTCTCTCTCTCTCTCTCTCCTCCACGATGTTTACATAATCGTTATAACTAACCTCTACGTAAACAAGGGATCAGAGACAAAAAAACAGACATATGTGTACTCGTGTGTGGTATTCATCATTGTCAGTCATTACAATTATCGTCATTATTAAAATCAGCATCGTTTTCTTTCCTGTATGTAACAACTAGTAAAAGAAATGGTGATTGCAGAAATAATAACACTAATAATGATAATAATAATAAAAGCAAGCTTCACTCCCTTTCCGTCCTTGACAGTATCCTCGACCAGACTCAAGGGTCAACCATGCTTGTTTTTGTCTCGAGGCAAGTATAATAGAACGAGTTATAATACTCTCTCTCTCTCTCTCTCTCTCTCTCTCTCTCTCTCTCTCTCTCTCTCTCTCTCTCTCTCTCTCTCTCTCTCTCTCAGATAACAATCCATATTTTTTCTACACATACTTCAAAGCATTTGCTAAGAAAGTAATTGATTCTGTTGTTAGTCATGTTACTACTACTACTACTACTACTACTACTACTATACTACTACTACTACTACTACTACTACTACTATACTACTACCACTACTTCTACTATTACTACAACATTTCCTCTATGTATATCGCACATTTAGGGCTATCGACACCATATTATAGTTATTTTCTCGTGATTCTTAAGAAGGGATTGATCATTGTCCGCGATGTGAGAGCAGAGGGCGCACTCGCATCCAATAAGCGTGTGGATGGGAGGGCCAAGACGGTCGCTGATTGGTTGACTGGGGGCAGGTGTGCTGTGTTTTGTGCGGGCATGACCTGACCTCACCTGGCGACTTCCCCTTACCACCACCTCCTCCTCCTCTTCCTTCTTCATACTTTTGTCCTTCCTTTCTTACTTCCTTCACTCCCATTGCCTCCCTCTTTCCAGTTCAAACTCTATTGTGTATTGTAATCATTCTTAGCTGTCTTTCTGCTTTTCTCTCTCTCTCTCTGTCTCTCTCTCTCTCTCTCTCTCTCTCTCTCTCTCTCTCTCTCTCTCTCTCTCTCTCTCTCTCTCTCTCTCTCTCTCTCTCTTCTTTCAGGTAGGGAAAATCAATAGTGTTGTGATCTTGGGAGGAAATCTAATGAAAGAGGAGGTAAAATGGGAGAAAAGAGGAAAGGTGATTATCTCTCTCTCTCTCTCTCTCTCTCTCTCTCTCTCTCTCTCTCTCTCTCTCTCTCTCTCTCTCTCTCTCCTTTTTCTTTCTTTCTCTCTTTCTCACTGTTACTTTTTTTTATGCATACATATCTTTCATTCGCTTCACAATATTCTCTTTCCTGCTTCTGTTATTGCTCTTTGTCCCTTTCTGTTTCTCTCGGGAAGGGAAGGAAGCAAGAAGGGAGAGGAGAACATTTCCCTTTTTCCTCTAACTCCCTTCCTCCCTCCCTTACTCCAGAATGGTAGCGGCGGCCACAGTACCCGTCTGGAATATAAATCATCAGAAAGAGAGAGAGAGAGAGAGAGAGAGAGAGAGAGAGAGAGAGAGAGAGAGAGAGAGAGAGAGAGAGAGAGAGAGAGCAAATGAAGTCTCCTCCCTTTCCTTAACTATTCCTCTCTTTCGCTTCCTCTCCTTCCCCTCCCTGCCTCCCTCCTTCTCTCCTTGTTGCCATAGTAACCCTCTACCCCCTCACCGCAGCTCGCTAAGACAGATGGATGAATGGTTGGACGGACAGACAAATGCAAAAACAAAATCAACAGACATACCCTTTTTCATACTGTCTTTATGTTCTTGTACGTACTTACCATATGAGAATTGACTGACTGACTGACTGACTGACACACACACATACACACACATACACATACACCCACAGATCCACACACACACACACACACACACACACACACACACACACACACACACACACACACACTATACACACTATACACATACACACACTATATTTACCAAAAGGTTGTCATGTTCATTTTTATCCTTGTTTACTGTTTTCTGAGAGAGAGAGAGAGAGAGAGAGAGAGAGAGAGAGAGAGAGAGAGAGAGAGAGAGAGAGAGAGAGAGAGAGAGAGAGAGAGACTTTTGGAGTGTGATGACTGATGGAAAGTAATTTTACATGATCATTCTCTCTCTCTCTCTCTCTCTCTCTCTCTCTCTCTCTCTCTCTCTCTCTCTCTCTCTACTAAGTGTGCACAATTCGTGTTGACTTGTCAGTGTGTGTGTGTGTGTGTGTGTGTGTGTGTGTGTGTGTGTGTGTGTGTGTGTGTGTGTGTGTGTGTGTGTACATTGCTGTTCCTCCCACACTCACTAACCTATTTTTGAAGTTATTGATTGAGCAAGCCATGACGATACAGCGGGATAATCTATTGCTTTCATTCAATAATCAGTTGTTGTCGAACCCTTACCACCGCCTCCTTCTCCTCCTCCTCTTACGTCTACAGTCGCCACTCACTAACCTTCCTCCTACACCCACATTTCCTCGGGTAAAGTAACACGCGGAGCAACGAAAAAACTGCTGGAGAGAAAGAATAAGGCGAGTAGGTGCATTAAGGAAGGAAGAGACCATGTTAGGTTTGAAATACAGTAGGAGGTTCTAGGTATAGCATGTGTGCAGAGTGGTGGTGGTGGTATCGTGCTGCCGAACAGGACTGGCCACACCTACCCTACCCCCTTGATAAATAGTTAACGTGGTGTATTGGATTCCTGTGCATTCTGTGTGTGTGTGTGTGTGTGTGTGTGTGTGTGTGTGTGTGTGTGTGTGTGTTGATCGATAGGTTTCGTTATGTATTCAATAGCTGTTCCTCTCTATTTTAAGTTAAACGAGACACTTTCCTGCGTGACATTATTATAGTTGTGTGCGCGCGGTCGAGGCTTTGAAATGAATACTTGTACTGCGTGTCTCATTATATTGGATTAAGAGGGAATACCAGCGGCTTTGATGCGTGTGAGGCTATGAGCACCCCTTCTCTCTCTCTCTCTCTCTCTCTCTCTCTCTCTCTCTCTCTCTCTCTCTCTCTCTCTCTCTCTCTCTCTCTCTCTCTCTCTCTCTCTCTCTCTGTCCTCACACACACACACATACACATCTTGGCAGAGAGATTTTGGATCCAAACCTTTCAAGCGGAAAATATGGAAGGGACGGGGAGGTGATAACTTGGGGCTTATCTCTCTCTCTCTCTCTCTCTCTCTCTCTCTCTCTCTCTCTCTCTCTCTCTCTCTCTCTCTCTCTCTCTCTCTCGCTCAGGTGTCACATGTCCACCGTTTTCCCTGTGAGAGCGTCGGGTTTAGAGTTCCAGACCTTCTCATCCCTCCCCTCTCCCCTCATACCATAACCTCTTCTTAGCACAAAGCTTCCTCACCTTCGCCACATAAAGGTAGATATGGTTACCACTGCGCCACCTCCTCCCCCTCCTCCTCCTCCTCCTCCTCGTATCCTTTTCTTATTCGCAAATTTATTTCGCTCTAGTGTATATTTTCTTCCTCTTTCCTCCCTTTTCCCTACACGTTTCGTAGGATCTTGTTTCATGTTGCATAGTCGTATTTTTTTTCTTCTTATCTATTATCTGCTCTATATTTTCTTTTTTCTTTTCTTTTTCTGTAATTCTAAAATTTTCAACGTTTTTTATTTTTTTTTTGGTTCCTTCTCTTCCATCACCTGGTATTCCTCAACGCTTTCTCTTATCTTTTGTGTGTGTTTCTCTCTTTCATGCCTCCTCCCTCATCTCCAATCCTCATTTTCTCCTCAGTGACCTCCTCTTTCTTCTCCTCTCTGGTCTCCTAGTTTTACCTTCTGCTTCCTCCTCCCCTTTCCACATCGTGCTTTAGTGAGGTAATGGGCGGGAAGAATCTTTAGGAGGGTGGTGGAGAGAGAGAGAGAGAGAGAGAGAGAGAGAGAGAGAGAGAGAGAGAGAGAGAGAGAGAGAGAGAGAGGTTACTGTGAACGAACAATGCCTACCCTGAACACACACATCCACACAAATACACACACACACACACACACACACACACACACACACACACACACACACACACATACACACGAACACGAACACGAACACACGCATTAACTAACTGACTTGGGTTCACTTTCATTAGAAAAAAAATTGTTTTCCGACACAGCAAAATTATGTAATGATTTTCCTTTAATCTATACGCTTCCTTTATTTGGCGGATCAATTACAACCCATTTTCTATGCATGATGGAAAGAAGAAGAAAAAGTTTAGAAATATACAATCACGTTCTCTTAATTAGAGTTGAAGGATGACTCATTTTCTTAAACATCACAAAACCGACATCAAGTTCTAATTTGTGGTAACGTGGCATCTCGTTTTCTGTGAATGGCGGGAAATGACGTCACGGGGCGATTAACTTTTTTTAGGTGATCAACAAGAAGAAAGAAAGTAGGTCCAGGAGGCGCCTTTGCAAAACTCCCGCGGGAATACAGTCATATTTTTTGAGGTGCTTTTTATTTGATGATACTCCATGGCCGGATTTTTCAAACTTACTATATAGAGGCCACTTACATCTCTATTTACCATCCCTCTACCTGCCTTGTCAAATCTGTAAATTGCACTTCATTCAGATGATGTGTTTTACTACTACAGAATCTAGCGTGTACACGAAACTTACAATGATTGTGATTCTACGCACATACTTGTACCCATTTACACAAACTTGACGGAGTGCTGATAGGCCAAGGAAAGTAATTCAATCAACAGTAGTTCCTCCTCCGCCTCTCAGCTTCCCCTCCCTCCCTCCCTCCACTACTATAGGTGCTTCTCATCGCCGACTTGCCCTCTGCGCCACTGTGATGTCCTCCTGCCGAGGCCTAATTAGAGTATAGCGGTAACTTTAGAGAATTTGGGGAGACACGAGATCCCTCCTTCCCTTCTCTCTCTCTCTCTCTCTCTCTCTCTCTCTCTCTCTCTCTCTCTCTCTCTCTCTCTCTCTCTCTCTCTCTCTCTCTCTCTCGTTAGTGAAATTAATCCCCGTTAAAGAGGAAATTTAATCCCCGTCCTCATTTTCCGTGTCCCTTTTTGTCGCTTAAACATATCCTCTGGAATCCTTGTACAAAGCGGGGACATATTTCTATGTATCCATCACGCCTGTTTGTTCTCAAAAACAGAGAGCTTTCATTATAATTTTTTTGAGCTGTTCTAAACGGAGAAAAATAAGATTCTTGTGCTATGGTTAAAGTGTATAGTTCAAACAGTCTACTTTAAATGTGACAATGAAAGCAAACCCTCACTAATAAAGCCGCTGGGAGACACAACTTCCTGCCCATAATGAAGGCGGCCATAAAAATCAGCGTCTGGACGGGCGTCGCGGTGGGCAGCGGCGTGGGGCGGTGGGGCTTCCCTTACGATAGGGCTTCTTAGGTGATGTCCTGCGGCTAATTATGAAACCTTTTTTCATGCAGATAACGCTAATGAGGCGGTCAATTTTGTATGTCAGTATGATGCGTACTTGAAAACGTGTTTTGTTCCTGCATGATTTGAACGTTCACTGTCAGCTACATCTGGAGGATTGATGTGCGTGAACAGCGAAGGCAGTGAGACCCACCGCCGTACCTGGAGTGAAACACCTCACCCTGGAAGTCGTGGCTTGTTAAACAAACCGTTAGTACTTCTCCCCTCCCTGCCTCAGCCTCTGCTCCCGCCACACCTCCACACCATCACCTCCATATTCTCCAACATTCAACTGGGCTGGGGAAACGCCGCGGGCTGAGCCACAACACAACACGCGTCGCCGGTGTCAGCAGTAAAGCAGCGCGCTATCTGTTCCCTTCCAGAGGGACCACCGCCCTTGGCCCATCACAAGTACTTCCGAGAGCACTTTGAATAAACAAGTTCTTTTCAGGCCAAGTTAACGATTAGTATATAAGAACGCCGTGGGCGACGGTGACGAAGCCTCTCCCTCGCAGCGCGGTGGCCACCAGTTGCACAGCCCAGCAGTGGCGACCCTCGCCGGAAGCACCTTGGCCACGAGATCACCGGAAGGCGGCGGCGCGTCACTTGCACAGTCGCATCGCCACCTGCTAGGCGGCGCGGCGCGGTGCTGCTGGAAGTTGTACAGAAGCCTGCTGTTGATGGCGCTTCAGGCAACAAAAAGTTCGCTATGTCAATTTAACTTTCAAGTTAGTTTTGATGCGGGTCCCCTCTCACATTACACTAATGCCCCACACACCCTTACACTCCCGAGCAATAGGACAAGGACGCGAACATGGATTCGTTTTCATTCTTTGTATTCTTTTAATATATAGTCGATTAACACTGTTCATTGGTATATCTTTTTTATCTATTCCTTTGTTCCCACTGTCATCCTTCTACCGTGAACAAGTAGCATTGCAAGAGTCGTGAGTCGGCGAGCGTCTCAAACCGCCCTTGTATTCTGCGGGCGATGTGAGACTGGCCTTGACCCCTGCCTCGTCCTGGGGGCTTCCGGCGGGCAAGAGGGATGGAGACAAGGGCGGTGGGATGGGGAACAGGGGTGGGGAAACAAGAGCAGCGGAATCGAGGGGGAAAGAGGAAAACGTAGAAGCAAGAAAATAAGCAATCGAGAGATATGTTGGATGAGTGGAGAGATAAAAGGAATAACAATGAAAGGATGGAACATGTAAAAGAAAGTGGCACACTGAGTAAGTCGATTATACATTCAGAGGAAGAACTGTAAAAACATAGAGAGGAAACGGGAGGAGGAGGAGGAGGTGCTGAAGATAAACTCAGGAAATGAAGGAGGAGGAGAGGGAAGTAGAAATGTTGTAATTACCAAGGTGTGAAGGGCACTTAGCTGACCCTTGGGACCTCACCGTGAGAACACTCTTACCACCACATCAATACTGCATCCACCACACCCACCACCCTCCACCCACCACACACTACACCACCCACCACCCTCCACACTCCCTCACAAACCAGCAGCTCCCCTACCCACCTCATCACCACACACATCATGTACTCACCCTCCTCCCTCACCGCCCATTTCCTTCATCTCCGTGTCTTCCTCCGTAACACATCATTATGACACCTGCCTCCCCCATACACTCCTTCATTCACCTCCGCAGTCACTGTCAGCATATTAACACTGCCTGCATTGCCACATCTCTACTCTGACCTTTATTACCAAGTGCATGACTACCTCTTAACACATCACATCTCCCCACCACGGGTCAAACCACACATCCGACTCCCTCTTATCCTATCTCACTCCCCGACCATTGCACCCTCTGCCTCGTCAGCTTCACTCGACCTGTCTCACACCCTCAACCCCACACACTCCCGCCTCCACCCTGACCCTGCTGAAATTCTACCTTCTTGCACTTGCCTCATTTCCCTCTCTATACATCCAGCCACTTCAGAGAAAAAAGATCAGAAAGAAATCAAGTGAAAGTGATTAACAGAGGAAAAAAAAAGAGTTTGAACTGTAAATTGAGATGGTAAAGCAGAAAAAAAAGAGAGGAGGAAATAAAACTAAAGTGAAGTGTTATGTATGTGTTCGTTCAATACTGTGTGTGTGTGTGTGTGTGTGTGTGTGTGTGTGTGTGTGTGTGTGTGTGTGCGTGTGTGTGTGTGCAAGAGAGCGCCCCGAGGCAAGCGTAATCTCCGCCATCAACAAGGAAGGTCTCTCTCCGGGCCGGATGTCGATTGCAGACGCCAACTCATCCATTTTCCCAAGCCGATTACCCACATTTATTTCGTGTCCTTTTTCTCTCTCTCTCACGCTGTTTTTTCCCTAACTCTCTCTTTCATGCAGGAGGAAAGCCACGGGATAAACAATAAGTAAGAGGTGTGGAGAGAAGTGGATATGCATGGAAATAGGTACTGGAAAACATCCTTAAGTGACTGTGATGTGGATCTGAGGTGAATGCAACGTGCTTGGGAGTCAGCAACCTTTATGGTGATGTTTGGGAAGCAGCCAACTACATCCTGACCCCGGGCATACAAAGAGAGAGAGAGAGAGAGAGAGAGAGAGAGAGAGAGAGAGAGAGAGAGAGAGAGAGAGAGAGAGAGAGAGAGAGAGAGAGAGAGAGAGAGAGATTTTTCTTCATCTCTATGGCGATATTTTTTTTTATACTTACTACTTACTACTTTTTGTTTCATGTGTTTTCCTCTTCCTTTTCCTGTTACTCTTTTTCCTCTTCCCTTCCACATTGTTTTCTTCACAGCCTCTTCTAAAACTTGCTCCCACTCTTTGCATCCTTCCTCAGCTCCTCTACATTATTACTCTTCCTCCTCCTCCTCCTCCTCCTTTTCCTCATCAAGATTTCCTCCTATTCACGGCACACTCTCGCCCTCTCCCCACCTGCCTCCATAATCCTGAGAGAAACCTTCATTTCTCGCCACATTCAAGGGGGCAGGAGGGCAGGAAGGAAGGGCGGGGTTGGGGGGTGGTAGGTGAGAGGGGAAGGCAAAGGGGAAAGGGGGTTTTTAGGACAGAATATTCAAACCTAATTTTCCCCTACCGTGCCTCGAGGGTGTAAAGGTCCATTTCTTTACGACTCTTTAATTTCGTTCCTTTTAAAGACGTCAGCTATTTTCAACTGGGAAACCTTGCCTGGAAATCTCACTGGGCCTTCCTTGGGTATCTGACAGCGCGGTGGAGACCCTGAGCTGCACATAACGCAATTCTTTTTCCTTTTTAAGCCTCCATTCACCTTCAGACCCAAGAGAGCGGCCTCCTTCACCCCTGTATAGAGTGCCTCCCCTCGTCAAAAGAGCAGCTCATATGGTTCGCTCAAGGTGTTGGCTTTTCTCTGCTTCTCTCTCTCTCTCTCTCTCTCTCTCTCTCTCTCTCTCTCTCTCTCTCTCTCTCTCTCTCTCTCTCTCTCTCTCGGTGGGATTAGTGTCAAGCTTTTTCATCAGTCTAGCTTCTCAAAACTTTATATAGTTGTACCCTTTTCCGAGTAAGCTGGTGTAAGTGTGTGTGTGTGTGTGTGTGTGTGTGTGTGTGTGTGTGTGTGTGTGTGTGTGTGTGTGTGTGTGTGTGTGTGTGTTCTGGACAAGTTCCTTACTAACAGTCTCAATAAATAGTCTGGAGCTAAAGTATTGCTTCATCATTTATTTGTCTGCCTCTATGACCAATCACTGTGGCTTCAGACGTCGTTTTGCTAATCTTTGTTGTCTGTGCCTTGGTGGCGGCCTCGCTGCACCAACACTCGGTACTAATGTGTATTCTTCGATAACTTTCCCAGTGCAAGTGTTACCGCAGCATCTTATACTTAGTGGCTTCCTCCCTTCACTCCAGAACTCGCTACCTTCATCTCCAACTCTTCACCCGCCACTAAAACACTTTCACTGTTATTCCGCGGGACCACCTTTTCTGCTTTTTTGCCCTACCTTCCCTCTCAGTATAAAGAAAGGGGTCACCAAGGTTGTCTGGCTCTGACCGTGCATCCGGTGTGGTCGTTAAAGCGTTACGGTCTTTCTGCAACATGAAACACGACGAAACTTGAAGGCAAAAATATGAATCTCTAAAATATCCTGAATATTTGTTATTGAATAAAATAGATTTTGCGTTTCGTAATAGCATTAACAAGAAATTAACATAAAAAAAATGTTTTATGGTCTCAATCTAAAGCTAATCTAGTTATTCATATCACGTGAATTTTCTTATGACTGCCTTAAAATGCTACATTACATGATAAGACTAATTATGAGAATCGTATCGTATTAGTGATGAATTCAAAACACGTCTGTCTGCCTGCCTGTGTTTTGTACCTTCGTGCAGCGCAACATTCTACTATCGCCTCAACAACTACATTGGCTGCTCTTCTTTGAAATTCTCTTACTATTGTCTTACGGAGCGGAAGTTAAGAGTCTTTCTTCCTCCTATGACCTCACAACCTTCCACAGCCTGTCTCTTTGTGGGGATGTGAAGAAAGTCGAATTGCCAGTAAGAAGCTTTAAGTTTTCATTATGAGACTCCAAACAGAAGCAAGCAATCAGCAACAGGCAGCCCTACACATTCCTAACAGTATATTCCTTCCTTTTATCTAGTTACGAACGAGAAAGAGAGAAGGAGGATGCGCGCCAGCATGTCTACTGCGTCGTCTGAACAGCTCGACACCGCGACATTGGACAAGGTGAAGCGTGCGCCTTCCTCCGCCAGCAGTACCAGCAGCTGCAACAACAATAACAACAACAATCACAACAACAATAACAACAACAGCGGCATCTCCAGCGGCAAAACCAAGAAGCAGCAGGGACCAGCAGACGGCGGGGACGAGACGGCGGCGGTGGTGCTGCTCGCGTTTTCATCTCAACAGCGTATGGTCTATTTGGTATTGCCTGGTGACCCTCGGCTTCCTCGCCTACCTCGTACTGGGCGGCGTCAAGAGGTTCCTGGCATATGCCGCCCTACCTTGGCCAAAAGGTTAGCTTCCTCCCCCTACGTACTTAACCCTCACCTCCCATCCCTCACACAAACACTTTAACCACTCTAACCATCCATTGTCCCCCACTCCACCCTTACACACACACACACACACACACACACACACACCTAGAATCCTTCATATCCACCTCCCTCTGCACACTCGTCCTATGTCATCCCATTCCACCTCACATCCACTTGTTCCTTAAGGGCTCTCCCACCACCACGGGACTGACAGAAGGGGCACCTCACCTCACAGGCTCACAAATGCCCTGCAGTCCCTCCTTCATCCTACACACTGACACTAACCTTACAAGTAACTGATGCATTTAGTATGTAAGATAAAATTAGTATATAAATAATAATGCTAATAATAACAATAATTATAATAATAATAATAACAATAATAATAACAATAATAATAATGATAATAATAATAGTAGTTGTAGAAGTAGTAGTAGTAGTAGTAGTAGTAGTAGTAGTAGAAGTACCAGTACAAAGAAGTAGTGTTAGTAGTAGTTGGAGTAGTAGGACTAGTAATAATAGTATTGAAGTCAGCCATGAAGCACATGTCCCATTGTAGCTTAGGTACAATGCCTTCCCTCGCCCTGCCCCACAGATGAGCAGCCCTACGTGGAACTCAACGCCTACGTGGGGCTGGTCGGCGCCTCGGTGGTAGTCGCGCCTTTCTTCCTCCTCACTTCATTCCTCAAGGTAAGATTTTCTCGTAGCTGTTGCCTGACTATAATTAGAAAAGGCAATCACCACCACCACTACCATCATCATCATCATAATCATCATCATCATCATCATCATCATCATCATCATCATCATCATCATCATCATCATCATCATCATCATCATCATCATCATCATCATAATTTCTGGCAGCAATTACTTATTCAATGGTATTCAAAGTTTATTCCCAACTCCCCCCTCATTCATCTCTACTGTTCGTCTGCTCCAACTTCCCACGACAAATTTTCTGATCACGTCTCTCCATTATGTTTTAAATCTGCCTTGGCTGCCTTCCCCATCCCCGGAATGCCACTCTATCAACTTAATGTCTGTTCCACGCATACAATATCCTGCTTCCCACGTCTATTTCCTCAACTTTAGGGTAGACAAAAATAACAGTATAATTGTAGCAGTTATCACTTCAGTGTAATTACTACTGTTCAAATTAATTATCTGTCTTTCTTCATATCAAAGGAAGCAGACCATCATTTAAAGTCAAGAAAATTAATTAGGAACAGAAAGAAAAAAAAAAAAATAGATTCACTCCCATAAGTAAGATACAAACAATCCAAAATATGTTAACTTTGTTTGAAAAAGTTTTCGAATCACAGTGAAATGAAGGCGGCAGACCTCCAAAAGTTCACTAGTTCACCTCGCATCACAAAAAAATAAGTCAACTGAGAGATCGATGAACGAGTCAGTCAGTAAATAAGTGTAACTCCTGCTGAAGATGTGAGCCTAGCGAGAAGACCTGGCGGCACCCATTAATTACTTTCACTCTCCTGCAGGTCGGGAATCTGGCCAATGACGGGTTCAAGCTGGGCGCCTCCCTCACCATTTGCAGCAAAGACCCTCCCCCGGTGCCCCTCCACGCCCCAGGCCTCATCAGGTGAGTCCCACCCTGTCCACTGAGCTCTGCATTCATTAGTGGAAAGGTTTTTTTTTCCCCTCCTATTCTATTTGAACTCGACCATCCAACTAGTGAACGAATAAGCTCGTGGGTATTTCAAAGGATTATTTAATTTAGTACGTCTCTCTCTCTCTCTCTCTCTCTCTCTCTCTCTCTCTCTCTCTCTCTCTCTCTCTCTCTCTCTCTCTCTCTCTCTCTCTCTCTCTCACGGAGCCCCTTAGTTGAGTGGCTCTAAAAGTGGTCTCCGCGCCTCCCATTAGCCGCAGGTCTGTGTGGCTCTATGTCAGCAGGAACACGATGGATGCCTCGACCTTCCCAACAAACAAACCTTTATACATCCGCCTCAGGCTTCTCAAATTAAGCTACATATAAAGATCGTGGTTACTTGTCATCTTTTTTTCTCAGCCTTCTTAAATCAAACCACCGATACAGATGATGCCATTGTTTTTATGCCATTAAGTATTCATAATTCAGTTTTTTAAAATTTTTTTATGTAAGTACAAGATATAGTTTTCTTTAGGTTTCTTGTCTTCCTTGGCCTTTGAACACAGATGCAAGTTTTTTTTTTTTTATTATTACATAAAATTCAGTAATCAAAGCAGTATATATTTTTTTTGTTCATTTGTTTTCTTATATGTGTGCTGGGATCAATTTTCTTTTGTTTGGTAACGAATAACAAACTTCATATTACTGTATATCCAGCAACATTTTTTTCAACCTGCCTTTATACTACTTAATACTGAGCTACAAAACTTTTACCCTGATTTCATACATTCACTCCATCACATTAACGTCATATTACATCCTGTTCAGCTGTGGATTTTTTTTTTCTTATTTCTTTTTTCTTCCTAACACTAACTTGGTTCCCCTACCGTGCCCACCCACCAGGAACTTGTGGTTGCATGGTGTCCCCACCGCGCCCTTCCTGCATCTCGTGGCTGCCTTCTGCCTCCTGCTGCCCCGGACCCTCATGCAGGCTACCCTCATCTCCTCAGGTTTCCTTCCAAGGGGTAAGTACTTTATAGATTAAGTGTTTTCTCTCTCTCTCTCTCTCTCTCTCTCTCTCTCTCTCTCTCTCTCTCTCTCTCTCTCTCTCTCTCTCTCTCTCTCTCTCTCTCTCTCTCTCTCTATCTATCTATCTATCTATCTATTTATCTATCTCTCCCTCTCTTTCTCTCTCTCTAATGACCTCCAACAAGAAAACGGGAAAGCGATCAAGTGACCTTTGGTTCTCTCACGCACCCCCCCCACCCCCGCCAGTCCTGACCCTTTGACCTTCGTTGGGGGAGGACGTGAACCCGCCCCGGCCCTTGATGAGTGGTGGGGTGGGTGGGACGGTGTGGTGGTGAGGGTGGTGGTAGTGGTGTGGTGGGGTGGTAATGATGGTGATGGTGGTGGTGGTGGTGGGGGTGGTACGAGGGAGAACAGAATGATTATTAAATTGGGCTTAGGCTAGATGGTCACTCTCAATGTAGTAGTAGTAGTAGTAGTAGTAGTAGTAGTAGCAGTAGTAGTAGGAGTTGTTGTTGTAGTAGAAGTAGTGGTAGCCGTAACAGTAGCTTACTTGTTGATGAAGAAGAAAGAACTTAAATGACTAGGACTATCTCTCTCTCTCTCTCTCTCTCTCTCTCTCTCTCTCTCTCTCTCTCTCTCTCTCTCTCTCTCTCTCTCTCTCTCTCTCTCTCTCTCTCTCTCTCTGTGCTTTTGTCTCACAGGATGGGGGCGGGCAGAGCGAGGGAGGGGCACAGATCAACCCCAAGATATTATTCTCAACGAGGAAAGATCAATTCAAGCTCATTCTCGTGAAGTCGTCGATTGTGAAAGAGAGAGAGAGAGAGAGAGAGAGAGAGAGAGAGAGAGAGAGAGAGAGAGAGAGAGAGAGAGAGAGAGAGAGAGAGAGAGAGACAGTGTGTGTGTATGTGTGTGTAGGGGTCAGGTGCCATGGTACACGAGAACCATTAATCACAGCACTTTAGGTATCTTGCAAGGCTTAAGACAGTATTTTCTCGCTTCTCGTCCATTCCGCTCTTTTTTTTTTTCTAGAAGTCCGACGTATACATACTATAGTTCTCCCACCCTTTATTCCTCCTTCCCATCCCCTTTATTCTTTTCTCCCTCTTTCTCATTCCCTCATCTACCGAGCATCCTCCTCCTCCTCCTCCTCCTCCTCCTCCTCCTCCTCCTCCTCCTCCTTCTACTCATCTTTTTTATTTTCATCCTCCCCTGCCAATTCTGTCAGTCACCTCCTCCCTTCAATTTCTTCACTCCCCATCGCTCCCCTTCTTTACAACCTTTCAAAGCCAAACATCCCAGCATCCCTCCCAGAGCCTGCAATACCCTTAAACCCTCACAAACACTTCCAAATCTTGCAATACCTCCCTCCCTTCCTCCCTTCCTCCCTTCCCTCTCGCAACTGAACCCAGCAACACTCCCCCCTCCTCTCTCTCTCTCTCTCTCTCTCTCTCTCTCTCTCTCTCTCTCTCTCTCTCTCTCTCTCTCTCTCTCTCTCTCTCTCTCTCTCTCTTCCTCGTTTCCTCTCTCGTAATCCCCCAACTCTCATCTTTCTCTCTCTTTTCTTACGTCTCTCTCTCTCTCTCTCTCTCTCTCTCTCTCTCTCTCTCTCTCTCTCTCTCTCTCTCTCTCTCTCTCTCTCTCTCTCTCTCTCTCTCTCTCTCTCTCTCGAATACTCTAACATTCCCTCGTTTTCAAATCCTCAATACCTCCACCACCATACACCCCGTCCTCCTCCTCCTCCTCCTCCTCCTCCTCCTCCTCCTCCTCCTCCTCCAAACCAAACACTGGGATCAAATTGTCCAAAGAAGAGAGTTAGAAAAGAGGGTTTTGATAGCGTTCCCGGAGACAACACGATAGTCTCTTGTTTTCTGCAGAGAGAGAGAGAGAGAGAGAGAGAGAGAGAGAGAGAGAGAGAGAGAGAGAGAGAGAGAGAGAGAGAGAGAGAGAGAGAGAGAGAGAGAGAGAGAGAGAGAGAGAGAGAGAGAGAGAGAGAGAGAAGAGAGAGAGAGAGAGAGAAGCGGGGGAGGGAGAAGCAATCCAGAGGCATGAAGTGTTGATACAGACGCTTAGGGTTGTCCGGTTCCCCAACACTAGAGAGAAAGAGAGAGAGGTATTGATGGTCTGCGCTTTGCTTTCGATTTTCTTGATGTGTGTGTGTGTGTGTGTGTGTGTGTGTGTGTGTGTGTGTGTGTGTGTGTGTGTGTGTGTGTGTGTGTGTGTGTGTTCGGCCGTGGAATGTGCGTGCTTTTATAACATTGAAACTATGCGTCCGATGGCGTGCAAATAATGCATGCTCGGGACGCAGATGGAGGGACGGATGAATGGATGGATGAGAGGAGAAGGAGCGACAGGGAGAAGAGAAGACGGAGGAGGATGAAACTGAGAAAGAAAAAGAGGAGAAGAGAGACAGTTAAGTTATAAAGATATTAAATTAAGTGAAAAAGAAGAGGAAGAGATGGAGTAGGAGGAGGAGTAAAGGAGGAGGAGGAGGAGGACGACGAGAGAGCTGGGCTTAGAGACGCAATATATTTTCCTTAACTCGTCGACGCTCGTCAACAAACAAACCTCTTGCATCACGTTCCAGCCGAGGAAAATTTTGTTCGTCTGTTTACTCAGGTGGTGGTGGTGGTGGTGTTGCCGGGCGTCTGCAGCGTCAGCTCATCATCAAGAGCGACGCCCCAACACGTCAGAGTAAAGAAACAACACAAAGAGGAGTCACTGTGTAGAATAACAAGAGGATGACAGATATTGTTTTGAAGATTTAGATGAACAGTACCATCGTATAAATTAGCACAGTGTTAGTCGACCACGTTTAATAGTAACTTACCATAATACAACGCAGCTCAGTCTGGCACAAACACGAAAGAACGATCTCCACACCACAGTACAGCAAGGGCTCAGCATCACGATCCGCCACAACGCAATGCAACCCTGCCCTGCCAACCAACACTATAAAATACACTTAGGCAACACTAAAAACAACAAAAAAAACACCAATACTAACGCAACACTAGAACAAAACACATTAACAACGCCACACTAGCGGAGCAACACACATATACAACACTCACGCCGCACACTAAAACCACAACCACAACACAGCGGCGCCGAAGGAACACAATCAGTCACTCACACAGCCTCCTACAGACACACTAATCTTGGCAAGAACAAATATGTGTCTGACGTCACGTTCACTCCACGATGGCTGCAGCATTTACACGTCCACAGAGATTAGAGGTGGACACGCCGCCTTGACCTGCCACCTAGGTCAGCGTGGGGGGAAAGGGATGGGGCGGGGGTCACTTACAAACACTATTACACAAACACATGTATGTAAGCATTTTTTTTTTATTGTGAGTAATTGGTAACTTTTAATCCTTAGTCTTAAGTCTCCATATAAAACTTTGCCGTGATACTATAAATGGTTTTGGAAATCCTCTCGCATCTATAGCCCATGTTTCACTCTTCTGACTAGTAAGAGAACATGTTTGTGGTTTTGTGGCGCTGATAAATTACTATACGAATTTAGAAAGTGAAGTTCATACTACTGACTTGTTGTTTTATGCTGCTCCGTGTATTTTAGTTACTTCAACGTTTTTTGTTGTGGTTTGGTGTGTGTCGGACAAACAAATACTCTTTTTTTTTTTTTTGTCTCTAACATGTAGATAATATAGTAATAGAGTGTAGCTACACGGACAGCATCGTTAGGTCCAGTAGTTGTTGTGTGTTCTTCCTTTGTACTCATTTGTAGTCCTTTGATTGACTGACTATACCTTAATGTGTTGTGAGTCAGTGCGAGGAGGTAGCGTCACCTCACTGGCAATGCTAATCAACAGACAGACCAAAGTCACTACATATCTCTTTAAGTGGCTTCGAGAGAGGCATTTGCTGCTCGGGAAATGAAGGTCATGTAGTATAAAGTGTTTCGATGCCGCTGGTGCTGAGCTTGGTGACCCCAGTACAGTACTGTGTTGTCTTGCCGCTGACGCAACGGGTAGACAAACAGCTGCGGCGGAATGGGCAGCGGCGCCTCGCATCCCGACGACATTGGCCCGCTGGCTCCGGTATTTTTTTTTCTCTCTCTCTCTCTCTCTCTCTCTCTCTCTCTCTCTCTCTCTCTCTCTCTCTCTCTCTCTCTCTCTCTCTCTCTCTCTCTCCCTCTCCCCACACTGGCGGCCACAACACAACCCTCTCCAATAACACAAACCTACGTTATTACATTTCAGCCGCCTCGACTTCCATTTAATAAAGTTACGATCTTGTCCATTGCATTTTTGTTCCATAACGTATATAACCACACAACATTACTCATTACATCACGAAATATTATACAATTCACAGCGTTCTTTCCTTCCTCCCCTCTTCTCTCAATATGGACCGCTCTGTGTTTACAAAAATGAAAGGGAGGGGAGAGAGGAGTGGGGACGGTCTCGGCCTAAATCTGTTATGGCTGTAGGGTAGAGGTTTCATTTATCTGTCAATACCGAATGTTCTGCTTTAATTGACAGACATATGGCAAATCTCTCTCTCTCTCTCTCTCTCTCTCTCTCTCTCTCTCTCTCTCTCTCTCTCTCTCTCTCTCTCTCTCTCTCTCTCTCTCTCTGTGCGGCAATACCACACGTTCTCAACATTCCGGTCTTAAATTTACCACAACAAAATGCGCACAAAGGGAATACTTCTGGGTTCATTAGATGCAGGGAATAAGAGGATACGTAAAGCTACTTAAAGTTCATCTCAATTTTTATGACTTTGTATCTGAAAACAATTAGGATACACGTACATAATCTGACAACATTCTTTTCCTCTCCGGTTATTATTCGTGCAGCGGGGGCGGGGGGGGGGAGGGGCGGAAGGGAAGGGCTAAGTATGTATGTTGCTTTATTGCTGTGACGCCCAAAGGTATGGTGTTTGGGACGGAAGCTGGTGACACTGAATAAGGCCTTGGTTTGTATAGGTTCTGACATTAATAGTATACACAAAACAATACAGTACATTCCCTTTAATGACTGAGATCACGTTGTGTGGCTTATTTCAAGGTTATGAATTGGTACGGAGAAGCTGAAATTGCTCCCACTATGTATGTATTGAAGCGGTCAGACAATATGTTTCTATTATCATACAGTGAACGTAGTTATCTTCCCTCTTGACTGACGGGGCGCGTGTTGGCTTGGTGTCTATACATAGCTAACTGTCAGAGGCTCATCTTAACCCTCATGATATATATATTCTACTTGATATAACAAAACGTCTAGTATAATAATGAGCCACATACATATTCATACTCAGACTAAAAAAATATGCGATGAAAAAATTCAAAAAAACAAAACACAGACCTTCCCTTGGCTGCTTGAGTACCCTTGGCCTGTTGTAAGTTGTACGCCAAGTCCGCCACCCTGTGCACCAAGGCTTTCATTGTGGGTCTGTATCAAGCAATGAACGGCGTGACGCATATACCGGGATGCCCCTCAAAGCATACACGGTCTGCTCTTTAAACACGAGCTGCAGCGACTAACCCCATGACGGACGCAACCGTGAACCCATGATAGTGCAACACGCTGCTGTGGCGACTCTTCTTATTACCCTCCACGAACCGCTCACAAACTACCGATATAAAGCGAAAAGAAACCTTCCCTTCCGTGTGTGCAAGATTAACACTCGTACAAATATTTAACAAAGAGCTAGAGAATGTTTTAGCTGTTAGTGTTTTTATTTTTCCCTTTTTTCTTTTTCTTTTCTTTTTCTCTTCCCTGATGTGGTTCTCTTCCCGCACGGCACTACATCGGCACGCGTACGTAAGGCGTGGTCGATAATATAATGGAGTGCTTCCCTGTAGCCCCCCTGACGCCCATTAACACTCACCCTCCCTTGCTCCCCCTTACAGGATTCCGGCACTTCCACGCAAGCTTGCCTCCCTCCCTACCTCCCTCCCTCCTTCCTTTCCTTCCTTCCTTTCCCTCCCTCTTCCCTCCTCCCCGCATTATCATTATTAGCAGTATCAGTATTAGTAGTATTAGTAATATAAATAGTAGCAGTATCAGTAACATATGTACTGATTATGTCCACATTTTTATTCGGGTTGCAAAACGAACAAACTTCAATAATAAAAACGCTATCCGTGGTATTTTTTTCTCTTTTCATTATCATCGGTGTTGCCAATAAAGCGAACACCATCCTACTGGATTAGCTGTTGTTGCCTCGTGCTTGTTTCCTTTTCATCAGTATTCAATGGAGGCATGTAAAGGGGCGCCCCACGGGACAAAGAAGCGACGGGACAGACAGACAGCTGCGGAACACAATGACGTGGCGGTAGATCATCAACTCCCCCACCCATCAAAATAATAATTAAAATATAAAAAAGGTCGAGATTACTGCAAACAAACCAACCCTCTCTTCATATTTTCTTTTCTTTCACTCACACACACACACACACACACACACACACACACACACACACACACACACACACATACACACACACACACACACACACACACACACACACACACACACACACACACACACACACACGCACACACACACACACACACACACACACACAAAACACTTCAGCCTTACTTCTTTTCTTTTTTCCTTTATTTAGCTTACCACCAAACTTTCCTCATCTTCCCCCCTTTATTTAGATCAAATTTTTTTTTATGTTCTGGGGTGGAAGTGGGGATAGATGTAGGGGAAGGAAAGGGGAAGAGGGGATGTTCATATTTCTCTTCATCTTTGGCTTCGACTCAACCCTCTTCCATTTCCATCTCACACGGATATAGGAGATATGAATATTGCACATCGCCTTCTGCCTCATGCCCTCCCGTCCTTCCTCCCTCACTCCCTTCAATGAATAGGAACGTTTCTCTTCCTCTACACCCCCAGGACCCAACACCCAACACCCATAGTTCGTGTGTATGCCTGTGTGTGTGTGTGTGTGTGTGTGTGTGAGAGAGAGAGAAAGAGAGAGAGAGAGAGAGAGAGAGAGAGAGAGAGAGAGAGAGAGAGAGAGAGAGAGAGAGAGAGAGAGAGAGAGAGTATGAGTCATCCATTCCTCCTCCCCCCTTCTATGGCGCCTTTCCATAATGCTCTCTCTCTCTCTCTCTCTCTCTCTCTCTCTCTCTCTCTCTCTCTCTCTCTCTCTCTCTCTCTCTCTCTCTCTCTCTCTCTCTCTCTCTTAATTTCACCACACCTCACTGCTATCTACTGGTATATATTTTTCCTTCGGGGTTATTATATCTTTTCCCTATCTTGATATATTACTTGTATTTTGCTATCAGCTGGTGGCACGTATTACAAGAATATCTCTCTCTCTCTCTCTCTCTCTCTCTCTCTCTCTCTCTCTCTCTCTCTCTCTCTCTCTCTCTCTCTCTCTCTCTCTCTCTCTCGATAAATAAAGGGACATACAAATGATCAAACGCCCCACAAACAAGCATAATGTCTTGTGTGTATAGCCTAGTGCGGGTACAGTGTCCAGTAAACGTGAACTGCTGGTGTAAACAGAGTAAGCGAGGGTGTGGGTGGTAGGGTGGTGGGAAAAATCAGGAATAATTATGTAAACAAGTACACGTATGCTGGGGACACCGGAATAGGAGCTAGGTGAGGGTTGAAATAGGACTAAAAAGAATTAGAGAAAAAGAAAACAGATGTGAAAATGAAAGTGGAAGTAATATTATGAGTGTCAGGGTAAAGTTACTGAAGGAAATTGAGAATAGAGCGTCAAGAAGTGTAAAATATGAAAAATGCTAATAGAAAGGAAATATATATACAACGCATGTATATATTCGTATGTACGTATGCATGTATGTATGTATGCATAAATGTATGTGTGAAGCGAGAGTCGTGGTGGTTGTGTGGGAGTATAGATAGACAACTAATGTCATATTTTGCACACTGGCGAAATATATTGCAAGAGTTGGCTTGTACCTCACCATACTTGATCGTTGGTTCATCCTGTCTGAGATTCAACATGTACAGTTATGCTTTATGCCTCCCCAAGTCCATTCACTCCCTGTGTGGTTCCTGTGTTCACTTTAATAGTTCTAAGTACGCACGGCTCTCCATTTCATCGTTCACTCCTTGAATCGTTGTTATTCCATTCCTAAAATCCACTGACTGACTTTGGTTTGCTTTTTCATATAGCGTCGTATGAAAAATTCGCTGGTTTACTGTCCCCGTGGATCAACTATATATACAAGGGTTCAATTGTTTCTTTGTTTGATAGGTTTTACGGGTTTATTGTTTTCAAGAGTGGTCATGCTGCTCTTGGTATGATTCACTAGCTAGGATATTGTTTCTGTGGTCCCAAGTCGAGTGAGTTATTGCCTTGAGTGTTGACTGGCCGACCAATTTACTGTTCCTAGCGCGGATTGGTTCCTGTCCCCAGACTACGTAGTCGGCCAGTCCCTACACACGTATTGGAAATAACAGTAAAACGAAAGTGGTGGGCGAGAACGGCTGTCGCGACTCAGTGTTGTCCAGTTGTGGGACATCTGCTGCAGCTTACTGGTGAGGCCTGCTGACTGTCCCGCTGCTCCATCTGCACCACGCAAACCAGGATGCAAATGGGGAGATAGTTACGAAGTTTATCTGTTTCATTTTTTTTCCCTATAACATCTCTCTCTCTCTCTCTCTCTCTCTCTCTCTCTCTCTCTCTCTCTCTCTCTCTCTCTCTCTCTCTCTCTCTCTCTCTCTCTCTCTCTCTCTCTCTCTCCCCCCCACCCCAATGTCACAATGAGAGGGAAGGCTCCCACACCACCGCCTGGCCCTCGGGACGCCGTGGATACCGCTGACTCACACATCCTTGTTCAACACAGGCAGCGGCCAACGATAATCACTGATAATGATGATCATGATGATGATATTGATGATGATGATAATAATAGTAATGCTAATAATAATAATGATAATAATAATAATAATAATAATAATAATAATAATAATAATAATAATAATAATAGTAATAATGATAACAATAATACCTATACTAGTGAATAGGCAAAGAGTTTTACTGAAAGTTGACACCGAAACTCCTAAGAGAGGAAAACTAAGAGATGGAGGAAAAATCTGAAAATATCCAGTAGACTTTGCAGAACCCATAATGACGGTTAGATATAATATAATGAGCAGATAGAAACCTTAAAAAGGCAGGAAATCAAAGCTATAGATCGATATTTTGAAAGATTGGAGCGATCATTTTTCTTAAGAACATATTGAATGTAGACAAACTTCAAACAGGAGGGAAGGTGGATGTTGATAGAAGACGGAAAAGTTTGACTAGACAGGGAGCGAGCATGGAAGCACAGTTACTGAGAACAATAGGAGGGATTCCATCAGGACTGTATAAATGTCATTACGAAGGACAAATTCTTAAACATTATATGGCTTTATTGGTTTCCGTATGAAATATTAATCTGCAACTCAGCGGGAAGCGAGTTTTTCATGGTCGATGGGAAAAAAAGAGCAGAGACACAGTATAAGTGAACAATATTGTATAATAACTTCCCGTATATTCACTATTAAGACCAAACAATGTGCTAGGAACACCAACAAAAAGACATGTAGTAGTGAGTGTCCACTACCACTTGGAGCCCTGGTGGTCACGTCTCATCGGGAAGGCAAGTCAGATTGCTCACGTATCCCACATCCGTGATAGCCTTCTTCTTTGCCTTGCCTTTCTCAGCAGCACTACATAACAATGGTGGTCGTGGTGACGGCTTCAGACAACATGCATCGCACGTCACATGTTCGCGTGCACGGCACAGCATGACCCAAGAATCTTCGAGCCTGCTCGGTGCCGGAAAATGGGATTGAGGTTTGGGAAAGTAGCGAGAAGGATGCAAACTTTCAACATGTCTTGAAACACTCTCATCCATAACACAGGAATTGTATCTAGCTTCTATCACCACACTTTTTCTTGACATGCGATTTGGTGAGTGCCACTTAGTTATCCCTGACCATTGATTCTGCGTACAGAGTTATGGTAGAGGAGTCCCTGCGTTAAGAAATCACGGTAGAAGAGTCATACCTCCCCTTAAAACACTGCCGCAATTCATAACCTAAAGTTTAATGTCAAGGATGGGTAGCTATGTAACGGATTAGTTGCAAAACCAGCATTTCGACCACGGTGAGATCCCCTCGTCCCACGGCATCGTTTTCGCCGTCACTAGTGTAGTTCAGTGTGATTCTGTGTGCGATTCCTGACGTATTCAGCTTTTCACTATACTTCCTAGCTGACTGATCTGTCGGATATCGTCTTGATCATTGAATACTAGTAAGATGCAGTGAAGAGAACATACATGTGGTGGAATATGCAATACGAATAATATAGTGGTTTGCTCAAAGGAATGACGTTAGCAACTCCGGGGACTCCTTGGAGACACGACGTGATCACAATTCAAGTCAAAGAGAAAGGAGAAATGATGACATGTTTCGCGGAATTATAATATTATGAATAACATCATCCTTCTCTTCCGTCCTTGTTCTCTTCTTCCACTACCTATTTTTCCTTCGTTTCTGTGGTCCACTTTAGGACGTAAGAAAAGATGATTCGCTCTATTACTCGAAATTGGATCTTGTTATAATTAAGAATAATGTCTAGGCGAGTAGGGAAGCGACAGTGACTACAGTGTGTTTGTGTTAGAGAGAGAGAGAGAGAGAGAGAGAGAGAGAGAGAGAGAGAGAGAGAGAGAGAGAGAGAGAGAGAGAGAGAGAGAGAGAGAGAGAGAGAGAGAGAGAGAGAGAGAGAGAGAGAGAGAGAGAGAGAGAGAGAGAGAGGTGTTTGGGGAACGAGGGGATGAAATGAAAAAGGAGAAAAGAAAGGGTCACATGGGCACCACGCTGTCTGGGACGCTCCAAGAGGGGAGGGAGGGAAGGCCTGGAAAGAGAGGAGGGGAGGCACCAGCTGGAAGACAGCCTCGAGGGGAAAACCCGTCTTCAATTTATTTTCCTTTCCTCCTTTCTTTTTTTCTTTTTTTTGCTGCTAGTTGAAGAAGTTAAAGAGAGAGAGAGAGAGAGAGAGAGAGAGAGAGAGAGAGAGAGAGAGAGAGAGAGAGAGAGAGAGAGAGAGAGAGAGAGAGAGAGAGAGAAAAGGGGGTGGGAGGCTTCGTCAGCTCCGTGGATAGAAAGACGCACCACAGTTGCTGGAAAAGTCAAAACTGGACCAAAGAAATTTAAATGAACACAACCACAACCACAACCACCACCACTTCCCAAATACACCGCCACATCACCACGCCTCACACCCTCCTGCCGCCGCCGCCACCACAAACCCCTCTGAGCCACGCCCGCGATCTGCCTTCAGGAAGTAGAGGCGACTACGAGAGGGAAAACGACGAAGAGCTGTGAGAAGGACGGGAGGCGAGGGTGATTTATGTATCTGATGACCGTCCCGGCGCTACGCTGTTCCTCCCCTCCCTAAAACTCCCCTTACGACGCCTCTCTCTCTCTCTCTCTCTCTCTCTCTCTCTCTCTCTCTCTCTCTCTCTCTCTCTCTCTCTCTCTCTCTCTCTCTCTCTCTCTCATCCTCCTCCTCCCTCATAAGATCTCTTTCCCCCTTTCCATTTCGTCCTTGATGTCCAACGTTGACTTTATTAACTGGAGAGAGAGAGAGAGAGAGAGAGAGAGAGAGAGAGAGAGAGAGAGAGAGAGTGTGTGTGTGTGTGTGTAGAGAGAGCAGCGTGCCACTAGGAAATCAACAAAGCCTGTCTTGCAATGTGCGTTTTCACACACACACACACACACACACACACACACACACACACACACACTTTTCAGACGAGGAAATCCAATGCCTAGGAAAAATTGGAAATTGCCATTTTATCTTTGGTTCTTATCTTTATTCTTACGTCTATTGTATCACATTTTTTTTCTCTCTCTCTCTCTCTCTCTCTCTCTCTCTCTCTCTCTCTCTCTCTCTCTCTCTCTCTCTCTCTCTCTCTCTCTCTCTCTCTCTCTCTCTCTCTCTCTCTCTCTCTCTCTCTCTCTCTCACAGTTACTGGGCAACATGAGTCGGTGAGTCGAAGGCCTTTGTTAAGTGATCAGTTCTGGAGATTAGGAAAATGTGGGGAGGATAGGAAAGGAAGAATCGCACGCGCGTGTAAGTGTGTGTGTGTGAGTGTGTGTGTGTGTGTGCCGCAATAGGGAGTGGCAACGATCAATGTCTGGCAGCGTGGGGCCACCTCTACCACCACCGCCACCGCCGCTGCCGTGGGTCAAGACAACACTATAATACACAACTATCAGTACCATGGTAGCCTCCAGCAAAACCCCCCACCATCATCATAACTTCCTTCCCTTCCTCCTCCTCCTGCACCTTCTCCGGCACTAGTTACATGCTAACTCCAACTCTCAACGGGTGGAAATAATCAGGCACGAAGCAGTGACACAATGGGAGACTCATTTTCCTCAGTTACCCTGTATATTTCTTTATACACTCGTTTTCTCTCTTGCCTGTACGCATCTCGACTTATAATCAACCTAAACTATGTATGATTTATGTCTATTACGTTATTTTAAGTTATGGCTTGTGTTTTTCCGTAGGCTGCAATATTGTGCGTCATTCTATTGGCACATAAACATCAATGATAGGCATCCACTGGGAGGCCTACACGTGGCTGTGTATACTCGTAGGACACCCACACCACCTTACATTCACCCACATGTACTTGTATTTTTCATTTGTCTTCCCGTCCTTGTCTTAGGGGCGAGGCGGAGAGGACCCGTTGTTACATCAGGACCTGATTTGCATCATAAAGGCTAGAGGGTCGGAAGGAGGGAGAATGGGGAATGGGGGAAAGCTGTTTATGTCGTAAAGGGCTTGGGGTCCCTTGCGCGGCGGGATATTTACGGCGTCGTGCGTGTGGGTAAGGGGCGAGATGGAGGGATGCAAGGGAGGGAGGAAGGTTTTAATATGTATGTATGAAATACGGAATATAGCTTCGTCAAAATGTAGACTGAAGGATGGGCGGGTACAGATAGATGGATGTGCTGAAATGTAAGTAATATACTAATGTATCATATATTTCTAATTGCAGATGAAATTTGGAAAACCGATTTGGATTTCCTGGTGCCGCACAACGATAGACTGATTGTGCAGAGTGTCATGAACGTCTCTTCCCCAATCACTGAAGAAACTCTCCCTTTACCCTCTGCCCTGCGGATCCCGGAGGCCACGACAAAGGACCCGACGACCTATCTTCCTCACTCTCAGAGAACACAGACCAAAAGTAAACACAAACAGAATGCTGGAAAAAGTATGTACGTCGTGACCGAAAGTAAAATCTCATACGACACAATGAAGTGGGATACATCAGAAGGAACAGGGGGAAACAGCCTAAATGGATCCCCGGAAGGAGGCACACGGAAGGTTCCATCGCCAGCTGAAAACGTGCACTTGCACCCTCACCTTCCTAAAGTCAGTGACTGGAGCCCACTATCTCCTGAGCTACTGAATTACACCATCGCCCTGTTGGTGTTTGCTATCAGGTGCTTATGCTTAAACTGACATTGTAGATCTCATTTATATCAATAGCTCTCAATCAGTATCCTAAAACGATCACAATATATTTGACGTGTTTCCTATACTGCTATCACCTGTAACATGTAGTTGGTTTTCCTCACATGAAAATGCCGCACAATAGTTTAATGATGAAGTACATTCATAAGTTGTAAGATGCTTTATGCTATTGAAATTACATTGCTCTCCTTCCTTAGGTACCCTTCCGTGTTCTGGCACACCAACAAGGCATTCGGGCTACTGTTCTCACTGCAGCTGATAATAAATGGTATCCACACCATCCTTATCATCACCGCTTTCACTATCCTCTATAAGGTGAGACCAGTCTACATAGAGGTGTTCTTGTCCTATCACACATTTTATTTAATACTGCTGAGTATATTGATACATCACTCAGTTAATACCATTAATAGCTCAAAATGAAAACACATGTTGCTGACCATATAAAATTAACTAATATAGCTAAGACAGATCTACAACACTGGTCCACCGCTCCCTCCTAAACTTCCCTTCTGCCACAGCTTCATGTGTGCGGTAGTGGCCAGGAGCTCAGAGGCGGTGAAAGTTTTCTTCTGAACCTGCCAGCGACTGTAGGGTTATTACTGGCGGCAGTGATGCTGGTAACTGTCTCCTCCTCTGCCTTGTATCTCTATGGCTATCAGAAGTTTACGCAGTTTGTGGCGCACAGCCGACAACGCTATCATATAACGGTAAGAGGATGATGGGTGGCATACCAGCGAAGAAATACGTTATTTTTTTCAACCTGTAAACTATTTATACCACCACTTTTAGTAGGACAATTAAAAAATTTCTTTTTACTCTAGCCATTGATCTTCGAGTACTACCTCTCACAGATATCTCTAAGGGGATGGCTCTGAGAATTGTATCCATCTCAATGCCTTTCTATACAAACCAAACCCCTTTACCTCATTCAATCCTCACTCGCCTCTTTCCACTGTATATTTCGCTATGCTATTCTGGATCATATACTGCTGTGAAATATGATGTGTATGATTTTGAGTTCAGATGGGCAGTGACTGGCAGTGTGGGCCATTTCAACCATTAATCCTAATAGAAACAAAGAATTTAAGTCTCCTCATCTTCATTCTCAATCTTACATAGTTTTAATAATAATAATGATAATAATAATTATAATAATAATAATGATAATAATAATAATGATAATGATAATGATAATGATAATGATAATGATAATGATAATAATGGTAATGATGATGTACCTTCTTTTTGATCAGTTTGAGGGCGAGCCAGGATTGGTTAACAGCTTTGTACCACCTTGTGTTGCCCTGGTGGTGCTGGTGGGGCTGGGGCTGACTCATGGTCCACTGCTGTGGGATCTGTCACTAGTATACCGCGGCTCACTAGATGCTGTGGTGCTAGCAGCAGTGATTGGCACCATTGTCCATCTGTTCCTTTGGGTGTTGCTGTGGCTTCTCCTCACTGTCAAGGTAAGCAAACATATACGTCAAACCCCTAAGGATCACATCATCATCCTGTTAAAAATACAAGGTGAATAAAACCATATACGGTACAATATGGGTAATGGAAGTTGAAACCTACAAGAAAGGGATATAAAAACTGCAACAAAATATATACTGCATTATAGGAGTCCACTATTCACCTTTTTCTCATGGCTACCCTTTTAGATATTTTTCTCAGTTTCAAAATATGAGGCATCACACTAGATAGTCCCTGATGAAACAACTTTCTTCCACAGTCCAAATGGACCTTCAAGCTACGGGTGACTGTAGCACGGGCATGCGTATCCTCAGCACGCTCCATCAAACTGGTCAATGATGTGGAGCTTGTAAACTCAGAGGGCCCAAGTGCAGGGCAAGCAGCTGCCCCTCTACTAGTAGTAGGGGCTGGCAAGGCCTATGCCATTACTGATGCTGCCCCAAAGAAGACTATCATGAGTGTCGTACAAAAGGTAAGCAATGTTTTTCACTTTATATGATATGCCTGAAGGAGTTAGTAATTATTTAATTATTTGCAGTTGATGAAAAGTTATTAAGTAAGATAAGAAGCCATAATGGTTGCGGGGCAGGATTGCTGGTCTTGTGCTCATGCCAGACAGTAATGTTACAACTCTTCAAATACCAAGAGAGAAAAATAGTGTGTGATGTGCATTCATATAGTACTTGAATCTTCCAGACCCACCAGGAGAAGCGAGCCAGAGGACAAGAGGAGGAGATTTACTGGCTACGACCAACCAAGCCAACTCACACTCACTCCAAGCCCATGTCTCCCCGCACCAAAGTCACCTTTGATGAACGCAATCTCCTCACCTCCCCAAAGTAAATACCTAACCTATTTATGTTGAATTCACTTTACATTTATCATTCTTGTCTCATTCAAAGAAAGAAATTGTTGCATATCTGTATACAGAGATGGCAACTCTTTAACAACCATTTGTACAGGTTTAATAATTTTGTTTTACAAATGGACGGAAGGGCACAAAAATAGTTTAGTTAAAATGCACCATCGGAATAGTCAAGTATGCCAGGATGTGTGTATGCATCAGTGAAGATGAAAATAGCAAAAGGGAAGATTTGAATCAATAACTTTTGGAATTACTTAAATGAATGCATAATGAAATGTGAGAAAAGAAAGGTCATTGTGATGGGCAAAATGAATGTAAAAGTGGTGGATGTAACATTGCATTATGCCTTCCAACTTCACTCGTTTACAGTCTCTTAAGAAATTGAATACCCAACTCAAAACTTTGGAGCCAAGCTTAGAACATTTTGTTGGAATTGAGTGATATGGTAGGACAATCAAGGCTCAAGGCCATCCAAAACCCACTTGGGCCTTGGTGATCATCTTGGCTTGACTGATATAGTGTTAAATACCTTGTGTAATGGATTCAATTCACAGCCATCCTACGTCATGACTAACTTTCAGAAAATTTTTTAATGTTTCAGATGATGAGTCATTGCAATACATTTTGTTACTCTTCTTTTGCCTGATTTTTACCTTAGTAATGTTAAAAGCAATGTAGTAGAAAGCCAGATAGAGATACGTGCAAGTAGAAGTTCAGCAAGTTAAAAATAAAATACTGTCATCATTATAATGTCCTTCTCTTCCCATAGTAGAAAGGGGCGTGGCAGAAGTGGGGGGCGGCCCCAAGAACCCACATATCGACGGGTGACCACTTTATCAGACTCGGAGGATGAGGCAGGTGACTATGCCCTTTTACGAGAGACAGTGGCAAACCACGGTGGGTCCTTCACAGGACCCAAGATATGTGGATCGGCAGCAAGTGAGTAGATTCATGAATGGACAAATGGCAAAAAAATTCAGTTTGTGTATAAGGACACCATATTATACAAAAACTAAGAAAATATATGGTATATATAAGTGTCATTCATAGGACAAGATTAATTTTTTTCATATACTTTCACCTGTTTATTACTACCATGTAGTGTAGATAATTTGTTGACTCTTAGAGCAAGCATGCATGCATATGCATGCACATGCAAACACACTGCTCCAGTGTTTCAGTGGTAATGACTTCGTCTGTTACTCAGCTAGACATGGGTTCGAACCTTGCTCAGGTCGCTAAGCATTTTTTGCTAACAGGGAGTAGCTGAGCTCTTTTGGGGAGTGTAATGGCTGACAATCACAAATCCAGCACATAATCCTCCACACCATGGTGAATTACACACCCACACCCACACACCCACCCACACACACACACCCACCCAAACACACACACCCGCCCACACACACACACACACACACACACACACACACACACACACACACACACACACACACACACACACACACACACACACACACACACACACATACACACACACACAGGTGTGTGTGTGTGTGTGGTAAAAGACCATTAAAGGTTAAGATGAGATCACAGGTGGTGATAGAAGAGATTTTGGCAAGGACTGGGAAATTGGCCAAGAATCATGATTATAAGAACATCTGGATTAAAAGGGATATGAACTTGGAGGAAAGGGAAATAGAGAAAATTAAGGAATGAAGCCAAGGAAAAAAACGAGAAGAGGACAGAGATCGAGAAGAGAGAGTATTACTGGAGAGTGTTGGACATGAGGCTGAGGAAATGGTACATTCGACAAAGAGAGGAGGAAACGCGAGGAGCACAAGCTTAGATGGTGGATATATTACTGATGGAAAGGAAAATTTAAGAATAACTTATACAAACATAGATGGATTGCTCTCAGGTATTTTGGAAGTGAGGGACTATTTAAGGGATAAAAGACCAGAAGTGTTGTGTCTGACTGAGACAAAACTAAGAGGGAATTCAACTGAATTTCAAAGAGGAGGGATATAACATATGGAGGAGAGATAGAAGGGGTAAGGGTGGAGGAGGTGTATTAATAGTGGTTAGAGATGATGTGCAAGTGGAGGATGTGCAATATGGTGTTGGCATGGTTGAGGTCATAAGCATTACAATCAGGACCAGTGGAAGGGAAAGGAGGAAGATCATAGTAGCGTATGCACCACCAAACACTAATGCATGGGGACAAGAACACAAGGAAATGCGGAAGGAGGTCATAAAGTGCCTTGAAAATATGATTAGTAAGTGCAGCAAAGTATTACTACTGGGAGATTTTAATTGTAAAAGTGTCAATTGGGAAGAAATGGAAGTTTATGGTAATGCTGAGTCATGGAGTGAGGAACTGATGCAATTGGCAATGGAGAACACAATGGAGCAGTGGGTGGATGAATTCACCAGGTACAGAGGGACAGAGGAACCATCTGTGTTAGACCTGGTGTTCACCAAGAGACCTGAACTACGTCCAGTAATTAAATACTTGAGCCCAATGGGAAAAAGTGATCATATAGTGATAGAGGTGGGAATCCAAGATGAGAAAGCGGAAATGAGGAGGGAGGATCACAGAAAAGGGAGATTGAATTACGCCAAGGCAAATTTTGCTGAATTAAGGAAGTTTTTCGGGAGTATAGAGTGGAAAAGAATTATGAAAGGAATGACAGTGCAGGACAAATATGAAAAGTTTCTGGAAAAATACAAGGAGGGAGTACAGAAGTGTGCAAGAGCGAAGAAGATAAAGGATGCAGCATGGAGGAAGCTGAAGAAACATCAAAATGATAACAATAGAGAGCTGTATAAGGAGGCAAGAAATGAGTATATTAGAATAAGAAGGGAGGAAGAGATAAGGTTTGAAAAGGATATAGTGGAGAAGTGTAAGGAAGAGCCTAAGTTATTTTACAGACACATTAAAGGGAAAATGACAAATAGAGAGACTATTGAAAAGCTAGAAAAAGGTGGGAAGAAGTATGAAAAAGCAGAGGAGATGAGTGAAGTCATGAATGAGAGTTTTAAGTCTGTATTTAGTGTGGAAGAAGAGTTTGTTGAACCAAGAGAAGAGGTAAGACGGGTAGGGTTGCAAGAAGTAAAGGTGGAGAAGCAAGAAATTGGCAAATTGTTGGAAAAGTTGGATGTGAGGAAAGCGATGGGACCGGATGAAGTATCAAACTGGACATTGAAAGAATGCAGGAAACAACTGGAGGAGCCAATTTGGAATGTGATCAACACCTCAATGATGGAGGGGAGAGTGCCAAGAGAGTGGAAGAGAGCAAAAATAGTGCCCATATACAAAGGAGGAAAGAAGACTGAGCCACTGAATTACAGACTGGTGTCGCTGATGAATGTCGTGGGAAAACTCTGCAAAATAATAATTAAAGAGAAGTGGTTGGAGTATTTGGAAGAGAATGACGTTGTATCTGATTGTCAATTTGGCTTCAGGAAAGGAAGATCTTGTGTGACAAATTTGCTAAGCTTTTATACAAGAGTGATAGATGTGGTGCAAGAACGAGATGGATGGGTCGATACAGTCTACCTAGACATTAAAAAGGCATTTGATAGGGTACCTCATAGAAGGCTGTTGTGAAAGTTGGAACACGTAGGTGGATTAAGTGGAACTATATTGAAATGGGTGAGGGACTACCTACATAACAGGGAAATGAGAACTGTAATCAGAGACACCTATTCAAGTTGGGGTGAAGTGTTAAGTGGCGTGCCCCAAGGGTCAGTATTGGCACCCATCATGTTTCAAATATATATAAATGATATGCATGAGGGATTGAGCAGTTACATAAATCTATTTGCTGATGATGCTAAGATCTTCAGAGTGATAAGGAGCCATGATGATTGCATGGAGATGCAGAGAGATATAGATAAGATTTATGAATGGAGCCAGAAGTGGAAATTGGATTTTAATGTCAAGAAATGCCATGTGTTAGAGATGGGAAAGAGCCTAAGAAGACCTGTATGGGAGTATAAAATGAGGGAGGAAGTGATTACGAAGAGAAGGGAGGAGAAGGACCTAGGGCTGATTATTCAGGACACATTGTCGCCAGAAAGACATATAAGTGGGATATTTGGCTCAACATACAGAATGTTATCGAACATTAGGGTGGCATTTCGCTATATGGACAAGGACATGATGAGGAAGATTCTGACCACCATGGTGCATCCTAGGTTGGAATATGCAGCAGTGGTGTGGTCTCCATATAAGAAGAAGGATGTCAAGAAGTTGGAAAGGATCCAGAGGACAGCCACAAGAATGGTACCGGAACTGAAGGATCTAGAATATGAGGATAGATTGAAGGAAATGGGACTGCTAACGCTGCAAGATAGAAGAGAGAGAGGAGATTTAATAACTATGTACAAAATCGTTAGTGGGAAGGAAAAGATAGACAGACAAGACCTGGTGATACTGACGGAAGATACATCAAGATGTACGAGAGGGCATTCAAAGAAGGTTGGAAAGAGTCCATGTTCAAGAGATGTGAAGAAGTATAGTTTTCCACATAGAACTGTGGATGTATGGAATGGACTGAGAGAGGAGATTGTTGAGGCAGCTAGCATACATGATTTTAAGAACAAGTTGGATAAATATAGATATGGAGACAGGACATAATGAGCCCTGCTCGAACCCTGTAAAATACAACTAGGTAAATACACACACACACACACACACACACACACACACACACACACACACACACACACACACACCCCCACCCCAACACATCCCCACCCACCCACCCCCACCCCCCACCCCACCCCCACCCCCCACCTCCACACCCACACCCACCCCACCCCCACCCCCACCCCCACCCCTATCCCTATCCCTACCCACACCCACCCACCCACCCACCCACCCACCCACCCACCCACACACACACACCCACACACACACACACACACACACACACACACACACACACACACACACACACACACACACACACACACACACACACACACACACACACACGGTCCGCTAGCGTAGTGGTTAGCGCACTCGGCTCACAACCGAGGAGGCCAGGATTCGATCCCCTGGGCGGACGGAGATTATTTGGGTGTGTCTCCTTTCACGTGTAGCCCCTGTTCACCTAGCAGTGAGTAGGTACGGGATGTAAGTCGAGGAGTTGTGACCTCGTTGTCCCGGTGTGTTGTGTGTGAGTGGTCTCGGTCCAACCCGAAGATTGGTCAGTATGAGCTCTGAGCTCTTTCCATAGGGGGACGGCCGGCTGTCTCGAGAGAGACCAGCAGCAGACTGTGCAGTGAATACACACACACACATCTCGTAGGTCAGTGGTTATTGCCCCCACCTGTTGGTGTGTGTTTGAATCTCGCTCAGGTCGCTAAAGAGTTTTCACTGACAGGAAGTGGTTACTGTCCCCCTTGAGCAAGGGGATAGGTGTGTGTGATGTGTGAGAGGTCTCAGCCTTACCCAGAGATCTGTCTCTATGAACGCTAAGCTCTTTTGGTTGAAGCTAATGATTGACGATCAGGAGTCCAGCGCGTGATCTTCCAGACCATGGTGAATTAATAACACACACACACACACACACACACACACACACACACACACACACACACACACACACACACACAGAAAAGGAGAGGCTAGAAATTTGAGGGGACGCAAGAAAAAATTGCAAAAAGGAATTTGCTTGAAAGATACAAAAATGTACAGTTTTCCCTAAAAAAGTATAGATACTTGGAATGGACTGAAGGAAGAGGTGATAATGGCAAAGAATGTACATTAACTAAAGGAAATGGTAGACAAATATAGATACGGAGACAGGACCACACAAGTGTAGCTCAGGCCCTGTATACTACAACTAGGTAAATACACAAATGGACTGAAGGAAGATTGGAATGGACTCAAAGAAAAGGTGATAATAGCAAAGAATGTACAACAACTGAAGGAAAAAATAAACAAATATAGACACGGAAATAGGATCACATGAGTGTAGCTCAGGCCCTGTATAATGCAACTAGATGAATACAACTAGGTAAATACACTCAGGAATGCAAGATTGTTGGGTCTCCACTCCACTCCACTCCACACTCAAGTACAACCACACACACACATATATGAGACAGGATTGCTAGCCTTTAATTTCTTCTGGCCAGCAAGGCAATGGATCCTAACAGGGTAAGATATCTGTTACCAATTATTCCATACTTTGTGACAGATCCTGGCATACCGACGAGCCATGGAGGAGCGATCTGCCTCTGGACCAGACTATGAGGATGCTGACCACCTCCACACACGAAGTCCACAGGCTGCACACCACCTTGATACACAGGTACACATACTACTTACAGATTGCTGATAAAACCTGACATATTGATATTTATGATATAATCCTATATGACATTCATTCTTTAATCAGTTGCTACACCTGGGGCACCTTGTCTTCCCTCATATTGTAACTAGAGATGTACTATTGATACCAACATTTTAACCGATACTGATACTGATACCGATACCACAAAATTGGACCGTTACTGAACACCAGTGCATTGAAGACCAATCTATTAGGCTGTTGCCCATGCATGTGTGACTTTTTTTTCATGTACTGTATTACTATGCTCCATATTTCCAATTATTTATTTTTCATCCCTATAAAACATCCAAATTTTATTTAACAAAATAACTATCAGTGGGTGATATGGTATGCTCTAAATTCCTTTTTAAGGATTGGTAGTACTGGCAGAAAATCATCCAATACCGATTACAATACCAATACTCTAGAAATGGTCTGATACCACTGATACTTATACCTATACTGATACATCAGTACATCTCTAATTGTAACTACAACATAGTTCACATTAAGAATAAAAATAATGCTTACAGTCTACATAATGGCTAATCAATGTGTACAACATTTTTTCATGTGAAGAGCATCCATATTTTCATTGAGATAAATCTAGTGGTTAAAGTGGCCTTTCTAGCAACACATCTACAAAATGGTAGATTTCCCATATCTCCAGAAAAAAATATTAAAAATTTTTCAATTATCCTGTGATAATGAACAATTTGGAGGAAACATAGAAAAGATCTAATAATGAAAAGAAAAGGAGTGGCTAGATATTTGAGGGGACAAGAAAAAAATTGCAAAATTGAATTTGCTTGAAAGAGTGCAGTTTTCCCCAGAGAAGTATAGATACTTGGAATAGACTGAAAGAAGAGGTGGTAATGGCAAAGAATGTACAGCAACTGAAGGAAAAACTAGACAAATATTGATAAGGAGATAGGATCACACGAGTGTAGCTTAGTCCTGTACACCTGTGTACTACAATTAAGTAAATACGTACACACTAAGGATTTGTTACTGACAAGGAGCAGTTACTGATCCCCTTGAGCAAAGGGATGGGGCTGTGTGATGCTTGTGTTAGAGGTAACTGCTGACGAACACTAGTATGATCCTGCAGACTATGGTGAACACACTAAATAAGTAAATAGATTAAAAACATTGTTTTTTTACAAATTAATTAATTAATAAGAAAAAAAAAGAAAGATGAGGAGTATGTGGCATATAACTATGACTTGACCTTTTGGGAGATTATCTATCCTGAGCCACCATATTCAGATCATCAACTGCCTTCAACACATGATATTCATGACCTGAGTATTCTTTTACTTACTAATGATGGAAGGATGGACAAAACTGAGTTAGCTGAGAGTCAGCTGCTTTCTCTAGCCAAAATTTGAACTGAAGCTAGAATTGGAAATGTCATTTTAACCACTTCACAAGGACAAAATTACATGTTTATTATACAATGGTTCTCTTATGTAGTCTTATATTTTATCATTATGTCCCTCTTTCAGGGTCCCATGACACCCCGCAGTACCCGCAGCACTGATTCTGGAGTGGTGCCAGAGGAACAGTCTCAGCGCAGTGATTCTGTCTCCACTTCTTCCTCTAATACTCCACCAGAACACTCTGAGGAGTCAGGGATCCACTCAGGAGCCACTGATCTCATCAGACACAGGTATGGATACAGTAGAATGTTTGCATAAGAATGTTGATTTAAAATGTGATACCTTGTATGAGAGTGAGTGAGTTAATGCAAATAAAGTAAGCACCAGACATCAGAGGTCATTTGGCTACCTTGTAAGAGAGATTGATTTAAATTGAGTTTATGCTTGGTTTGGATCCTGAAAGAGAAACACAATATAAGAAAAACTGTAAAATTAATGAATATTTGAAACGTGAAATAACGTTGCAATGCAGCAATCACTTCCTAATGAAGCTAACTCGCATAATATATGAGAGATTTGCTTTAGATTTAAAAGTTGTTTTCAACTGAAGGTGGCAATAATCTAAAATTTATTTGCATTAACTCGACATTCAATATTTTCCTAATGCCATATTTTCTGTTTCGGTGGACTTCTCCTGCTTCCATTACCTCATGTTTTCAATTAGTTATCAAGATACATGATGTACTGTTTCCATTCACTCTTCCATTATGCTGTGAAAATCTATCTCATCTTCTTGCTTCCTATCCTATTCCTATAGCCTTTCATCTCCCTTCTTCTAAGTGGTTTATCTACCACTTTCTTTCTTTCTTTCTTGCCTGATTTCAGAAATTAGTATTAGATGAGAAACTTAGGACTATATGTTTTATGATACAATGAATCTTATAGTCAATGATGTTGGTAATGTGTTGCAGATCAAACAGTGTGGATGACCTCACCCAGCTGCCACCTGATCCCAACCTGCTGCCAACTTCCCCAAAGACTGTATCACTGCAGCGGCCACCTCTCACTTCCTCTCCTGGCAGTCCTTATGGGTACAGCCCAGTCCGTACAATCTCTCCAGGTCCTGGTGCCCTCGTGTACCCTGCATCAGAATCCACTGTTGTGATTCGCCGCCATAGAAACATTACACAAGATATTAAACCACCTATGGATCCCATCTATGGCAGCCGTCCCCTCACTTCCTTCACTGATCAACAGCAGCAACAGCAGCACCAGCAAATGCAGCAGCAGCAGCAGCAACACCAACACCAGCAGCAGCAACACCAGCAGCAGCAACACCAGCAGCAGCAACACCAGCAGCACCAGCACCAACACCAGCAGCAGCAACACCAACACCAGCTGCAACAACTAAAACATCAGGAAGCCAGGAGAGAAGCAGTGCAGGATGATTTATTGGCTGTAACCCAAAACAGTCTCAACAGCAGTCAGTCCACACATTCCAGTGGCTACCACAGCAACAGTGCTAACCCCAGCAGTGGTAGCAACAGCTCCAGAAATTCCCCTGTTCCCCAGTATCCAGGGCCTTCTCTCTCCCCAAGTAATTCTGTGTTTAGCCAAAAGACGCAGGTTATGTATGGTCAGTTGGGTCGCCCTGGTGTAAGGGTAGGTTCTCACAGTCCACAGGGCATATATGGCCGTACCACAGGGAGTTTGTCTGGTCCCCACAGGCTACCTCAGGCTCCACAAATTCCTCTTCCCCCTATACCCCAGGGATGCCTTTCTTCTGGCACTGGGCACCAAAATTCCCTCCAGGATCTCTATGGCCGTACCACTGGCCAAAAGATATATGGCCCTACAGTGGAGTCTGGTGCCACCTGTGGTCCAGGTTCAGCAAGACACTCAGTAGGGCGCTCAGTGAGCTTGCGTGCTGCCTCAGGAGCCGTTGCCAAGTACAACACACCAAAAGAACTTGCCCACCCCTCCCAAGGGTCATGCTACAAGACCAATGTGTGAATTCTCAATGATTTTTATTCTTTGTTGATGTATGACAGCATGAGTGCCATGTATAGGAATCCACACCTCTGACAGCCACAGATCTTCTCGGCCCACCACCTTGTGCTCAAAAAAGTTTGACCTATACAACTTGCCAGCCGTCCAGCACAGGTGACCCGCTGCCAGGTCAGTGACATGACCTGACCTGCCACCTCTGGCACATATCATAGGAAGAATACTACTTTAAGCATTCAGTGTATTAAATTCTAAGGCATTGTAAAATTATTACTGTTAGTACATATCATAGCTGCTAATTTTCAGTACAATGCTACACTACTTAACCTGGCAGTATTAATCTAGCACTGACATGAAACTTTATCATTAATTTAAGTGTTCTCCTGGAGTGTGATTAGGAAAGGCAAAACTATTTAAGAAAATCAATATTTAGGTAATTTGTACAGTAATCCCTCCAGTTTGGTACAAAAAGTCTCACCAAATCTAAAATTGCCAAACCAAAAATGCGAGGGGGAAGTAAGTTTAATTTCCTCCTTGTTATGTCATCAACATATGTTTCCTAAAACCAACATTAAATTAAAGTTGTTCTTAGCAAACACTAAGCTGGAACCTGATGCTAGAAATGAAAGACTACAGTATAACACTTGTGACTTTTCTTACTAGGCCTTCATTTGTTTTTTCTCAACCTTGGTCATCACTGCTTCTGTTGCTGCTGCCTCTTCCTCTAAACACATCATTTGATTAATGCCATCAAAATTGATATTTTTTCCACTTCACTAAGTACCTTCTTTCTATTTTTATCAAAGTCTGTGCTCACGAGAAGTTTTCTTTGTCTTGCCTCTGTTATTTGAGTCATTACAGTGTTCAAATTGGCCTAACAAATCTCTCTACTTTGCCAAGGTAAATTTTAGGTCACTCTTTCAAGCTAGAACACCACGACATGTGAAGGAGGAAAGATAAAAAGAAAAAGAAAAGCCACAATCTTTCAGTAAAGCGATGGGAATTTGGACACTGGTTTGACAGTATGCTGATCCCAGATCAGCGAACTGTCATGTTGTGGAAATTATGTGTTATTAGTTCCACGTTTGTTGATTTTTGAGTGGATTTCAGCATAATAGTACTATTACAAAAACAATGTTTTCTAAGAAAAGGGTTAAGGAGTATATGGGAAGATTCTCAAGTCAAGTTAGAGGGAAAGCATATCTATCAGCAGTACCGAGGATTAAAACAAAATTATCTTGAAACTTATTTTGTAGAAAAATAATGTTTGACGGTGTGCACAAAATAAAACAAAATAGCATAACTAATACTTTAGGTATATGAAAGTCATAACTTGTAACCAATGGGAAGTTGTCACCAATGGTGAGGGTGTGGCCGTCAAAGCTGGAAGGCTGGCAATCTTGAGTGTTATCTCCAAACTTGAATTTCCTTAACCAGAAGTTGCCAAAGTGGAAGGCTTACTGTGCACTGTTATTTCATTATTATTATTATTATTATCATATATAGCAGCTTGGTGGTGTAGGGATTTGCGTGCTTGGCTCACAGCTGAAAGGTTCTAGATTAAAATTTCATGTCATGTAGATACAACTTAGGCTTGTCTCCTTTCACGTTGTAGCCTCTGTTTACCTAATAGAAAATAGGTACAAGTCTACAAGACAGTTAAGCCGAGGAGTTGTAACCATGCAATCCCGGTAGGAGCTGAAGGCTGAGAATCCTGACCTATAAGTGTGATTGTATATGTGTGTTTCTACAGATTAGGTGCTTCCTCTAAGAGACCATATTTGATCTATGCCACACCCTGAGTGGTAAACAGGCGAAGGTACATGAACATAAAAATTATTTACCATGCAGCCTGGTGAGCTGCCACCAGGTGACAAAGGCTGACACAATTAAATGGAAACAGAGTAATGATGATGATATGAATTTTCATTGTGATTATTTTTGTTACTATTATTATTGTTATTATTATTGTTATTATTACTATTGTCATCATTTATAATTAAAAAGTAATTTATTAACATATTCTCAAATTTTATCATCTATGTTCATAAATAACCAACTAATTTGCTTAGGGCTTATCTCTTTCTGTCTAGTGTAACTCACGTGAAATAAGCTGTATCTAACATAGCAAAATCATTTTACAAGTATATACGAATATCCATTGTAAAGTAAATTTTTGCATTGGCAAACAATAATTTGAGTGATGCCACATATTATGCATAGCAATACTGTCTTGTAAGGCTGATACATATCTGATATAGTTCAACTACTGTAAGGTGATACTGAATTGATTTTAAGACAATGGCTGGAACTGATAAACAAAATGAAGTAATGAATGATGTATTGGCTTTGGTGTGAATTTTTACTATTTAACAAAATATAGATGAAATTTGTGCAATCTAAAAATGATCTCAACTTAGCTCATTTTTCTGTGCCAAACTTTTGTTATCTGAGTTTTGGCTCATTATATGAACCAAAGGAATGTTTGTGGATGTACATATTAAGGCTAATCTGGGAAGACATGGAGTAGGGTTTTCTTGTTTATGAATTTGTAGTGTATAAGTGTGTGTGTGTGTGTGTGTGTGTGTGTGTGTGTGTGTGTGTGTGTGTGTGTGTGTGTGTGTGTGTGTGTGTGTGTGTGTCAATTATTCACCACGGTCTTGAGGATCACACGCTGGACTTGTGATCGTCAACCATTACCCTCCCGGAGAGAGCTTAGAGCTCATTATAGCCTGATCTATGTGTAAGGCTGTGACCTTTCACACATCACACACCCCATCCTCTTGCTCAAGGAGGACGGTAACTGCTCGGTCATCAGTGAAAACTTTGCATCTTGAGTGAGGCACACCTCAGCCCATCAAGTGACAGGCTGAGACGTTATTATTGAGCTACCAAGCAGTATTACCAAGCAGTGTGTGTGTGTGTGTGTGTGTGTGTGTGTGTGTGTGTGTGTGTGTGTGTGTGTGTGTGTGTGTGTGTGTGTGTGCACCACCAGCTCAGTACTGCCCATGTCGTCCCAGTATCAACTGTTGGGATCAACACTGGTCACAAGCCCTTCTGTGAGTCCAAAGAAAAATGTCTATACAAGCAAACACAATTTCCTAATTAAAAAAGGTGATGGATGGTGTGTCTGATGCTAGGTTGTTTGTACAAAGCTCTAGGTGCCCCTAAGTCCTTTAATTAAGTACAACAGCAAACACAAAGATTGAAGCAAAAATATTGTTTACTCTAACACTTTAGAGCTTTTGTGTGTGTGTGTGTGTGTGTGTGTGTGTGTGTGTGTGTGTGTGTGTGTGTAATAGTTTTCACCCCAAGTCCTCTCTTGAAGACTACTTACACACACTACAGTCATTCAGGAATGAATGTCTTATTGGTGAAATTTTCTGCCAAATTTTTATCTAGTCTTTCTGCTACATGTTTCCCAAAGATGAATAAAAAAAAATGTTAACAATGTTTTACAAGCTGTGTACTATATTCCTTTCTAAACACACTATCATTAATTGGATAAAATTATTTTTATATTTTACATATTTTTAAAAAATGTATGTTTGTGTATGTGTATGTACCTGCCTTCAAAAGATTCCTGCATTACAAGTTGGTGTTATTGTTTTCTCTAGAGTCTTGGTGTGGGTTGTTCCTGAGTTAAGGTGTCAAATGTAAATATTTGTAAGTCCAAGAATAAAATGTCTTTGGTCTTTGTGAAAGTGTAAATCTTACTACTCCTTCAATCCTGATCAAGAAGACACAAATCAAACTACATATGACTGATGCAAGTAACAAAGCTTTTTTTTTTTATATATAGTTCCCTTCGGAAACGTCTCCCAAGAAAATGACCTCAGCAGAAGAGCCTCCACTTCTCCCTTACCAAACATTCCCTCTTTGCTAGTTCAATCCTTCCCACTCTAT
>JAPQNM010000002.1:10393736-10396236 GCA_029783475.1 Metacarcinus magister
CAAACACTTAAATGAATACTTTTAATAGGAGCAACTTTGATTTCTGTTTCAGATCTCAAATGTGATGGAAAAAAAATATGAAAAATATATATAATAAGCATTATATGGCTATCAGCAATGCACAAAATTTATAAAAGTATGAATTGTATATAACAGAATTACGGAATATAAAAATGTCTCATATATTACCAAAATACCAGTTTACTGCAAAACTCTATAACAGTTGGATACATTTATGATTTTCCAAGTGAAGAGACATACAGCAAAAATGTGAGTTAAATGAACATGAACAATCAATAACATTAAATGATCATCTATACCTAAGTCATTTTGATTTAAAAAGGGCGGTGAAAGGTAATACCAGTTCCATGTTGTTCCAGTTGATTATATTATATACCAGTTCTGCTACCTAAACACCATCTACAGTGAACAGTGCAGATGAAGCCTTGAGTAGAGGAAATTCACTTCATGATTATTTATGATCAAATAGAGGTAACACTTAGCAGCCCAAAGCCAGGGAGACTCATGTGGCTGCCAGGGGGTAAAGGTTGAGAGTGAGCAACTGATGATGTAGAAACAGTGGATGACCCAGGGCTTCTTGTACCATAGTTTTTCATGCTGTAAGCCAGGTCATTTCCACCTGCCCAGGTAACCCCCAACCTGCCCAGGTAACTTAACCTATGGGGGCTAGCTGGCTCTACAGGCAGCACACAGTGCTGTGGGAGGTGAAGTGTAAATTTGGCTCGACTGATCCAGCAGCACGTGGTTAATGAGGTGAGTGTGCTGTTACTTAAGTCATGAAGGTTGACAAGACTTGCAACACAAACTATGTAATAGAGGTCAGCTGTACCAGCAACACTGACTAGGAGGGAGGGAAAACACAGACTAATGCAGCCCAAATCCCAACACAGACTAACACAATGACTTTATTTTCTGGCAGGAGACTAGATTTAAGTTGTCTGTACTAATGACACTGACCAACTGAATGCTGACTTTACCAGCAAAACCGGCCAATTATAGATGACAGTACCAGCAACACCACTGGCCAATTATTGCTGACATAAGGACAGTGTCAGCAGCACATTTGGAAACTACAACACCACTGGCAACACCAATTCAGGTACTCACAGCACTTGATATGAATTTTCTAACACAGATGACGAGCAGCAGAGGTACACTCTGAGGGCCCTGGCAGCTCCACAATCAACAGTATTGGTGGTACTGACAGTATACAGACTGATGGGTGGAACCGTATACAAAACACAAGTTGGGGTAACACCTTCACTACAGAAGCAAATTTATACACAGATTATGCTTAAGAATAGGGCAATAAAATGCTGAGGATTATTATTTTCCCAATAAATACATTCTATTAGTAAAAAAATAAATATATTTCACTAATGTACTATGTCAGACTTTTCTTGAATTCGGAAATCCTTAATGTCACCTTGTGCAGGAGAGTACGCAGGAGTATTGGTGAATATCAATATCATCATATACATAATTACGTAAGTTGACAGCTTGTGTACAGTTGACACCGACTCAGTACAAAGTGACAAGTCAAGAAGAATCCTTATGAATCATGGCATCCCACGTTACTGGCTGTGTTGTGAATGAACTATACATTTTGATTGCTGAATCAGAGTCCAAATAGGAGTGAGTCTTCCAACAACAGAGTTAACAAAGCAGAATATACACTACACAGACAAGAATATTTGTTTGATTCACTGAGTCAAATAAATAAACATACATAAAAACATTAATTATGATTAACATAGGAAAATGGATAAAAAGTTTTAATCTATTACTTCCTAGCAACCCTGTAGTAAGTGTGAAGTACATGCACTTCAAATAAAATCATAAATTCTGAATAACAAAAAAGATAATCCAATGTTATTTTAAGAGATTAATGGGGCATGAAGTCTTTGTTGAAAACGGTACATACTGAACTCTTTCATATAATGCAAGCCATTTTATCCAATACCATTCTATTGTCCTACAAACTGTGAGTTTTATCGATTCTTTCAAATGCTCATTTTCTACTCTATTTAGTGCAGGTCTAATGCATATAATTAAAAACATTTATATGGGAGAGTTGAGTGAGTGTTAAGAGCAACATCTTATTTTAGTGATAGGAAGGAATGTTTGGATAGGGAGAGGTGGAGGCTCTTCTGCCGTGGCCATCCCCTTGGGGGACATTTCCAGAGGGAACGAGGTGTCAAAAACTATAAATAAATAGATAGAAATATTGAACAGAAGAAAAAAAAATCCTGATAATAACCAATACTTACATGCACATGATGACTATAAACCTCAATAACTGAATAAGAGTTTGATGAAATAATACATACCAACAACTTGAATTTTAATTTCTTTCCACTAGGAGGATGGAAGTGATGTGACAAAATAAGATTCTACCTCATTTATCATGAATACAGACATGCACTGAGATATTCAAATTTCACCTCTAGTTATTTAGGACATTACATCAGCAACCAAT
>JAPQNM010000002.1:10406236-10413736 GCA_029783475.1 Metacarcinus magister
AGATAGCAATGTATGAAGTGCAAAGGATTGCACTACTCGTATGTATGAAGATAGTCAAATTGCTAATGGTAAGGAAGCGAGTAGAAATGAAACAGACTAGAATGAGACTTACCTAAGTTACCGCTGATCCCTTGGGCCTTGGCTTTCATGACCTTTCCAAACTCTCCTTCTCCTAGAGTCTGTTCGATCACCAACCGATTTCGTGGGAACTCCCACTTTCGGTCAATCTGAAGAAATTGCAGAAAGGTGTATGAAAAAGGCACAGAAAGTGGTTGCTGTTCGAGAGAAGTATGTTGAATTGGGAAATATCAGGGGATTGATAAGGCACCAGATGTAGGCAGATTGAAGAAGGTACAGAATAAGTCTGTAAACCGAGGATATATATGGTAAAAGAGAAGTGATTGAATACTACACATAACAATCAGTCATGAGATGTCCCAAGAAGTCTCAAAAGAATAATTTAGTTAGCAGCAAGACTGAAAACAAGGTAATGAGGGATATACTGACTAGGAGATAATGCCTGAAGAAAGCAAGTGAGGTGGTTATTGTACAAAATGTATGAGAGAGAGAGAGAGAGAGAGAGAGAGAGAGAGAGAGAGAGAGAGAGAGAGAGAGAGAGAGAGAGAGAGAGAGAGAGAGAGAGAGAGAGAGAGAGAGAGAGAGAGAGAGTAAACGTGTTGTGGCTGGACTCACAGTAAGGTTGAGGGCTGGGATAAGACTGAGGTTGTCCCCGCGAGGAGATGACCTGATGCCGTGGATGACCGAGTCGTGTGTCTCCCGTGAATTATAGGGCGTCGAGGAGGAGCGTTCATCACTAGGCAAGGCACCAAGAGAGATGACGCCACTCTTGTGCTTCCCTTGTTTCCTAGCCCGCCGTCTACAGGAGAGGAGGTGAATCAATAACAACTAAACTACTAATGGTGACTAATGCTAATAATAAACATTACCATTTTTGCCTCAACAACGTCCTTTCTTTCTCTGAATCCTCTCCTTTCAGACCTTAACATGCTTGCTTTACCCTCCCATTCAAGAACTCACTTCAGTATCCACAATCTTGCAGCATAAACATCAGTGCTCAAATAGTGAAGCTTTACCACTTGTTCAGGTGTCTCATCACTCCAAACTACATCAGCTCCTCCTAAGCCTTCATTATCTACTGCACCTCCTTATTGCTCTTGGCATCACTCACTTTCAGCTTTCCAAATCCACTCTCCAAGTTTTGTGGCAAAATTTTTAAATTGTTCCCCAGTATCTGCAACAAAAGCTGCATTATCTGTAAATATTAAGTAACTCACCTCTTATTTTCTTTTAATATCATAAATCATACTTGCTCCCAAGTCTCTGAATAACTATTCCATCCATGAACATGTCACACCTTTACTAGAAAATACTTTCTTCTCCTATATAGGAGCTCACATATAGCCATGAAGGAGAAAAGATAATGATGAAGATGATCAGTAAATACCAATGATGATATAAATATAATGATAATAATAATAATGATAATAATAATAATAATAGTAATAATAATAATAATAATAATAATTATAGCAATAATTATAATAATCTACATCACAAACCGTTATCCTCGTAAAGGGGATAGCCAAGACAAGGTATGCCAAGGCTCAGGGAGATATTACTCTCCCCTCTTGCCTTGTCTTTTATACGAGAGAATACAGAGAAAGGGTTACCCAGACCCTGTGCTCCCTCCCTTTTGTCGCCTTTATGAACTGCAAGGATTACGGAGGTAGAATTCTTGTCGCCTTCACCACAAGGTTAATAATAATAATAATAATAATAATAATAATAGTAATAATAATAGTAAATTTGAAGACATGTTGATTTCTGGACTATCTGTGATACTTGAGAACACTGAGAACGATGAGGAATTGAGCCAGAAGAAAAGGGAGGAAGGAACTTACCTGCAAAAAACCACGCAGAAGAGGGTGAGGCTGAGGAAGGCAAGACCTGCCACACTCACTCCAATCTTACACGCGCTGTTACAACGCGGGGGTACTGTAGAGGTAGACAGATGAGTAAAAACAGATGAAGAGAGATGCAAACACACACACACACCCACATACATACACATGATAGATGGGTGGATTGCATATATTTAAACTTAAAAAAGGCATTTGATAAGGTGACACACAGGAGATTACTATGGAAGTTGGAATACATTGGAGGATTGAAAGAAACATTAAAAAACTGGATGGAAGACTATCTGAAAGGAATGGAAATGAGAACAGTAGTAAAGAATGAAAAATGAGAATGGAGGGAAGTGAAAAGCGGAATACCACAAGGATCAGTTTTGGCACCGATAACGTTTTTAGTATATGTAAATGACATGACAGAAGGAGTAAGCAGTTACATAAGTCTGTTTGCCAATGATGCAAAATTACTAAGAAAGATAGGAAACCACAAGGATTGTGAGGAGCTACAGAATGATATAAACAAGATATATGAATGGAGCAAGACAGGAGATATGGAATTTAATGCAAAAAATGCAATGTATTGAAAATGGGAAAGAGTGCAATGAGACCCTCATGGATGTATATGATAGGAGAAAATATTATATCAATAGCAAAAGAAGAGAAAGATTCGGAAGTAGTAATACAGGACAACTTATCATCAGAGAAACATATAAATAGAATATTTGGTGACACATTCACAATACTAAGAAATATACGGATGACTTTTCACTTCCTAGATAAAGATATGATGAGAAAAATTATAACAACAATGATCAAAACAAAACTGGAATATACAGAAGTAATATGTTCCCCGCATAGGAAAATACATGTGTTGAAATTAGAAAGAATACAGAGAATTGCAACTAAGTTGGTGCCAGATTTGGAAGACCTACCATATGAGGAAAGAATAAAAGAAATGCTTCTAACAACACTAAAAGAAAGAAGAGAAAGAGGAGACTTAATTATAATATACAAATTGATGAACAACCTGGAGGAAATAAATAGAAAAGATCTAATATTGAATTGAGAAGAATAGGAGAGGCTAGAAATTTGAGGGAACACAAGAAAAAATTGCATAAAGGAATTTGTTTGAACGATAGAAAAAAGTAGTTTTTCCCCAAAGAAGTAAATACTTGGAATGGACTGCAAGAAGAAGTGATAATGGCAAAGAATGTACATCATCTGTAAGAAACACTAGACAAATATAGATATGGAGATAGGACCACACGAGTGTAGCTCAGGCCTTGTATACTACAACTAGGTAAATACACACAGTTCTTGTCCTATGTCTGTTAACATGAAGGAAAATGACCAGAATTATGTTGACAGGTTAGTTTTATGACACGATTCCATTTTCCCTTTGAACAGAAGAATGACAAGTGCTGGCACCAAGGTGTGTGACGGAACTTACTGATTTGAGGCGGCACGACATCAGGGGGATTATCAGGCCGTTTGTCAGTGGCTGAGAAGCACTGGCAGCTGGTGGGGTTGCAAGAACAGATGCCAAAACCAGCAGCGATGCCCCGATTACCAGGCCCAAGTTCCACCTGTTGACTAGTTATCCAATCCTTTTCTGGCGGCACAAAATGGTTGTGAGAATAGATTAGTTGATGTTGTTGTTGGTGGTGGTGGTTCTTGTGGCAGTGGAGTATGATTTTAGGTGGCATTGATGATGAAGGGGGAAAGAATGTCGTAGGTTGGTAGTGTGTGATAAGTTTGATGGTGTGATTGCTGGTGATGGAGTGAGGATGTGGTGGTAGTGATGGTGAGGCAGTGTGTGTGATATCGTGGCTGATGGTGTGTGGATTTGAGTGGTGATTGGTGAACAGTAAGAAGAGTATGGATGGTAAAGTTGAGAAAAGCAACCGATATCTACCACTTATCTAACAGTTAAGTGTACATGTTAAGAGATGAATTCATATCAAGAAAAAAAAAAGACAAAGAGTTTCAGGTGCACTTACGACAAGTCAATTATCGTCTTAAATTCATCACCAAGAAAGTTGTATAAGAAAAGTGAATATTCATAATACAACCTGTAACACAATAAATTTAGCTATACAGAGAACTTAATTTTCTATTAGACATTAAAAATTTAGTGCTACTTGAATTACATTACACTTAACCACAAAGAGAAGAAGATATAAAAAAAGCAAATAAATCCACATGCACAAATCCTTCCTCCCTCCCTCTTCCACACACAGATGCCTCCCTCACCTGCACAGTCCTGAGGGCACACACTCTGGAAGGTTATCTCAAGCTCGTCGCAGATCTGATTAGGGCATGTGGTGAGGTTTGGAGAGCAGGTACCATATTCTTTGCTCCGTAGCTGTGAGTCACGATAGGGGCGCCACTGACAGGCACCAGCGCTGCCCTCTCCACATGCAGCCTCACACTCGTTCATGAAGTAGAAGGACCCGCACCATACTTCCACAATCTCATTTTCCTCACCCTCCTCCTCGATGTCCAGACTTTCCATAGGCTGGGGAAGGGAGGGAGGGAAGGCTGTACAATGGAAGAAGGGACGGAGGGAGGAAAATAAGGGTATGTAAAGGAGATGGAGGACAAGGGAGGAAGGAGAGAGGGATGGAGACAGATGAATGGATGGCCGAAATACCCGGAGAGGGAGGATGGAAGGAAGACCATAACAGTATGAAATGAATATTGTGATTATAAAAGTATGTTATTTTTGCAGTTTGTTTTTATGCTGATGCAAATAACCCTAGTATGATCTGGGTAAACACAAGTAAGTAATAAAGGCACTTACAAAAACAAAGTATGGATATAAATGCATGAAGATGTTCTTGGAAGATGTCCATGCACTAACTACTTTGTTACTGGTACATATACATATACACGTACATAAGTATATGTAGGTACATAACATGGGAAGGGAAAAAAAAACAACCAACCAACAACAACAACAACAACAACTAGACAAAAGAAGCACACCTTGGCTAGGCATCTCTCCACCAGCTCTGGGTCCTTGCTCTCCAGTACCACCAGACTGACAATAGTGGTGGAGTTGCCGTTTCCTCTCTCCACCACAAACTCGCCGGTCCTCAGTAGCTGTGGGTCTGTTATATATAGGATGCCCATGATAGGAGTGATGCCCACACCCTTCCCACCGCCTTCACCAGGTTCCTGCACGATGGTGAAGTTGGCAGTGGAAGGCTGATGGATGACCACATGATAGTTGATCTCCTGGTTAGTGAGTTGACCCAAGCGTTGATAGCGGGTGGCGGGTCTGGGACACAGATGGAGAGTTAGAGCTGGAGAGGCAACACACACACACACACACACACACACACACACACACACATAAACACACACACACACAAACACACACACACACACACACACACACACACACACACACACACATATACACACACACACACACATACACACACACACACACACACACAGTATACACAGGCCCTGTATACTACAACTAGGTAAATATACACACACACACACACACACACACACACACACACACACAACTGGGACATGAGAGATTCAAGAGGACATGGGAAGAAACTAAGAAAGGATAATTATAGAAGAGACTTTAAGAAGAACAGCTTCCCACAAGAACGGTGGATATATGGAATGGTCTGGACAGAGGTGGTGTGTGCGAAGACGATACATGATTTTAAGATTAAATTGGATAATACGAGATACAGAGTTTAGCTCCCCTCCTGTAGAATACAACTAGGTAAATACACACACACACACACACACACACACACACACACACACACACACACACACACACACACACACACACACACACACACACACATACACACACACACATACAGTTCCTGGGCACTTACAATGTAATTGTAATGTTGAAGTCTGCAGGTGGTATCTCCTGCAATAATTGCTGTTGTTTTCCATCATCTTCCTCAATACAATACGGGTTAAGTGGTGATGCTGTGGTGGTGCTTGCCAATCCAAAATGAGGAAGCGTCAGTGTTACATTGTACATCACCTGCATCAGGTGGGAGAAGGAGAAGCATCATACGGTGTTACTGACGACGTCATGTCAGTGTTAATGAAAAGTCAATGCCATCAATTGATGATATTAAATTGATGGCATCAACATACAACAATGGTACAGTGCATGCAAACAAGGCAGATAAACTTAAGAACAGTGAAGCAAAGACGACGTGTACACACCTTGCGGGATTGTTCAGGTGAAGTAGGGAGTAAGGACATGTCGATGAACACGACAGAGAAGTGTATTTTTTGCTGGTTGAGGGTGAGCAGCAGCCCTGTCATACGAGTGTAATTCAGCTTCAGCACTGCCGGAGGGAAAGTGAGTAATAATGTGGTTAGCGGAATAAATTGGGGTCATGTATGTAGTTTTGGTGAAGAGCTATGACCTTCATTGTATTCTGGTTACCAATAGGCCGATATCCGAGTGCTTGACATCATTAATAATATTGTAAAGAACATAATTTCTATAACTTTGACCAACTTTGCTCTGTGCTGCCTCCTAAGCTAGATTCAAAACCATCTATCCAACTAAACAAGATCTGTTGATCTGCTGTAAAACAAGATTCTAAATTAATCTGTAAAACCTGGATTTTTCCTTCAACATTGAAAATCAGCATCCGTCACATTACACAAGCAATTTTTCAAAAAATACCACAGGCCACTTTACCTCCCTCTTACTACCATGTGTTTCTGACTTACCTGGGGTAAGGACGGTGCAGGTGGCGGTAAAATTTACGTCATCCGATAATGCACGTGAGCAAATTTTCCCCCTCACGCTGAACTTGTTGACACTCTCTATAATGACCAGGTTGTGCGTGGAGCCCACTAATTCCACCTTGTAGTTGTTGGTGTTTCTGAGGTCCGCGTCAACCACAAGGAGTTGCTCGTCCAGCTGAGGTTCAGAAGTTAATGGTTATGAAGAAAAGAAATAAAGGAGTGTGCATGTTAATGATCTGATCAAAGCATGTCATACCAATAGTAGCAGTAGTAGTAGAAGTAGTAATAGTGGTAGTAATAGAAGTAGAAGTAGTAGAAGTAGTAGAAGTAGTAGTAGTAGTAGTAGTAGTAGTAGTAGTAGTAGTAATAGTAGTAATAAATAAAAGTAGAAGTAGTAGTAGTAGCAATAGAAGTAGAAGTAGTAGTAGTAGTAATAGAAGTAGAAGTAGTAGTGGTAGTAGAAGTAATAGTAATAGTAGTAGTAGTAGTAGTAGTAGTAGTAGTAGTAGTAACAACCACAGCAGTAGTAGCATTAGTGTTAGTTGTAGAAAAGTAGTAAAAACAAAGAATTTTGTTGTAATGGTGATAGCGTTAGTGGTGGTTGGAGAAAGGACGGTGTTAGTAGTCTAGAGGTGATGGGAAGGAGGGTCACTAATATTCCACACTGCAGTGAGAGATGAGGGGTGCGGGACATAGGCGTAGGCAAGTGTGCTGCTCAAGGTTAGCGGATGCATAATGGAGGAAGAAGGGGAAAGAAAGGATGTGAAGAAAATCACATTAGTGACAGAATAAAGACAAACTCCCATCT
>JAPQNM010000002.1:10423736-10426236 GCA_029783475.1 Metacarcinus magister
CACACACACACACACACACACACACACACACACACACACACACACACACACACACACACACACACACACACACACACACACACAAGTACACACAAACACACACGTATAAACATTACGAGTAAATAATTGACAAATAAAGCGATTAGAGAGACGGGGAGAGAGAGAGAGAGAGAGAGAGAGAGAGAGAGAGAGAGAGAGAGAGAGAGAGAGAGAGAGAGAGAGAGAGAGAGAGAGAGAGAGAGAGAGAGAGAGAGAGAGAGAGAGAGAGGAGAGAGAGAGAGAGAGAGAGAGAGAGAGAGAGAGAGAGCGAGAGAGAGAGAGAGAGAGAGAGAGAGAGAGAGAGAGCGAGAGCGAGAGAGAGAGTCATAATATGTTAGGTTGCCATGACAACATCTCCAGGCCAGTAGCAGCAGCAGTTTTCCCCCACCCTCCACCCTGTCCCTCCACCTCCCCACAGCACACCTTCCTTACCTACACCTTCAGTAAACCTGTCCACCACACGAGACCCAAGCCTATTCTTACCCTCCTACACACTCACACCCAGCACCCTTCTGACACCCACACACACACACCCACACACACACACACACACACGCCCTGACTTCACAACCACCAACCCACTCACAGTCTTATAGCTTATATGTTTCCATTTCCATACATCACCCACACTGCTAAGCCACACCCACACGCCAACCACACACCGTTCTCTCTTCTCTCATCTATCTTACCTATCGCACTTGTTCTTACACACACCTGAATGAGTACTCCTACGCTCTTATCTTCTTCCTTTGTACTTCTTCTAATACACAGATGTTGAAGAAGTGTTGAAATAATCGATTGCTTGAGTTTCCACTTTCACAATTTTCTGCTGCTCCATGTCTGTCTATTTGTAATGGTATACATGTACATTATCCATATTACTGTTTATGTACGCACTTACATATATATATTCCGGCATATGGACGTGTAAAATTGGGTTGAAATAAAGTGGTTGATACAAAGAAAATAATGTCAGGAAAATAATAAAGAAGAATTCAAAGATGGATGGAGAAAGGAAGTTATGGATGGATATGTGAATGACTGAACTAATGAATGACTGAAATAAACAAGCAAGCAAAAATGAAAGTAGAGACAAACATACACTGAAACATATGTAGAGGAAACAAAGTAGGTGTACATATTGAAAAATAGATCCTTATAGGACGAGTAATATCAGAAAAGAAAGAAAAAGAGAGAGAGAGAGAGAGAGAGAGAGAGAGAGAGAGAGAGAGAGAGAGAGAGAGAGAGAGAGAGAGAGAGAGAGAGAGAGAGAGAGATAGATAGTAGAGGATAATCCAATGGGTGGAGACAAAAAGATATGAATGAACTCCGATCCTCTCTTTCTCTCTCTCTCTCTCTCTCTCTCTCTCTCTCTCTCTCTCTCTCTCTCTTACTTTACCTCCTCCCACTTATCTCCTTCTCCACCTCCTCCTCCTCCTCCTCCTGCTCCTCCTCCTCCTCTTCCTCTTCCTCTTCCTCCTCTTCCTCCTCCTCCTCCTCCTCCTCCTCCTCCTCTCCTCCTCTTCCTCCTTCTCCTCCTCCTCCTCCTTCTCCTCCTCCTCCTCCTCCTCCTCCTCCTCCTCCTCCTCCTCCTCCTCCTCCTCCTCCTCCTCCTCCTCCTCCTCCTCCTCCTCCTCCTGGACTTTCCAGTACAAATATGAGAAAGTTATCTTTCTACTATTTAATGCACGTGTGCGTCCTCGTTTAGAATATTGCATTAAGTTCTCGTCACTATACCATAACAAAACTAATTTGATAAGCTGGAGAGAGTACAAAGAAAAGTTAATAAAATGATTACTAGATTTTGAAACAAGGCTTACGAAGAACGACTAAAAGAGTTGAACTTATTCGGTTTAGGCTACGAGGAGACTTAATACAAGTGCTAAAAAAAATTCCGTGGTTTTGATGATATTAGCATAAACATAAACGACTATCTAACTACCGATCTCACAAGCACTATTCGTAAAAATGGTTTCAAGATGATTGGTAAACAATTTAGATTGAACAAAACGCAGCACTTTTTTTTAGTAGAACCAAGAATATTTGGAATTCTTTATCAGTCTTTAAATAGTTAATAGATCCATGATAGAAATGTTTAAGAAAAAAACTCGGTTAGTAACCAGCATCAGTTCCCCAAATCGAGAATTTCATTACATTACACATTTCTACTGATAGTAATAGCCGTAGATTACGCCTATTTTCTCACTTTACTGTACAAATTACATACTAGTTTTTTCATAGCAATTCCTCTTCCTGCCATATTCGGTTGGAGGGAAGGGTGGATGGGAAGAGCCTTCCACTTTGGTGTTCTTTAGTCTCTAACATGTAGATACTGTAATAGTAAAGTGTAGCCACATGAACAGCCTCGTTAGGTCAATTAGGGTTGTTGCTGTCTGTTCTTTCTTTGTACTCTTATTTAAAAGAACGAAGATTAATAGCTGTGAGGTGATGGATTGTGCGT
>JAPQNM010000002.1:10431236-10433736 GCA_029783475.1 Metacarcinus magister
AAACATATTTTAAGAGTGATTAAATGCAACTCACGATGAATTGTGAAACTTTATTCAAGACTTGCTCACCCACACGAGAATTATTCCTCATCGAAAATCAAATTACGAAAATGTATGCGGTTTGATGTGATCTCAGTGATCCTTATTAGCTACGACAATGTACTGAGAAAGGACTCCAGTTGAATGTTTTTTTTCTTCCTAGACGTAGTGTTGTGTTTTCTAGTTTGAACCTCCAGCTGGACTGTGCGGGACGTAGGTTGATGGTGATATTAATGATGATGATGATGATGATGATGATGATGATGATGATGATGATGATGATGATGATGATAGTAATCTTAATGATGCTTTCCAATATTTCCAATGTTTACATTATTTAGTATAACACGTGGCCAAGCTGTATGCAAGTGTGAATTAATAACAATAGAATAATAATCAATAAGCTCAGAGTAGTAGAGTGGTGGTCGTTAGTATTGGATAACAAGTGATGTGTTATTGTCAAGGAGTGATCGGTTACCCAAAAAGCGATTTGTTAGCCCTGAATGATACATTGTTATCCAGGGATGATTCAACCGATACCCTGCTCTCCAAGGATCTCAGGGCAAACACACCAGGTAAACGCAGAAGCTATCATAATATTCAGATCATCAGTCCATAAAGAAATATATATACTGACGGCTATTACACAGATTTTTCTTAAGTTTTATGTTGCACCATATTGTGTCGAGTTGCTCAACGACATCACTCACGTAAAGCTTCTTCAGAGGTCATTGATAAGAGCATTACGGTCTATAGTGTCATAAACCAGAACAATGATGAAATACAGGAACTTGTAAAACCATGACTCTGAAGAATGCAACTATAGAAAATGTTTGATTATGTATTTTACTGGATAAAATGTAGGTTTTACGAACTAAATGACTGACTGAAAGGATAGTTACGAGTATAACTATAAAGCTTCTTCCATAACAGAACAATCATATCATAGCTATAAAAAATATAGTTTAGCCTCAATCTGAACACCATATTTTTCATTATGAGATTAATGGCACCGACTTTCTCACTTCGCTGTCAACGTGAAGTGTACAATCAATTATTCCTTCCTCAGTTTCATTACAGCACATCATAACGAGCCACATCATTGTTTGTCTAGTGTGGCAAAACAAAGTATACTTGCTCTTGCTCCCAGGAAATTACATTAATGTATAAAATATGTAGTATAGTTTTGTTTAATGCATTGCAGTAAACATAGCACGTGAACACAATATAACATAACATAATGTACACATACATTGTTAAATAACTTATAAGGACTTTTGATGATACGTGAACTCTTATACGCTACTTGAGGCTGGTAAATTGTTTTGCAGCTTAGTATAAGTAGTCAATTCTGCTGGTCTAGGGTGCTGATTATTAGTTACGAATGGGAATATAAACATAGTAGTCATAATTTAGAAATAATGACAGCAATAAACAAATAAACAAATAAACTTTTATAGTAAACAAAAACAAAATAACAAAATCAAATAACAAGTATGGCATCAAAATATAAAACCGAATTCGCATTGTTTTTCGTTTCTTATTGCATTTAATTTCTGTAACAACCAAAATAGTAGTAGTAGTAGTAACAATAGTAGTAGTAGTAGTAACAAAAATAAGAAAACTAGCTACAGAGCCTCATTACTAGCTTTCAACGGAGCTTAAACGTGAGGAAGATGCGGGAGAAGACTCATGTTCAGCTATTACTTTTTTTTTTATCCTCCTCTCCTGTTTACGACTTAAGGAAAAGAGATAGAAAGAAAAAAAAAATAACACCCCAGTAACATCCTCTTAGCTGAAACTTTAAGGGTCTGTGTAAGAGTCTAAGTACCTATGTAATGAGCTCTCTCTCTCTCTCTCTCTCTCTCTCTCTCTTCTCTTTCTCTTTCTCTTCTCTCTCTCTCTCTCTCTCTCTCTCTCTCTCTCTCTCTCTCTCTCTCTCTCTCTCTCTCTCTCTCTCTCTCTCTCTCTCTCTCTCTCTCAAGGTCATTATGTGGAGCTGTAGTGGTTTTGGAGCAAGGTTCTCCACCCCTGCCCTGCCTGTGCTCCTCCCTAATTACCCATCCAACGCCATCTATCGTCCTCACCTCGAAACATCGTTTGACCTACTTTGTGTAAACCTCTTCCCCTCCTTCTCTCTCTCTCTCTCTCTCTCTCTCTCTCTCTCTCTCTCTCTCTCTCTCTCTCTCTCTCTTTCTCTTTCTCTTTCTCTCTCTCTCTCTCTCTCTCTCTCTCTCTCTCTCTCTCTCTCTCTCTCTCTCTCTCTCTCTTTCTTTCTCTCGTATGTAATGTTATGTATGTATGCTTGTCCTCAGCATCAGCACGTCACCTTGATATGTGGCGAAGGTTAATTAACTCGACAGGTGAATTTTTTGTTTAACTGTGAATTGAAATGTGATAATATCTCTTAATACTTGGAAACGGAATAGAGAGAAAGTTTCAGGAAGCGTATGACAAAAAA
>JAPQNM010000002.1:10436236-10438736 GCA_029783475.1 Metacarcinus magister
AAACTCACCTAGTCTTTTTTTATATAGAAAACGAGAATATGAAGAGCAAATTCTGAAAACGGAACTTAAAAGAAAACAGTTCTTCAGTCACAAATTTAGATATGTAGGTGGATAATTGTCGAAATGAGTTTGCATATATATATATATATATATATATATATATATATATATATATATATATATATATATACATACATATATACATGTAAACTAAGAAGGTCTTGATCCAGTAAGCTCACACTATATGGTTTAGAAAGTAACTGTATCGCCAGAGTGAGTGAGTGACTCAATACAAAGCAAGACCCACAGATTCATCACCACCACTACTCACATCACAGTTTTTTTTTCTTTTCTACCATTACAGTCACTTCCACCACCACCACCACCACCACCACCACCACTACTACTACTACTACTACTAATACTACTACTGCCACACCGTCATTTGCCCCATCATCACCAACACCACTATTACAGTGGCCGTTGTACTCACCCATGACTCCTCACTGGGCACCCTGAGCTCGACTAAAGTGGAGCTGTCCCCCGCCCCGAACAGGTCGGATCGGGGCGGGGAAGGGCGAGGCGACACAGATGCCAGACGAAGGATGGTGGTGTTGGGTGGGAAGTCTTCCGGAAGATTGAGGGTGAAGTTGGAGTTAAACCACGAAGAATTCCCGCGGTTATCATCTGTAATAAAAGAATAGAGAGATGGTTCAATAGTAGTCATTATTTTGGCTCCTCAACCCCCTCATCCATCCCCCCCCCCATCCCCTTGGCATACAAACAACAAGTATTTTGTTGTTTTGATCCATCGGGCAGCTGGACCCAGGCGATCATTCCACGCAAAATTAGATAAATTAAGTTTTTTAGGAATGAAATGTGGTGAATATTTTGCACTGGTCAATGTGTACAAACTCTGCTAGTTTCTGTACTCACATAGTACCTCACGCCTCTCACAGAACAAACACATATAACATGACTGGCTGATAGTTTCAGACACGCAATATACTGTCATCGCATTGAACTTTGGAGACACTAAAACATAATTGTTATAACAGTGATCAAGACTGATCCATGCCTTTCAGGAATGTGTTGTGACTTCAAGGCGATACAATTGTCCACTTATTAAGCAGATCCGTGTTGGTCCCTTGCATGCGATAGTAGGAAGGGACAGTGGCATTCCCCGTCACGCGCGGCTCAGCCAAGAAACAGACTTCACACAGCTGACCAAGTGTATATGAGGCGCAGTGGCGGGATGACATCAAAACGCTGCGTCCCGAGTGAACCTTGTAATGGCGGCCACTATACAAGTCAGCACGAGGGAAAGCCTGTGGATCACCACAGGTACCATCAGGGATCCAGGGAGAATTGGCTGGGACTCCCCGCAGGGAGAGTGGCACCAAACGAGTCCTCCACAGACCTCTACACCCTCGCCCTCCCCGTATCCCTCCTTCCTTACCTCCCGCTGGACTCTGCGGGTGGTCACCACTCCTCCCAAAAGACAGATTAGGATGATCGTCGTGAACGCAATGTTGGTTTCTACACTTCCTTAAGGTCCCACGACGCCTCCACATCAAGGTTTATTCTTGATCTCACTGTCGTAACCCAGATGTCAGTCAGCCCTGAGTGCCCAGGTGACGGATTATTATCCACCAGAGCCTCAAAAGTTGAAAGGCCGAAGAGACGGAGCTGAGCGCCGAGGCAACATGTAGCTTTGAGTAGCCTTCCCCCACTACCTTGACCTTACCTTCCCCTCATCTTAGTCGCAATGCGCCAAACGTTACAGCTGCAATAAATAAAAGGACTCAATACGTAGAAAGACTGTCATGTCTTGGCCGATTAGAATAACCAATATTAACTACATGAGCTACCAACGTCACCTCAAACTCAATTAATTTCCTTGCTTCTTTGGGGAACATTAGGAAATCGTTTCCTATATTGTGTGGAGCGGCGTGGCGTGGCGTGGCGTGGCGTGGCGTGGCGTGGCGTGGCGTGGCGTGGGTTGATACTACATTGTAGCAGAGCCTCAATTCAGGCCAAAAAAATAGCTCTTTCTCACACCTGTATAGGCAGTGATCGAACGGTGGACCCTCTATTTCCTGGCTTCCATGGGGGTCGGCACTCCCTCAGGGAACTATTTGTTTTCTTGGAAATATTCTAGACTCCGGCTTCTTTCATCCACCTGTTGTTGTTGCTGCTGTTGCTTCTATTGCTGCTGTTGCTTTGCTGCTGCTGCTGCTGCTGCTGCTGCTGCTGTGCTGCTGCTGCTGCTGCTGCTGCTGCTGCTGCTGCTGCTGCTGCTGCTGCTGCTGCTGCTTTTGCTGCTGCTGCTGCTACTGATGATGATGATGATGATGATAACGGTGATAATGATGATGATTGTTATCATAGTCATTATTATTATTACTATCGTTATTAACATCACTATCATTATCATTATCACAAATATTTCATAGTTGTTATTCATCATTATTAGCACCATGATCATCATCCTCATACA
>JAPQNM010000002.1:10456236-10466236 GCA_029783475.1 Metacarcinus magister
GAGAGAGAGAGAGAGAGAGAGAGAGAGAGGAGAGAGAGAGAGAGAGAGAGAGAGAGAGAGAGAGAGAGAGAGAGATAAAAGGGCGTGATCGGAAGGATAGAGTTTCCATGGCGATAACAACATTGAAGCAACACTGTGTTCTAAGTGCATTATCAATGCGGCTGGGGGGGAAAGGGGGGGAAAAAAGAGAGAGAGAGAGAGAGAGAGAGAGAGAGAGAGAGAGAGAGAGAGAGAGAGAGAGAGAGAGAGAGAGAGAGAGAGAGAGAGAGAGAGAGAGAGAGAGAGAGAGAGAGAGAGAGATTTTAGGCTTTTAGATTAGAAATATTGTTCATTTTCATGAAATTTTCGATTATCACGATTTTTTTACCCTTTCGTGTGTGTGTGTGTGTGTGTGTGTGTGTGTGTGTGTGTGTGTGTGTGTGTGTGTGTGTGTGTGTGTGTGTGTGCGTGTGCGTGTGTGCGTGTGCGTGTGTGTGTGTGTGATGTGATATAGAGATGTCAGCGAAAAAATTACAATCTATCCATTTTGATGATTTTTTTTCCTCGTCAATTTCCATAAAAACAGTCCGTTGCATTGGACATCCCTTCCTCTCCTCTGTCCTCCTCTGTTTGCCGTGATACTGAACTAATAATCGCGTGACATTGACTCTGAAACACGATGCACGACCTTAAAACTGAACTGTGAACTTTGGCTACGTAGCGGAGCCAATTCTTTACTAAGTTCAGTGTACTAATGGTAAGAAGAAAAAAAAAGTGAAAACAAGCTGATTATTATACAGTGAACTTAGTAAACTAGACTTAAGCTTGTGACAGCCACGAAAAGTTAGGTAAAGTTAGGGTGGTTCAGTACGTTATGTGAAGTGTAAATATAAGAAAAAAAATTCCATCAGACTTATATTTGGTTTATTTTTAGTAGTACAGCGTATGTATTGGTATTGCCGCTAATCTATATCATCATAACTATGCATGAAAAATGTGCCTGAGCCGGTATGAAGGTAAGGGCACTGCAGTTTTTAAAGATTTTCGATTTTTTTAAGGTCTTCTCCAGGGAGTAATGCATTATCGCACGCTTACAGTGTGTCCCATAATGACGTGCAGGTTGTCCGTCACTCTGCACGTCACACCACATCACACCATCACTTAACGACAACAACAGTGCACGGAGGGTGACGTGCATCTCGCTGGGTCTGATACTACTTCTACTACTACTATTACTACTACTACTACTACTACTACTACTAATAATAATAATAATAAAATAATATTGATAATAATAATAATAATAATAATAATGATAATAATAACAATAATAATAATAATAATAATAATAATAATAATAATAATACCAGCATATTCCTAACACAATTTTCTTTATTTTCGTATAGTTGGAATCAATACTATCCGCTTCTGAAGGACTTCCAGCATATTTAAGGAGAGTCATGACGCTGTGACGTGGAGTGTTGAGGGCGTGGTGGTGGTGGTGGAGGTCGGGGGGTGGTGGAGGGGGCATGATGGAGGAAGGAAGGGTAGTGGGTGGCGGGGGTGTGTGTGGGACTGTTGAAATATTGTTTGGGTTTGACTGCACTTCATAACTCTCTCTCTCTCTCTCTCTCTCTCTCTCTCTCTCTCTCTCTCTCTCTCTCTCTCTCTCTCTCTCTCTCTCTCTCTCTCTCCTTAAACACACACACACACACACACACACACACACATGCACATGCACACGCACACACTAGCTAGCCTACACGATCGAACACTTCTCATCATACAGCTGTAACATACGACTGCATACACATTTTCTAACTACATTCCATTGCTTCCAGTCATACACGCGTCACTTATTATTTTTTTTATAGACAAAAAAAAAAAGGTGAACTGAAGACGTCATTATTATTATTATTATTATTATTATTATTATTATTATTATTATTATTTTTTTTTATGATATCGTTGAATGCAAATGTCGTTCACAAATCCATAAGTTTGTATACAAGCTTCCTATGTGCGTATAAGCTTCCTATGTGCGTATAAGCTTCCTATGTGCGTATAAGCTTCCTATGTGTGTATAAGCTTCCTATATGCGTATAAGCTTCCTATGTGTGTATAAGCTTCCTATGTGCGTATAAGCTTCCTATGTGCGTATAAGCTTTCTATGTGCGTATAAGCTTCCTATGTGTGTATAAGCTTCCTATGTGCGTATAAGCTTCCTATGTGCGTATAAACTTCCTATGTGTGTTTAAGCTTCCTATGTGTGTATAAGCTTCCTATGTGTGTATAAGCTTCCTATGTGTGTATAAGCTTCCTATGTGTGTATAAGCTTCCTATGTGTGTATAAACTTCCTATGTGTGTATAAGCTTTCTATGTGTGTATAAACTTCCTATGTGTGTATAAGCTTCCTATGTGCGTATAAGCTTTCTATGTGCGTATAAGCTTCCTATGTGCGTATAAGCTTCCTATGTGTGTATAAGCTTCCTATGTATGTATAAACTTCCTATGTATGTATAAGCTTCCTATGTGCGTATAAGCTTCCTATGTGCGTATAAGCTTCCTATGTGCGTATAAGCTTTCTATGTGCGTATAAGCTTCCTATGTGCGTATAAGCTTCCTATGTGTGTATAAGCTTCCTATGTATGTATAAACTTCCTATGTATGTATAAGCTTCCTATGTGCGTATAAGCTTCCTATGTGCGTATAAGCTTTCTATGTGCGTATAAGCTTCCTATGTGCGTATAAACTTCCTATGTATGTATAAACTTTCTATATGTGTGCGTGTTGTATTCATTGACCCAGTAATATGGAGTTTTGTAAGAATCTATGAAGGTTGTTATTCGTGTTGTTAGCTCTCGTTCTGTAACTGGGTCGTAATATTTCCCTTGAAGACACGATGTTGCATTAGTTGTTGTCTGTATCCTCGTTCCAATACTCTGTTCTTTGTAAATTAAAACCGACTATGCCTACCACATCATGTGTCTTTGCTTTATAACTACACTCACTTTACATTCCCTTCTCAGCTCCATCCATCCAGCCACTCAATGCAAAGGATACAGCCGATTTTTCACCCTTTTTTTTATTGGTAAACTCTAGAAGACCGCCTGTTTCTATTGTCCTCTTTCCCGCGATTTAAACCATTCCGATTCAGCACAATAATTCCAATCGATCTGGGATTTGACTTTCCCTTCACCTGCTATATTTTTTCTCTCCCTCATCATGGTGCAGCAGTAATATATCGGTGCTTTCCTCCTGTTTATTCCTAGTTCATTAGCTTGCTTCGGGTAAAGGCAACACAACGTTAATACACTGGAATTGTACCGTGAAATCTAAACAAACAAACAATGTGTCTTCTTAATGCTGCATCCACCGCTCCATACTGCTGGGATCAACACTAGTCCACTTATTTGTACGCTGACAGACACAAAATCAAGGTTAATTGGAACGCGTATCCATTCTGATATACAAAGGTCTATTAGAATTTCGTGTACCCTATAGTGAAGCGCTTCTAAGTCTGCGGCGCACACAATTTAGAGTCAAATGAAATATTATGATGATAATAATAACTTGAGCAGACATATGGCAGGTGTTTTTCCCCTCTCCCCCCCTTTTTTGAGTGGGTGATATAATGGTTTTTTTTAATCGTAAATAGCGTAGGACCTTTAACAAGAGGTTTTGGCGTGAGATATAGACTAAATATTCATTAAGTTTAATTTGTGTTAACTGGAAGAACGAAAATAGTTGAAGGATACACACACACACACACACACACACACACACACACACACACACACACACACACACACACACACACACACACACACACACATCAATATACGTATAAAATACATTACACACGTTCATTAACCGGGCAAATTAATGGACATACAGATTCACACGTCCATTCTTCATGTACTTCAGGATTGATTGAGTGAGTGCAGCGTGAAGACAAAAAGCTTCTTCACGTCTTTCACATTGCGTAAGGATAACCAGATGCGGATGTAATATAAGGGAGAAAGGTTGACTTTTAACCTCAAACAAGAGACTTTATTACCGAGAGGATGAAATATTGTTGCCTTTGGTTAAAATATGAGAGAGAGAGAGAGAGAGAGAGAGAGAGAGAGAGAGAGAGAGAGAGAGAGAGAAGAGAGAGAGAGAGAGAGAGAGAGAGAGAGAGAGAGAGAGAGAGAGAGAGAGAGAGAGAGAGAGAGAGAGAGAGAGCATGCGTATAAGTAACTCAGGTCGTGGGTGAGGTACTGCAGAAAATGAGTGTAGGTAGGAAGGGGGAGAGGTGAGTAACAAGAGAGGAAAGTGCGTTAAGGGAATAAGTGAGGGAAGGCTGGGTTAGGGGTGGGATGGGGGTGGTGAGTGGGCGGGTGAGTGAGTGGGTGTTTGGGTGGGCGATGGAGTGTGTGCGCGCGTCAAGGTAAGATAAGTGAGGGGGAAGGTGCGTGGGAGTGTGTGGGTGACCGGCTCAGTAATCATGGTCTGCTAACAACCTTTCATTGCTGCTCCAATTACTGCCAGAATAATAATCTCTTACCTATTATCCTCACGCTATTAAGACATGTACATAGAGACATTCCTTTCACACTGTTCTTTTGTTTTACTCTCATTTCTTATTGCTATGTAGTTGAAGCGCGCAGTACTGCATGTGGTGGTGCCTTCAGGAGTAAGAAAGGTCGAGGATGTAGGAGAGAGAAGCGAGGGAGGTAACGGGGGAGGCAGCGGGGGAGGGAGTAGTAAGGAAGACGGGCTTAGCGAGGGAGGACGAGTAAAGAGAAAGAGAGGAGGGAGGTGCCAGGTAGTAAAGGAGACGTGTACCAATCACATGAAAGGGATTGGGCCGTGCATAGTGACGTCATTGTTGCACTCTCAAGCATCCCAAACGCGCGTCCAATCGATCGATATATCTACTAAAGGTTGTGGCCCTTGCATTATTTCTGACGGCCTGTCTGGCAGCCCTATTTATACTAGCTTTCCACGCTGCTCGATTTTGTATCACAGCTTCATGTTTTCAGCCATTTTTTTCTCTGTTTGTTGGGTTGTTTATTTTTTTTTCGTCTGTACTTTTTAGTTTACGTTTTTGTCTGTCTGTCTGTATGTATGTATGTATGTTTTTGCTGAGCTCTACCTTTTTTTTTTCTCTGTCTGTCTGTCTGTCTGTCTCTCTGTCTCTCTCTCTCTCTCTCTCTCTCTCTCTCTCTCTCTCTCTCTCTCTCTCTCTCTCTCTCTCTCTCTCTCTCTCTCTCTCTCTCTCTCTCTCTCTCTCTCTCTCCCTTTCTGTAGTTCTACAAACACTGCATTCAGGCCGGCATTCATTATTCATTCTTCAACTCACTCGCTGGAATGACATTCACTCCACCCCACGTCCCTTCTCCACTTATCTTTCTCTTTTACGGTCATTCCTTCCCCCACTTATCCGCTTCCTCCATCCTCCACCTCCTCTTTCTTTTTCTTTAATTTCTTAACTTTCCTTGTTGCTCCTTCGTCATCGCGCATTTCCGTTCTTTTTTCTCTGTTTTTCTTTTTTATTTTGCTCCTAATCTGTTTTTCTATCACTCACTCGCTACATTTTCCTGTTCAGTCATTTACTTTCGTTTCACTCACTGCGTTCACATCTACAGCTTCACGAGAGACTCAGCCATCTTGGAGGGAAAGAAGAAGGTGAAAAAAACATGTAAGGTTGTTGTCTCTCGCTTCCTACCATCCCCAACCTTCACTTCTTTCAAATGTCTTCATGCGCTCCCCTTTCCCCGTAGTCTGCTGTCTTTTCCTCCAACTAAGATGTCATTTCCACGTCCCCACCTCCGAGTTACTAGATCTTCCCAAGAAAGGGTTTTTGTCCTCGGAAACAACGTGGCTGAAGGATGACATGAGTGGGCTCTTGATGAGTCCTCGGTTCTCATTAGGAAGTCGAAGGAGAGACATAGGAAGCGACTCATTTCAAGGCTGATGCTACTTGAGGTGTTGCTGGGAAGGAGGGACAGGTCAGGTTGCCTCACCCCACGAGTCTCCTTAACTTCTGATTGGTTTTCGTGTGAACGCGACACCTCCACTTCAGTGGGAGTATTTTCACCATGACGAGGTTCTGGATCCCAAATAACAATACACAGGATGTCGATGCAACAACGCGATGGGTAAGCTAAAACAGAGGAATCAGCCGAGACTTGCTTGGATACATGGCTGTGAGGAAATTCACTTGTGGTCCAGGTGTCAGGGTTAGGACACCCACGGGAAGTCTGCCCTATTAAACTTTACTGGGCGCCCCAGCTCAGCTCGGCCGTCCACCTGCAGGTGGGATGGTCACTGCTAATCTTCAGACCACCCCGCCGGCCAGACCACCCTGGTGACGATGGTCTAAACGTAGCTGACCTTGTTGTGATGTGATGTGATGTGATGTGATGTGATGTGATGTGATGTGTGTGTGTGTGTGTGTGTGTGTGTGTGTGTGTGTGTGTGTGTGTGTGTGTGTGTGTGTGTGTGTGTGTGTGTGTGTGTGTGTGTGTGTGTGTGTGTGTGTGTGTGTGTGTGTGTGTGTGTGTGTGTGTGTGTGTGTGTGTGTGTGTGTGTGTGTGTGTGTGTGTGTGTGTGTGTGTGTGTGTGTGTTGTGTGTGTGTGTGTGTGTGTGTGTGTGTGTGTGTGTGTGTGTGTGTGGTGTGTGTGTGTGTGTGTGTGTGTGTGTGTGTGTGTGTGTGTGTGTGTGTGTGTGTGTGTGTGTGTGTGTGTGTGTGTGTGTGTGTGTGTGTGTGTGTGTGTGTGGTGTGTGTGTGTGTGTGTGTGTGTGTGTGTGTGTGTGTGTGTGTGTGTGTGTGTGTGTGTGTGTGTGTGTGTGTGTGTGTGTGTTCCCACGTGTGCCTGAAGTAAGAGATCATGGTACAATGACATGTATGAACATATGTCGGCCAGCAAAATTATCCTAAGATGAATTTAGATTTGATCGGATTGATTACAATTACTATGAGTTATATTGGGCAAACAAGATGCACGAGTCGACGTCCTATATTGTATAACTGGACAATATCATGACTTAGTATAGACACATAATCTTTATTCATAATTTCCTTTCACTTAGTATAAACGAACACTACAAACTCGTCACGCTGTACAGTGAAACTTCAATAGTGAAGCATATACATGTAAAACAATCATTGGAAGGGGAAATTGGGTTAAAAAGGCGGGAGAAAATTTGCACATGTACAGTGTATATCATTAACAACATAAGCTATAATTAGTTGCAAGGAGAGTGGATTACGATTAGTTCTGTGTCAGTGGGTTAATGAGGTGTGACTGATTTTTAAGTAATGACTAACAGATGACGAGTGTGAGTATGAGAGAAGAGCAAGCTGCGCCGAGTAATGTCGCCACGGCTCATCACTCTTACACTAAAGAAAACATCTGGTAGAGGAGGATGTGAACTATTATGAACATGATGGAAACTAACAAAACCAGTGTGTGCCTCTCAAAGCAGGCATGCCGTACGAAGGTATGAGGCACGTATGGGCGGTACGAAACACAATGACAAATTAATAATAGAGATTCGTAACCACAGTACGTAATGAATGACACTACTTGTATTAAGTGAGTGAGAGGGAAATAGCAATCATGGCTTAGAGGAGGGAGGCAAGGAGGAAGGGAGAGTAGATGGTTCTGAATGTATGGTAGTTGAAGATATTAATTACATGGACAAGGAAACACTACACAAGAGTAGCTTCTTTAAATCCACTGCAAGACAAAGGTCTCAACCAACCTTCTCCACTCACTAAATACCATATTATATACCTTTCTCTTCGGTGATAGTGCGAGATTACGTATTATAGCATTATATTGTCCGCTAAAAGCACTCCATCTCATCCTTATGACTTTGATTTCTTCTTCATGATATGGGTTTACACTGATTTTCTGCCCTAAGTAAATATATTCCTGAACACATTACATTACTTCATCCTCTACTTTAATTTCATGGTTTGTATGTAATTGGTGTTGTAGTTGTTGTTGGTGTGTGTGTGTGTGTGTGTGTGTGTGTGTGTGTGTGTGTGTGTGTGTGTGTGTGTGTGTGTGTGTGTGTGTGTGTGTGTAGAAGCACTTAAAGCCTACGACTATAATATGATTTCTAAGCAGAAAATTATATATTTTTTTTTCTCTCTCTCTCTCTCTCTCTCTCTCTCTCTCTCTCTCTCTCTCTCTCTCTCTCTCTCTCTCTCTCTCTCTCTCTCTCTCTCTGAGTCCCCTACCTAACCCTCCACTTCCTCACACCACTTGGGAAGAATGAATTGCTTTTGTTGTTGTTGTTGTTGTTTTTGGTGGTGGTGGTGGTGGTGGTGGTGGTGGTGGTGATGGTGATGGTGGTGGTGGTGGTGGTGGTGGTGGTGGTGGTGGTGGCCTGATTGGGTGGTGAAGCAGATGAGGTGGAGGCGGTAAGGGTAGTAGTAGTAGTGATAACAATGATGATGATGATGATGACAATGTAATAGAAAAAAAAAACAATGATGATGATGATAATGATGATAGTAATGAGTAGCAGTCAGAACCTAAAACAAGACCGTTACTAGGACTGGCGATAATATAATAACATACTATACAATACGGCAACTCTTCCTCCTTCTTCTCCGAGAATCACACGAGCAGTTACGAGAATTACGCTGTGGAGGAGGGAGGGAGAAGAGAGAGGGGGTGGGAGAAAGGGTAAGGGTTAGGAGGGATTGATAGAAGAGTAGGGGGAGGGTAGGAGGGAGGGAGGGGAGGAAAGGGTAGGCATGGTGGTGGTGGTGGTGGTGGTGGGAGGGAGGGGCAAGGGGAGAGACAGGTGGAGCAGCGGGTGGTCCGTGGTCTGTATGCATTAACCAGGCCAGCAGCCCACGTGCACCCCCCAAGGACGTCTGGGTGACTGAGGCGACTTGCTTGAAACATTCTTATTTATGATTTTTATAAAGGACTATACACAGCAACATACCTATACCTATACCTTTATATTTTTACCTTATTTGGCTGTTTAATTGCACTTATCTATACTATTGTATTCCATAATGTAAGATTATGGAAGGCTACCAGCGACACTCCTATTCAGATGTATGTATGTATGTATGTATGTATGTATATATGTATATATGTATGTAACTGTCCTATAAAGTGAATGTTGAGTTAGTTTATTATTTTCTTCGTCAATCAAATTTACTTTTCTTTTGTTAATATGTATGAGTGGATATGTGTGTGTGTGTGTGTGTGTGTGTGTGTGTGTGTGTGTGTGTGTGTGTGTGTGTGTGTGTGTGTGTGTGTGTGTGTGTGTGAAAGGGAGAGGGAGATTAGATCTGTGGGTGGTAGTGGGAGTGTGTGTGAGTGTGAGTGTGTGTGTGTGTGTGTGTGTGTGTGTGTGTGTGTGTGTGTGTGTGTGTGTGTGTGTGTGTGTGTGCATAGTTTATTTCAAAACCTTTCGTGAGAGAGAGAGAGAGAGAGAGAGAGAGAGAGAGAGAGAGAGAGAGAGAGAGAGAGAGAGAGAGAGAGAGAGAGAGAGAGAGAGAGAGAGAGAGAGAGAGAGAGAGAGAGACGAGAGAGAGAGAGAGAGAGAGAGAGAGAGAGAGAGAGCAAAAAACAGATAGATTGATATATCCTTTTAATTCATATTTCAGACTTCTCTCAAAGGCCAGTCACTGTCTCAAGATAGACACTACACAGAGTTATGCCTCCACGCAACACAGAGCGATCAGATAACTGTACTCATAATCTTCCTGTAGCAGAAAATTATGGGGTCATCTCTACGGTATGAGGAACCTAACGTCACCTGAGAAGGAAAGGTCTAGGTGAAATCAAGAGGAAGATGTTACGAAGGACATGGAGAGAGAGAGGGAGAGAGAGAGAGAGAGAGAGAGAGAGAGAGAGAGAGAGAGAGAGAGAGAGAGAGAGAGAGAGAGAGAGAGAGAGAGAGAGAGAGAGAGAGAGAGAGAGAGAGAGAGAGAAAAAAAAAAAGCAAGGTGGTAAAAAAACGTGTTCGTCTCGGTGTGGCGTCAACAGAAGCCG
>JAPQNM010000002.1:10471236-10516236 GCA_029783475.1 Metacarcinus magister
CTTCGTCAGCCCAACAGCGTATCCTCGGAGCTCCTTCCCTTTCGTCGCTTGCACCCTCCACACAGTTCCGTGAAAGGAGGCAAGGAGGGAAGGGAAGAGGCAGGTGGGGGGAGGGAAGAAAGAAAGAAAGGGGAAAGAGGAGGGGGGGTGGGGGTGCCGGAGCGTCTTAGGCTTGGGGTTAGGGGGAGAGGGGACGAGGGGAGCCGAGCCTAGCCAGAGGTCCAGGACGTCTCGGCGCTGCGGTGTGGACGTGTCGAGGACCCACACAACACTGCCTCCCGCGGGCTTCATGTGGCGGGATATTGATCTGTGGGCGCAATGCGCAGCCGCTGTCGGGACATTCACCGCCGCCTGGCACCACTCCTCCTCGACATGACCCCTCGGCGCCCCTCACACACCCAGCGAGCCACAGGGACCAACAAAGGGGAGACTTTAAGAGAAAGCACACAGCTTTGTATTCTTTCTCTTTTCTATGTATACATAAGACTTCACAGGTGTTGAGGAAAAGACAGAAAAGATAACAAATGTGTCTGTATCGAGCTGGCGTGTAGGTTGTGACGGTGGCAGCAGGGGGTCGGGGACAACACCTGCGCCTAACACCTGTGGCTGGCAAATGGCGAATGTTCAACCTTGTGGATTCGGTTTTCCCGCGCATCGTCGCACTTCACTCCTCCCAGCCCTCCTACAGTATGAGTGTTCATCAGAATTCGGAGACTCATATATTCTTCCTTCCCCGTCGAGGAACTTGCATGTGGCGCCAGTATCCTTCCCCGGATGTACTAAGTTCCCTTCCTTGTCGAGTTCTTATTAGTGCACCTTTGAAGAGTCAATCTGGCACCGACAGTTCCCATCACTAACAATGACGCAATTCGTTTGATACTAGAACGCAACCTGCAGGACGGACCCTAATAACCCACCACCTATACGCCCTCGTGTTCACCCCTACCATCAGTACCCACCACCCCTTAACACCAGCAACCCCTCAACATCCACTACCATTAGAACCCACAATCCCATACAATCACCTCAACATAACTACTACCACGGTCCCTCTGTCCAGTCACTCAGCGCCGGCATGTTACCGCACAGATCCAGGAGTAGTCGCTTCCCCTGACAACAGTCCATGAATAGGTATGTTCGCTCTGCCTAGCATCGTTCCCTACACACAACACACAAACATACTTTACACACGCCCGGCTGATAAGCACCTAGCTGATATCCACCGGTATAGTTTAGTGTCATAATAAGATACAATGAGAGGAACGCGGTAACGACGCAGCTTGGCTTCATCTGGTAGTAGTTCAGGTGGCGATAATCACGTCTTACGCCTGTGTCTGGCGTTTCCTTCCAGAGGGAGACTCCTGTTTTCAAAGTATGAACCCATTTATGATAAACAGTTCTTTATCCGTTTTTTTTAAATTCACATATCAAAGAACCTATTCATTCATTGGTGCGAACGTCCATTTTTCCCCTTAGGTGTGGTCGGCCAGTCTTCCTCGTATTACTCATCCGCATCTCTGTCACCCTTTCTCCTTGCTTCTTTGTGCAACGCTTGCCGCCCATACTTTCCACTCAACTGTTTCACCTATGCTAAATGCCTACTGTACTACATCAAAGAAGATTGTAACACTCCTTCAATCCTTTCTTGATGGCATCTATATATTTTCCAAGTTCAACTGCCTGAGCCTTTTGGCAGTTGCATGAATTAAACAAATATCAACACCGCTTAGGACAAAATAGGTTCTTTATGTACTTATTTTCCTCCGTCAAATTTCACGGAGTGGATTCTCAGACTGCGGAAATCACGTGGGCGGGCCACGTGTAAAGAAAAGGGGAAGGGCTGGAGATGGCAGTCCGTGTGGGACGAGGCTTCCGAGAATGAGGGTGCGCTGCAAAGCGGGTCCATTATGAACGTAGGACACATGACCCCGAGGAAGGAAGACGTGACGGTAGGTGCTGAATAGTGGTAGTCAGCTCGGCCTTTGTTAATTATACGAAGGTGATGGCAGATAACAGGAATATCAACAATGGTCGGTACCGTAACCATTAACACGACTTATAATGATCCGCTGTGCTGTGTAAAGAAAACAATGTGACTAGTAAAGGTAAGTTCATTAATTGTGACTACATCCTTTCAAAATATTTTTTTACATGGAAGTGCAGAGGGTATCTCGGCTATTGTTTTAAGACATTGAGTGCGAGGAAGTCATGTATCTCACACACACACACACACACACACACACACACACACACACACGAATACCGCTCCCGTGGGTTAGTGATTAACGTCCCCGCCTTTCACCCAGTAAGGCGTGGGTTCGAACACCACTCAGGTCGCTAAGGATCTTTCACTGACAAGGAGTGGTTACTATTCCCCTTGAGCAAGGGGATGGGTGTGTGTGATGTGTGAGAAGTCTCAGCCTTACCCATGGATCCGTCTCTATGAGCTCTGAGCTCTTTCGGGGAGGGTAATGACACGATCACGAGTCCAGTGCGTGATCCTCCAGACCACCACTATCATCATCATCATCATCATCATCATCATCAACAACAGCAGCAGTGGCACTATAGCAATAGCATCAGTCATTCCAAGTTCGACATTAAAAAAGTATAAACGAGCGAGAGACACGAAGGAAGGCGTGCTATGCCGTGCTGTGCCGAGCTTCCAGTCTGTGTCTACTGACGTTCCCATATACACTTCACTGTTGCGTGAAAATTAATGTATTGATTTGATATTAATTAATCATTGTATCAATTTTAATTAATATATTCATATGCAAGTCACATGTAATCAGTTCATCTGTATAATTATATTTATCTCTACCAGTCGCTTGTGGTGTTTACCAAAAAATTTGCTTGGTATTGTAAGTATTGTTTACAATCAATATTAATGATGTTGACACTGATCTGAATACTTCATTAGTAGTTTGCGGCGAGGCATGGCACATGACCATGGGTGAAAACTTAAGGGGCTATACATTTCATACCATAACTTTATAAATACTAAATTCAATATGCTCAAGAAGAAAAAAAAAGCTTCTACAGTGGACGAACATGAACTAATATACGTAGTTTATCTGTAGGTTCTTACAAACTGACAAACGTGATACAGAACACGATGGTGAGAGGCGACTTTAGATCGGTAGCTAAGGTAATTGTTCCTTGGGTCTCTCTTGTCCCTTGCTTCTTAGCAGTTCAGTCGTAGTGGCTAAAACGTGGGTATAACGCAAATATTCCACAAGACAATCAGTAGATAGGAAACTTTATACGAAACAATGAAGAGAACTAGCTGATTTGTCAATATGAATATCACAAAGCTAATGAGTTGATGATAACACGAACTAATAATATATGAATATAATACGAAACAAACGAGTTTGAAAAAAAAAGAACAAACCTTATGCTGATGCATGAAGAAAATGAACGTCATGACCTTAGACTGGCTTACCTTGGCACTGTATATGCAATGCAAAGTGTTAATGTAAGTTCCGATTTGAAATATTAATGGAAATTTTTAACTCCTCACAGGTGTACGTAGACTATTGCTCTTCACAAATAAATAATAAAAAAAGGGAAAGGAAAAAAAATCATGAAGTAGTACCTGCTGACGTCCAGAGTGCCATGGAAGAACTTGAGAAAAAAAAACAAAAAAATTAAGACAGAATAAAGACAACATAAAGGTATGGACAATATATGGGGACATTAATGTTAATTTATTGCACCATAATATGCGTTTTGCGTACCTAAGGCCACATTTTTCGCCAAAATAATCCTTAAAAATTATTACTTCATGACCTAACTAACATTCTTCACAAAAGAATCATGATATTACCCAAGAATTTTATAAAATCCTTGACATTACCTTACGTATAGTTACGTAACCTTGCGATTTCTGGATACAGATCGAATTAGACCTCTATATTCTCACAAGACTCCATCAAGGCACATAGGATTCCTAAACAACAACAACAAGCTCTATTTCCAGATCGCAATCATCTTGAAATTGTAATTCTGGTTAACAAAACCCCCCCCCCCGTGTGGATGATAATAAGGTAAGGCCGGTGTCGGAAGAAGTACCTCGCTCTGATGAGATCCTCCCGGGGAGGTACTACTTGCGGCCTCCGCAAGTATATAATATATAGTACCCCTTTCTGATAATATATGTTGTGTTTCCTCACATGCCTCATCTTCTCAAGTCTAATATTAAGGCAAATATATTGTTTATTTAATTTATTTTTACTCTACTGTGGGGTACAAAACATCTGCGCATGCGCAGTGTGTGATTCTGAGACTAATGTAGGTAGGGAGGATTTTCTTGCCACACCGGGCTTTATCTTGCTACTATCCTGCCACTGTAACATTCTTGTTTGCAGTTTGCACTTCCTCCTGCATGTATCAGCTTGCACTTGCTCCTGCACATGTCAGCTATGATCATTAGGTCATCAGCAAACAGAACTCCCACTCGTCTCTTTGATATCCATCATAACTACAAACAGTAACGGCTCAGTGATAATACCTGATGCAGTACAATTGTGTACTGGTGACTATAAAGATAGATTTATCACATACACTACTTCATCAGCAGAAGCATCTGTGAGTAACAATTTGTTATCTTTAATAGCTTCTGCGGTATTTCTGCATAACTACTGCTCGGACGATATCGATATAAATATGAAGTCCTACATATTATACAAAGTGTACTCAACACATATGTGAAGGTTTCAGACAGTGCTCGTCATTATTTACCTCGCAAAGCGTCTTTGAAATTAGGTGCCTCGAAAAAATTTCAGTCCACAAGAGCTTATAGAATCTGACAGAGTTCAGCCCTAACTCTTCGCTTCTTTTACTTCGGTAGTATTTTTTTGGTGTATGCTAGGTTATACGTCACTATGACGTAGTCCTTTCAGAATTCTAGCCAACACGAATCAGTCACGTGACTTTCTTGAAGCGAAGTGCTTACAGATACGGCAGCCGTAGCCTGTTGTCATCCCTATTCGTACGGCATGCGCCGGCGTCACCCACCGTGTTCGCATTAAATTCGACATATTCATCGTACGAAGAGTCAAAAACACTTAGAAAGTTATCAACAGAATCCTCCGCGGTAAATCTTACTAATAGCATCTCCTTATATATTCCTTTTTTTCCCCTCCCCATCCCAAGCAAACTTGGGGACACCTTGGGAAAGTGGGATTTTAGGGTGGGGGAAGCAAATATAGGCCATTTATGGCACTTCTGAAAAATCTAAGGTGAAAAACCTAGTCTTGGGGTAACAAAAAAAAGCTTATATAACCCCCACACCACCCAACCTAACCTAATCTAAAGTGAACTCACGTAATAATCTTATCTCTGGGGTGACAAGCCCCCTCAGACCTAACCTAACCTAAACAGAACTCAAGTAATAACCTCAAAGCTGGGGGTCAGGCCACCCCAGACGCCCCAGCCTGTCACGTAATAATCATAATTAAATCATGTAATGATCTCATAGATGGGGGGTAAGCCCCCACACCTCTCCTCTACCAAACTTACCTTAACTGAAGCTTAAGTGTGTGGCTTGCCACACTCTTAGTCCTTGAAGTCAAACAAGTATGTGACGAACGCACAAGTCAAATAGCTCACTTGCTAACCCCTTAAACTTTGCAGCAAAATCCAAAATTCCGTAGCAGTGCAAGTTTCTATGATGGCGTCTCTGGACTGAGTCAATCAGTCCAATAACACAATCGCTATACCTGTTTGAGGCCATCACATTAGGTAAACTGACGTGGCTGGCCAAGGAGGTGAAGTGATACGTCACGCTTTCACTCGCACATACCCACGCATACATGCATATTTCTGATTGGCGAAATGACAGGTCAAGGCTGTTTGATTGGATAGAGGACAACCACACGTCATAAGACGTCACAGCACGTGGCTTAAACAGCGCATGCGCTACATTAACAAACAGACGAACACATACAGTACTATCACCTGCCCAAGACGGAAAGGTTGTCAGGTAAACTTAAAATATTTTTGAGGATGTAGGAACTTTGAAAATTTTTCCGAGGCTCCTAACTTCAAGACGCTTAGCGGCGTTAATTTTTCCCCGGGGTATGTATATAGTAAAAATTTTTAAAAATAATGATATCTAAACATCTGTAAGTCCAGAATAATGAATTTGTGCATTTTCTTAATCTGTTTGGACATAGAATTTGAGACACCTACCAGATTTTTAAAGAGCCTCCGTGTCCAAACTAAAGCCGTCCCCCAAATAAAACCACCACAAACGTGTTGTACATTACATACCTCATCAACTATGTGAATATTTTGGTGATCCGTGAGGAGATACTATTAGTTAGATTTACCCCGAGCACTATATGAGGATACATAACATAACATAACATGTTAGGATGACAAAAAGCCACCAGGGCCTATCTAGGTTATCCTATTTGTCAGTCAAGCGACTTTGTCAAGTACATAGTATGTCTAAAAACTGCAAACTAACAATAATAACAATAATAACAATCAGTCAAGCGACTTCGTCATGGTTCCTAAGACTGTATGTACACTACTAATAATACTGTACATACTGTATGAGAATATTTATAAGCCACCAGAGGCATGGTCATCCTGTATGTCTGTCAAGCGACTTTGTCTTAAAATACTAAAAGTACTGTATCCAACCCTCTATTTCCTACCTAATCTACTCACTCATAAACTGATCTAATCTCTTTTTAAAAATATTTAAGCTACCGCTATTAACTACCTCCCCTGGCAGTGCGTTCCAGAAATCTACCACCCTATGACTAAAGAAATATTTTCGTAAATCTAACCTACAACTTTGTTTCCTAATACGCCTTACGTTAGGTTATGGTTAGATTAGGTTATGTTAGGTTAGGTTTGGTTAGGTACGGTTAGGTTCGGTTATATAAGCTTTTTATATTATATTACCCAAAAGTTAGGCACGTGCTGTATCTATAAGCAAGCACTTACAGATACGGCTGCCGTACCTGTAAGCTGTGCCTATAAGTGCTTACAGATACGGCAGTCGTACCCCGTTGTCATCCCCTATTTGTACGGCTGTCGTATCTGTAAGCACTGCCTTCTTAAAGAGACGTAGGTGACGGGTCATATCAGTTCGTTCAGAGCTGCCATCATGGACTTGCACTGACGAGATTTTCGGCAAACCAGCTACACTTAATTTCAACCAAAAAACTTTGGTCAGCTCGAAGTGGGTGTGTGGTGGGGCTTACCCACTATGTAGGAGGTTATTACGTGATTTAATTATGACTATTACGTGATAGATTGGGGGGTCTGGGGGATCTTGCTCCCCCAGCTAAGAGGTTATTACGTGAGTTGTTTAGGTTAGGTTAGGTTGGGGGTGTCTGGGGGGCTTTCCCCCCCCACCCCAGGTTAAGAGGTTATTACGTGAGTTCAGTTCAGGTTAGGTTAGGTTTGGCGGATCCGGGGGCCCGTATACCCCCCGCGTGAGTTTAGTTTAGGTTGGGGTTGTGTCGTTGGGGGTATCTGGTTTGGTTATATAAGCTTTTTATATTTCCCCCCAAAAAATAGGTTTTTATTTACCTTAGACTTTTTCAGATTGCTATGTATGGCCTATATTTGCTTCCTCCACCCAAAACCCTGCTTTCTCAAAGTGTCCCTAAGCTTGTTTGCTATATGAAGAAGATAGGGGACAAGCAGTAGTTATGCAGATTTACTGTCCAAAGATATTCTCCCATAGAGTGCTCAGGTGTATTGTTAGATTTGTGGGTAGACAGTGGTATGGGTGTGAATGAGGCAACAGTGGCTGTGACTATGAGGGCGAATGGTGAGGGCATGTCATGGTCCTAGAATTGTGATTAAGTGGAAATTACCATGAGTATAATTACTTTCAATGGTGGTTAACATTACTCATCTAATGGTATGCACTGTCACCATTATCACTACTATATACGTAGTACATACATCACATGATTTCTATTACCATATCTTTTTTTCTATCATTAATATTTCAATCATTACCGTATATTTTTTTCTATCATTAGTATCACCATCAAAATTTTCTTTTCATTGTTATCTAGATTGTCATTATTATCATATTCATCATCAGACTTATATTCGCCACAATACCCTGTAGATAGATGGAAATTTGAAATGGTACATATTTTTCTATGGGCTAATGTCAATTTTTTTTTATACCTGCCATTTTTTGCTTCATTCTTACAGACAATGTGTACTGATTATCTAAAAAAAATATATATGTACTGTGTTAGTGAGAAAAAATGAAGGATAAGATTTAATAAGCAGATTGCTGGTTGGAAATTGGAATAGATGGATAACTGTGTAGCCAAAATTGTTCCAAGCAGTTGTGTTACAAGTCTAATTGTTATAAAATTAAGGTTATTAGAAAGGAAAGTTTCAATATGATTATGGAATTAACTGAATGGTAGAAACTGGAACATTGAAAAGCCTTAAGTTTTCTTGGGTACTGTATTAAAATGCATCATACATCCACCAGAATATTGTATTACATAAAAAAATAATTATATTTATCTTCAGGTTATTACGAAATTATGTACAAACATTAATTGACAAATATGACTTGCGAAATAGTTACTGAAATTTTACAATATACATAAATAAAAAATAATGTACATTCTGAAATTAAGAGCTCTAGAAATATAAATTATTCTTCATTTTTATTTTTTAAACTGTAACTTTTTTCAAGGTTTTTGAGTTTTTCTTCCCAACCAAGAGCCTTTGTTAATTTCTCAACATTTTCAACAAGGTCTCCCCCTAGCACCATGTCATTGTCCCGAGAGCCAAAGCTTCCCACCATGCTCAGGTTAATGAGAACCCTTGGTGTTTTCCGTCCCACAGCATCAGCAATCATGGCAAAAGGGTACACCTGTAGAATTGAACTTGTTACCACCATGGAAGATATATAATAGGCAGTCATGTTGAATATTTGAACTTATTATACAAAGGAATACATAGTTTTCAGTAATAAGTGGAAATACGTAAAACACCTCATGGAAAAAAATAACAATGTCATACGTATTATTCTACTTAAGACGTGAGGATTTTGAATACAGGCTCCACATGTATCATAAGAGACACAAGCAGAGGCCTTGGTATCCCTCCTCTGGGGATTTTCATATTCCTATATAACCAGAAAAGTGGCCCTTACATTTTTATTTTGTAGTTTATTTTCTTCTCTTTTTTTTAATGAAATTTCATATGTAGGGAAAGGCAAATTACTTCACTAAATGTGTGTATAATCTAGCTTATCTATCTTCTGTAGTATATACTCAGCTAATATCTCCCTTGAAGGGAGGGTTGCCAAGACAAGGCATTTAGGATTCTGGGAGACATTATTATCCCTTCTTCATATGCACCCTGTCTTTTAATGGGAAGGAATATAGAGGAGGGCCTTTCCAGACCTCTCACTCTATCCCTTTTTGTCGCCTTTTGATGACCTGCAGGGAATACAGTGGTTGTATCCTTGCAGACCCTGCCATTGGAATTGATACTATCATGATAGTCTTTTTATTGTACAACCAATCCTTATCCATAGATGCAAAGCAGCATATATGAAAGAACAAAGAATTAAAGCAAAAAAATATACATATAAATAAATCGATGAATAAATAAATAAAAATAAAAATAATAAATCAAACAAACATGACACGTACACACATTTCACTCACATTCACTTTTAGTAAAATCGTTAAAGCAAGAAAGGTAACAAACAAGCTGTTAATAGCTTCTTATATGAGTAGCACACAGACAAGTTCAAGTTAGCAGTAGGTTCATCCAATCACCTCGAGGGATGTGCCCATCACCAGCAACAGATCCGTGAAAGGAACCTGCAGGTGGTAGTCCCAAAATACTGATGGAAGATTTTCACCAAAGAACACTATGTCTGGCTTCACTTTACCCTGTGTATAGAAGAACAATAACACATTAGCTTATTTTTCACAGTAAATTTATCTGATGTCCATAATAATTCTAATATATCTATTCTAATTTAGTAATAATACATAACTTTGGATGTATCTAAACTACTTCAATCTCAGACAATCTTTCCCTTAAATATGACTTGGTAGTACATTCCAAATATATGTATGGACTTCCATTTAGAATGAGAACTAGACGAACCATTTCTTAATGATTCCTTAGAGAGTGAAAGAAAAAGTATATGTAACAGCTAAAGAGTGCAATAGAGGAGAAAATTATAGATGTGCTGTGAATAGTATGCTTTGATACAAAGGAATCAATGGGGAAACACAATAGAAGGATGGAGACAGAAAGCTGCTTGAGATGGAGAATGGCTGTATCAGTTTTAAGTTAAATAAAATAGTTTGGCAAAGGAGAAGCTTAGGATGAAACAGCTGCACTGTTGCCTGCTGTCTACTGTTGTCATATTTGTCTATAAGTCGAGCTCATATCCCTCTTGAAGGAGGTTAGCCAAGACGAGGCATTTAGGGTTCACGGAAACATTCCTTTTAGCTCCCTTTCTGCACATTGTCTTTTTGCAAGAGAAAATACAGAGGAGAGGCTTCCCAGACTCCTCACTCCATATCTTTAGGTCACCTTTTCACAACCTGTAGGGAATATGATAGTATTCTTGCAGTCCCAACCACATGGCCAAATTGCACATATCAGGAGTAAAACTGAAACCAAAACTTGCAAACAAAATGTTTTAACTTTAGAGTTAAAAGTGATATCACTAATAGCTGATTGGCTGGATGTCTTAAGCACTGTCATATCAATATAAAATCAATTATATGATGAAAATAATTTACTTCAAATTTGTATACACTGAACTCTCGATTCAACGGATTTTGAATTCAATGGACTCCATATGTACTACCTCACAGGCAGACAGGATCATTCAAAAAGTCTGCTGCTTGAAACATTTGTCCACTAGATGGCAGTGCGGCAATATATTTTCATGCCATTATTGTTTTCTAATGATATGTGATGTATAGGTTATACACATTTATACCCATAAAATATTCATAATCATATAAATAAGTAAGGTAATTGAAACAATCATTGCATTACATAATAAGATTGCCTTTACATGTGGTAATCTATGTACCATATGAAAAATACTGGTGTCTGTCCCACCAAATACCAAGCAATGGTCGTTTTCAAGTAGCAGACAAGTTGATTCCCCATTCAGTCCATTAAAATGAGGTTTGAGTGTAGCAAAAAATGATAGGGAAACTAAATCTATTTGCATACAATTTGTGCAAAAAAAAAAGAGTATTTTGATGAATTGTTCCGGTAATGTTTCTAGGTTTTCTAATTGTTTATATTGTATAAGGTTCCTGAAACAAAATAAATGATTACCTTACACCTGTTACCCTCACACATTATCGGCACCTCTCCTGTTACTATTGCTTTCTTCACCCTGGCAGCATCATGCCGCCTTCCACACAATGTGCATGAAGCTGATGCAAAGGAGCCATGAGCTTCAATAAGCTTTTCCTCAGGTATTCCAGCCACTTGTTAGAAAGGAAAGAAAAGAAGAATAATGAATGAGTTAAAATATCTTGGCTCCATCTTGTGCATACGTGGAAGCAGTGAGGGAAATGCATGATAAAGCGATCTGCAAGGAAGTAAAGTGTAGGATCATGAGGGCATACGATGAGAAAGTAATAAGGTAATCTTGGGATAGTAAGGTAAAGTGAGGGCACACGCTGTAGCTGTGCGTAGCTGCGGGTGCTCATCTCCCATCACATCGGCCTTTGAGCCTGTGGTGGAAATTAATCCACAGGGCCACTGTGACATCCGACTTTCCACAGTTTACCTTTCCCAGGTTTCCCTAGGTACCCCTTTATCTACCAACCCGTTTGGGTGGATGAACAACTGGGTGAGCTGTGCGTCGACTGTCTTTATTGGGGATCGAACTCAGGTCAGCGGATTCGGAGCCAGACAGGCTAACCACTGCACCACTGAGGCACAATCTTGGGATAGGATATTACTTTGATTACTAATATTAATAAACAAGATATGGATGTGAAGTGAAAGTTAAAGATACAGGATACAAGCAGTGGCATTGACTTCTTTGAGATGCCTATGGTATGAACAAAGTGGAAGGTGAGGAGAATGAAAGAGTATATGAAGAGTTTGGCATGTGTAGTAAGATAGAAGGAATGGGAGGGATGGTGAAACACATTACCCTCAGATGCTTTTGGTCTACCAGAGAGAATCAAATTTTGAAGTCAAGCAACTTTGTACCAAATTTTTCTCCATTCTTTTCCCATCAATTAGCTAACTGCTCCTCTGCATGCTTCATTTATAACAAAACATTGTGATGATCTTTTTTTATGTTGTGATAACTAATAGAATAATTGGATGATCAGAAATTCAAACTGATTTTACTGCTTAAGTTTTCATCCATTTTATACTTGTTGAGTAACGAGTAATTTTTACACATATATGTTTGCCATTCATTTCTTTGGTTTGAAATAATGGATGCCGAGTAATTGCTAAAATGCATGGATGTGAAAACAAAATTAAGTATAGGGGGATTTTTTATTTCATATATTGTTATTTGAGTGCAACTAACTACCAACCTGACTTCATCTTGAGAGAAAAAAAAAAAATTCACTCACATCTTTCAAGACCATCAATGTTCTGTGTGTAGACCACCTGCAGCTTGCCTTCCTCATGCAGCAGCCTAAGAAAGTGGTGAGCTATGTTGGGCTTGTAGTTAACTCCTGGATACAATTCCTGAGCTGGAAAAAAAACATTACTTCTAAATAGTGATTAAACCTTTGCCTAGCAGCTTTGGGACTACACAGCCACATAATTTGAGCATGGGAGTCAGTTTGCACAAAAAAATCATAATCATTTATTCCCCAAATGAAGTAGGATGCAGATGAGGTTAAATTACAGGTAGGAAGTTTGAAGTAATTAAGAATGAACACAAGAATTGTAAAAAGGACCAAGAAGAAGAGAGGGAGGGAGGGAGGGAGGAAAGTGGCACAGGAAATAATTCAAGCAGTACAAGAGTGCTGGGTGGCTGTGATACAGTGCTCGGCTTGTGACCTAAAGGTTGCGAGTTTGCTCCTGGCTCGCGGCAGTTTAACTTGCTGAGAAGGGTGACGCTCTCTTGTTAACCCTAGCATAACTATATGGGGGATTATTTAATCAAGCAGTTAACAAGAAAATGCAAACCTGAAGAAGTATTCAGACAGGAACAATACAAAGAGGGTGGAGTGCACCCCATGAAAATTAAGTTTGCAATTCAGGTAACAACACCAAAGAAAATTCTGTTAAGGTTATGAAAACACTCGTGGAAGTGTGACACTATTGAATGGTAACCAAGATTCTGCCTAACTGTTAGATATAGCATCAAAAGTTACCTGTCAAAACTGCTGGTAGCAGCAACATTTTCCCCTTTTATTATGAATAAAAACTGTCAACACATACTATATTCGAGGACGATTAGATAACTCCTACATTACTATACATTTTCACATCTCCATGACTTACCCAAGGCAAAGAAAGGACGGGGGTCCATCATGAAGAACTGGATGTCAAAAATTGCCTCAGGGTATGGTAAATCATATTTCTGAAGGTTGTCATACAAGCCAGTTCCTGGAGATCTTGTAGGGAAAAAGAAAGTATGTTATCAGTAAAAAGTCAAGAATAAAATACGTACCTTAAAGTAAATTAAATGTAATGGTACAATATGTAGTACCATCTGTCAACTGGAGACAAGCCACTTGCACCATACAACGAACAAGAGCAATTTCAGTAATTATGTGTAGGCATTTCTGAGAACTTTTTTTCATCATTCCACTTTTCTACAAGCAAATTACTTCTATTTCAGGGATAATGCTGTGAAATGTGTAAATATGAGTTAAAAGTGTCGTGGTAAGAGTATAATTTGTTTTATCTGTCATTTACATATGTCTTGACACTAACATTTCTTTTGAGTTATTACATTATATCTTCATTATATTTAAAGTCTTACGTCTGCTTTCTTTATGCATGACATTCCTCATGTGCACTAAAACACTTGCTATATAAAAAAAAATTTATATGAACAACTTTGTCACCTTTAGTTCTCCATTTAAACATAATATACTGACCTAAAATCAGGAATTCCAGAAGGTGTGCTCATGCCAGCCCCAACCATCACCAGAATGTTGCTTGCCTGGTGCTTTATATAGGTGGCCACGTCCTCAATGCTTTGTAATGGCTGCTTACCACTTACTGAGGACGCCCACCTCCTCCAGTGTTCATCTCTTTTTGCTGTACACCATCTTGAAGACCTGATGAACTGTACAACACATTTTGTTAATATCTCGCCTGACAACAAACATGTTGGCATTTTGTAATGTATAGTAAAATGATCATTCTTTTTAGTTTTTTGGTGCAATTTTTTTTAGTAGATAAGAATTTTTCATGAGATAGATCTCCCTCAAATATAGGAAATAACTGTTTGAAAAAGTCACAAATCTTTTTCTCTTTTTTTAATGTATATATCATTCCAATCCTGAGAAGTTTCTTTTTATATAATGTCTTATATAGGTGCTGCAGGCTATCTTAAGGTTCCCCAAGGTGCGTCCAGCATGTTTTTGCCCCGGACTGTTTCGACACTCGGGGAACAAAATGTTTTATTTGCCTGTGGATTTTTATCTTTTAAACGATATTCTACATATAAATAATGTAATGCTTTTAGTAAAGTTTCAGGTTATTTCACTGGAAGCTTTTATTTCTAAAAATAAATTGATTTTGTTTTTTAAGAAAACAATAATCATTATGGTAGATTTAATACTCCAAAAAAATATCAGATATTCTTTATAGAATTACCAATTAAAAGACAAAGCATTTTTAACATTACAATTTCAATTTTAATGATAAATTGTTCTTTTGTAAATAAATATTTTTTATGAGATAGATACCCCTCAAATATAACACATAGCTGTGTGAAAATATCATAATTTTTTTCTTCTAAATACATCCCATTCCAATCCTGTGTATATAGTTGTTTTTCTATTATTATACATAATTGATGTCATTTAACCACACAGGGGGTGAGGAGGAAAGAGTCATTCCAAACACTACTGTGGATTACATTGCCTTCAATTGACTTTCTTGATTGCTGCTGCATCAAGATAAGGGTCACTATTAAGTATATAGAGGCAGGCACAAAAAATTTAATTCTTACACCGCCCGTTCCGTCATGACACGCCGATCAAAACCTTCACTACTGTCTTGTCTTGTTGAAGTTAAGGTGTCTTCACCACAGTAGACTTGGGAATCTGCCGCCTCCACACCTCTACTCCATCCTGGCGTATTGAATCTGGTCCAGGATGGAGTTGGACCCTATTGTTCTTACGGTAGGGTTGTGTGGAATAGGAGGCTCATCTGGCAGCAGGTCCAGGAACTTATCAAGCCTCCTCTTGAAAGTTTTCATGGTGCAATTAGTCAGGTCCCGGATTTCCCTGGGTAGACTATTGAAAAGTCTGGGATCAACATTGAGGAAACTTGGTGAGAGGATGGTGTTGTGTCGCTGAGAGGTTGATTCAAGAGCATGTCTGTAGCATGTCCTCCCTAGACGTGGCAGCTGTTGGTTTGTGATGCCATCTTTATCTTCAAGGAGAGGGTTGGGTACTATACCTTCAAGAATTTTCCAAGTATATATGATGTACTACCTTTCCCTCTGCCTCTGCAGAGAGTATATCTTCAGTTTTCTTAACTTTTCCCAATATGGTTTATCATGCAGATCGTTTAGTTTCTTGGTGAAAGCTCTGGATTTGCTCAATTTTTTGGATTTCACAGATTTTATTGGTTGACCACAACTGGCACATATATTCCAGTCGGGACAGTACTAGAGATTTTCACAATAATAATAGGTGATCTGGGTCTCTTGACTTAAACGTTCGTAAAATCCTATCGGACATTTGTTTGGCCATCTTGATGGTGGTTTGTATGTGCTCTGAGAAGGTACAGTCTGCCCATGATCACCACCAGGTCCTTAACCGAGTCTTCAAATTTTTTGCTATTGAAGTTCATATTATTCAAATCTGCCCAGTTGTATACATTGTCGAGGTCAATCTGGAGAAGGTTGGCATCAGTCTTATTCATGATTTTCGGCATCATAATCAGGAATAATAGAGGGCCCAATACTGACCCCTGGGGGACTCCACTGATTACTTTAGACTCACTTGACAGTGCCGTGTCAACAGTTATTTTCTGTGTTCGTCCAACAAGAAAGTTATGGAACCTTGTTCCGATCTTATCACTGATTCCCAGAGTTTTAGTTTTCGCAGCAGTATGCCATGATCCACTGTGTCAAATGCTTTAGCAAAATCTAAGTATATCACATCCACACTTTCTCCATATTTGACATCAGGAATATTACTATAGTGCTCAAGTAACTAGGATAAACACAATCTCCCTTTCTGAAACCCATGTTGGCCTGGGTTGAGCTTATTGTTCTCCTCCAGGTAGGAGACCAGGTGCTTCCTAAGTACTCTCTCAAACACTTTTATCAGGTGGGAAGTTAGTGTCACTAGCCTGTTATTTTTTGGTATGCCTCTTGAGCCTCCCTTATGAATAGGCGTGACAATACCTCACTCCAGCTGATGAGGTATCACTCCTTGGTCAAGCGATGTTCTCCTGAGCATAAAGATTGGTTTCACAAGTGATTCTTTGCAATTTTTCAGTATTATCGCTGGAAAATTATCTGGCCCTGATGAGGAATTTAGGGATATTTCCTTGATAGCTTCAGCTATATCACGCTCATTGAAGGTAATGAATGTCCTGTAAGTGAGGCACTCTCTGGTTGGTGGTGTTGAAGAAATCTAAAGGGGATTCTATTTGGTTTTCAAAGGATGGCATACTAAAAACACTTTTGTATTGCTCTCTTAACATTTGAGCCATGTCATTATCACTTTCTACCATACAGCCGTCCCTCTCAAAAGGCTTGGTAAATATGCATAACTACTGCTCGGATGATATTGATATAAATATGAAGTCGTACATACTATACATAGTGTACTCAACACATCTGTGAAGGTTTCAGACAGTGCTCATTATTATAATCAAATATAGGCCATAATATGGCAATCAGGAAAAAATTTTTGGGTGAAATGCCTACCTTTTGGGTAATAAAATATAGAAAGCTTATATAATCGAACCTAACCAAACCAAACCGTACCTAACCAAACCTAATCTAACCATAATCTAACATAACATAACCATAACCTAACATAACATAACTTGAAAGATGCTTTACCAGGTAAATAATGATGAGCACCGCCTGAAACCTTCACAGATGTGTTAGGTACACTATGTATAGTATGTAAGACTTCATATTTATATCAATACCGTCCGAGCAGTAGTTATGCAGAAATCCCAAAGGCTTAATCCCTGTTCTTGATTTAATTTTCTTCTTTGCATAAGCATAGAAGTACTTGGGGTTACTCTTAATTGCATATACTGTTTCCTTCTCTTCATGCTCACGCTGTTTTTCATGTGAGATTTTAATTTTCCTTTCAATTTCCTGAATTTTACTCTCAAGGCTGTCTCTTTTTTCAGGGCTGATACCCAAATCCAGTCGTTTCAACAGTTTTCCTCTTTTTCTCATGAGGATTCTCCTGTCTCTTGGAATTATATTTTTCCTGTACTGAGCCTTCTTTTCAGGGACATTGTTTTTACTGACGTTATTACAGAGTACAGCTTTGTTATAATTCTTTCAGGTGGTGTACCGACATTACCTATGTCATCCCAGTTTGTCTGTCAGCTCTTTTCGTATCTTGTCCCAGTTAGTATTATCGGTATTTCTTTACAACTACTGCTCCACCTCTTTCCTTTTTCTCTCTTTCCCTATGACTAATCATATAAATAGTGTACTCAACACATCTGTGAATGTTTGAGACGGTGCTCACCATTATTTACCTCGCAAAACGTCTTTGAAAAAAATCTAAGTTACCCTAACTTTTGGGTAATAAAATGTATAAATCTTATATAACCGAACCTAACTGAGCCAAACCTAATTTAACCTAACCTAACAACCTTAACCTAACCATAACTTAACCTAACCTAACCAACCTAACATAACTTCGAAGACGTTTTGAGAGGTAAATAATGGTGAGCACTGCCTGAAACCTTCACAGATGTGTTGAGTACACTATGTATACCCAAAAGTTAGGCACGTCGACTGCCGTACCTGTAAGCACTGCCATATTTAAATGAGGTTAAACTTAAATGTCAAAGAAAATGAGCCATATATTGTACACAAGCAGCCTTAAATGGTACCACAGTTTGGGATAAATTAGTGCATCATCGTGCTACCTACTTTGGTGATGTGACGCAGAGAGGAAGGCTGCATCACTGCCCTGTAAAGACTTGGAGGTATCACTTCTTTTTACCCACTTGTCACGTAGACCTCACCAGACTAACACTGTCCTCAGCAACAAAACAACATTTAAGCTTTGCCCTCGTTCATGTTCTTGTGTCCTTGCCTTAGTTTCATCCTGTATATGAATGAAACCTAAGTGACAGTATGCAAAAATAAGAATACTCCAAGTCAATCTCCACGTGCCACTGAGAGGTGTTTGTTTTGGTGATCAGCTGATGTGCCGTATTGCCAAGCAGTGTTTAGTGCACGCCATACACTGATGATTTGACAGTAACCTATGGCGTAGTTTTCGTACATTTCAGGACATCTTGTAGTTTAATTTTTCATGTTTTGCAACGTTATGCATACTACTGAAATGCCAATGTCTCAGTATATTTGTTATTCCGTCTATAACTCCCGCAATTTGATGCTGCCTTCAGATATATCGCCAAAAATGTAAGGTAAACTGAGTTTCTTTACATAACTGGTTTTCCATGATGGAAAAAAAGGCTTGATTTATCGTTGTCTCCAGTTAATTGCCCATTACTCAAATACAGAGGAGAGAGAGAGAGAGAGAGAGAGAGAGAGAGAGAGAGAGAGAGATTAACAACTTTGGATTTTTTTTTAACAGACCACAACCACAACAACAACCACTTACTGAATGCGAGTCAGTGTGCGCTGCTGTGGCTAGAGCTTGGAGGTGAAAGAGGGTGAGAGGGACGCCTTGTCGATCCCTCCTCAGTGTGACGGACGGGAAGCACTCGGGACGGGGCGGGGAGATGGAGGCAGTGATGAGGTCAGTCTGGAAAGTTGGCAATATAGAGGAAGCATGCCGTGAGTAGAAGTAGAAGTAGTAGTAGTAGTAGTAGTAGTAGTAGTAGTAGTAGTAGTAGTAGTAGTAGTAATAGTTGTAGTAGTAGTAGTAGTAGGAAAAAAATTGTCTATTGGGGAAGGACAATGAGGGAAAACCTATCTACTGAGGGGCGACACATATATGTTACGACTTAGGAAAACAGGAAAGAATCTATTTGTCGAAGGCGAAGTGAAAGGGAGGACTTACCTGCTGGAGATGAAGCTGTGGAAACATAAGGTTCTTTTTCATCCATCACACTGGATATCATGTGTCCCTGTAGGTCCAGCGTCACGGCCTGAGCATCAAGGGGAAGGGGATGGAGTGTCCTAGGAGGTGTGGTTAGCATGTCTGTCGTGACAAGAAAACTCACTGTCCCTGTGGAGGTGGGTCCTGCAGCCTGCGTCAGGAGCTGCTGCGTTCGTATCCCTGGTTTTGGGAGGAGGGTTATCTTTCGTATTCGTTTTTCTGTTTGAATGTCGGTCAATATGTCTATATGTTTGCCATCTATTTGTTTTATCTATTTATTATGTATAAAAACAAACTGCATCTCGTTCTACTCCCTTACCTGGCAGCGTTGAGGATTTGTCGCCCCCGCAGGCGTACGTCCTCAAGTTATCCTCTGACAGAATCACCTTTGGGCCTGGCGGGGCTGGGGACTGTTGTGCCTTTGCTGCCACCACGGTGGTAACGCCTTCACCATTGCCGCCACCTCTGCTGCCTCCCTCGATATTTGCCATCACTGAGGCTTTGAGTAGGACAAGACATAGTTGGTGACAGACTCACTAACAAAAACATTCAAGCAGATAAACTGATAGACGCACGGACGGACGAACGAACGAAAAAAACCACACACATACATCACACTGTCTGTGAACTAACCTCCACCTTGATGTTCAGGGGAATCCCCCGACACTTTCAGTCTCAGTAGCTCCAACATAGTATCGTCGGTGCCTTCCTCAGCCTCTCCCTTCCCTCCTCCGCCAGCCACTGTGCCTTTTTCTGTAGCTGTCTGGATCCCTCGAACCACCCTCACCCGGCGGCGGCCCAGAGACAAAACCACGGCCAACAAAGCTGCGTATGATATATTAAAGATAGGATTGAAGGACTAGCAAGGTGAGGGTATGCTTTATTGAATCACTGTTACGCTATGAGTATAACATTATCCTGCAAGAAAACTGTTTCAAGTGTAATGTGACGAGGAAGTAGCGGAAAGTATTGTCTGGCCTTGTCCTGCTGATTACTGTGAAATGTATTATTATGGACATTATATCCCTGCCATGATATGTGTTAATTATCACAAAACTTGTTTGTAAGGGAAAAAAAAAGTGAACGATCGAATTTGGTCGGTACTTACCTAAGACAAGAATGGAGACGGTGATGGCTGCAATAGCTGCTGGGCCTGCCAGTGGGTGGCCTTCTGGGGTTAACTTGGCCCACTGGCAGTGTTCACCCAGGTATTCTGGGCTACACACACAAAGAAAGCCCGGTCGTAGGTTGTGGCAGGCTCCGCCGTGGAGGCAAGGCCGCCACAGACACTCGTCCACGTCCTCACAGGCTCCACCCACCAGCCGCTTGCCCGGACCACAGCTGCCACACGGAAGTGCATGTCATAGTTTGTAATGATTTCCACGCCTGGGTAGTGGTCGTAAGTGTGCCAGTATGATAATACCCACACCCACACCCATACCACACACCCTAGTATTAAATATTGTGGAGGAATGCTAAAAGATAACATCTATCTATCTATATATCTATATACCAGGCTGTTATCCCCCTAAAGGCGGTGCGCATACACACACCCTTGCATACATACACATGCACTCCTCTCACTTAGCCTCTTTGCTCCTAGAGAAGATAAGTGCAGTCCGCCTAACATAAAGATAACGTAATAATAATAATTCATCAGGTTACAGATACTCTTTCTTAATGAGAATAAGGGGCAGGGGTGAGCGGCTGACCTGCAGGAGGGCTGGTCCCAGGTTGAATGGCAGGTGAGTGGTGGTGTGCAGCTGGTGTTGACGCACGGGTCTCCCGATGGGCGGCAGCCCTGAGTCAGCTGCTCAAGAGTGGTCACCTGGCCCCAGATGGTGCCGTTTATGGCGGGAGATAACGGAAGTGGGTGACCTGACACTCTAAGGTCGTCAAGGCAGGCTGGAGGGGGGTGGGGGCAAGGTCTAAGTGTGTAGGTACTAAAACTTGACACTCAGACATATGGAAAATGTAGAAAGTAGAAATAGACTAAAACAAACGAACAAAAGATTAAGGAACACATAATGCTTTCAGAGAATACAATACACAGAGTAGTGATGCTGATGAGGCAAAAAAAGAAACAAAAGAATAATTATATACATTTTCTAGACACGCTCGTCATCCGTCACATTCCTCTAAAACCCGTGTGAGTAAATAAGTGTGAGGGTGAGTGAATAACAGAAACACGATGGGTCAGGCCAACACTCACCGTCCTGCAGGTCGTCATGCACGGTCACCAGGTCCACGCCCACGAACTCCGGCAGACCGCCCACCGTCACACCGTCATGCTTGTCAACCCTGAGGGGTGGAGGTGGGCCCAGCCGGCTAGTGGCTGCTATGGAAGCCAGAGTCTCGTTGAGGCGCCAGCCGTCGCCGTCATCTACACTCACCAGCAGGTTGTGGCCGTGACGCTCAGCCACGATGGTGTGCCAGGCACCGTCCCCGAGGGGATGCCGCTCCACGCACGCACTCCGGCCAGCCCATCCCGCCCCCGACATCGAGACACACGCCACGCTCGCCTGCAACTGCTCTACAGAGTAAAATTTATGAATCTTGATATAAATACATCCCAACATCAAAATTCCGGACGTTAGAACACTTGGTACTTATATATTAACCCGCGAAGTGATGTGCCTCACCTCATGGCTTCTTAATTAAGGCAACAGGTGCCACTTTGTAAGGTTCATCAGCCCGTCGCAATGTGAGGAAGCACCGATGGATCAATATAGCATACTGTATCTTAACAACAACGAAAAGTCCGTGTATGACATGCATTAAATATTTTCCTTCCTTGCTCCAGCTGTGAAGCCTCGGTTATCGCGACACATGCATTAAATCCCATCGGTGCCTCATATCTTTGTTCTTCAGTATATTGTAGAGTATTTAAAAATCACTCACATGACACCATATGTTCATAAAGTTCCAGTCAAGACTTAACTGGAACTTTGAAAGCGATTAGCGGCAAAGCTTGTTTTGGTTCCTATCATTAATTGGACGCGTGACTCCTCAAGTGTACTACCTTCAATACCACCATGGACCTTATACAGGTAGATTACAACAGTACTTCCACCAAAAACATAACACATGTCTGTTTTAACACAGGTTAAGTGTTTAGTGATACGTGTAAACCTAATGGTCAATAATTAATTTGTATAGCAAGTTGAAAGTCACGACACCCTTATCCCCCGCCCTCTCCATCTTCCCACCTGTCACGTCCTGCGTACCTAACTGTAGACAGTCTTGACTTGGATTTAGAAAAATGAAAATCAACAGCAGACTTACTTCTGTTTTAGTGACTGCATTATCGGCGTTGCAACATGGTCCAGGCCTCGCTGTCCGGAATATTGACTGTGAATGTATTGTACTTAAGGATAATGTACAACAGACACGATACATCTGAACCATCTTAGTGATACGTGGTGGTTGTGGTTATGGCGGGGGTAGGGGGGTAATGACGTGACACGAGGAAAGGTGATCAAATTGTAGTGCGGCTGTCAGGATGGGAAGGAGGAAGGAGGAAGGAAGGAAGGGAGGGAGGGAGGGAGGGAGGGAGGGAGGCAAGCGGGAAGACAGGTGATCTGGAAAGTGTCTCGGAGACTCACGTGGAGGGTGAGTGTGGCAGCTCGGTGGTGTGCCGCCAGCTGAAGCAGCAAACCGCTTCTAGTGCCCCGCAACCTCACCCGAACCTGCATCCGTACCACCCGCTGGCCCGGCGTGAAGGAAAGTGCCACTTTCATGTAGGAGGCTGTCCCCAGGCGAGCAGGCACGGTGGGAGTGACACAATTCGGTCCCGTCCACCCTGGATCACATTGACATCGCGGGCGCCTGAGGCCGCCCACACAGTGCCCACGGAGCCCGCACCCATCCTGATGGCTGGAGCAGGCCATGTCTTGCGGGCGGCAGCCGGCTACACTTGCATAACTGTAGACCGGCTCGCCCAGATCCACCACCTGCAATAAGGCCGCAAAAGACTGAACGTCAAAAGCCGCGAGACCACTTCAGCACACCGCCCACTAGATGAGAGCGGACGTGAGTGTATCAGTCGCAACACAGACTCACTTGTGCGTTGATGGTGAGATGGGCGAGGCAGCCAGTTAAATGGTGGTGGGTAGGGGCCTCCCGCCACCCGTGGTCGTCGGGGCGGGGCGGCGGGTGAGCCAGGCCACCTATTTGTAGGGGCACGGAGCCCAGCCACGCTGCTCCGTCCCTGGATGTCAGCCAGCTTTTCTTTACCAGGCAGTGGGTATCGTCCTGATCTCCATCCTTCCAGCCTCGTCCACAAAGGTCCACCATCATTACCACACTCTGTTGAGGGTTGAACTGTTTGACTAGTTTTCTTTTTGTTTGTCTATCTATATGTCAGAGTGTTTGTCTGTCTGCTTGTTTGCATTTATCTATGTATTAATCTCTGACCTGATGATCGAGAGACAGGTGGAGGCTGTGCCAGTGGCCGTCGTGCAAGGAGCTGTTTATCTGCAGCTTGAGGGGGCCGCCTTCACCATCCTGCAGCAACTGGAGCCGGCCATCCCTTAGCTGCAGGGCTAACATGGGTGCAGGCGTGGCGCGGCGAGGCGTGGGTGCCAAGGGTCCACTGTAGAATAGGAGGGCGTTCGGATGGCGGGTGAGAAAGTGGAGTGAGAGGGTGACAGGTAGGCAGGGTGGCAGCGGTTGTAACCACGCCCAGCCTGAACCCCAGAAGGTGCGACTCAACACCTTGCACTGTGGTCCCGACGCTTCCCCAGGACACACACACCTGAAACAGGTACAAACACCTGCACCTGTAGTATGCGCGCATTCACCCAACTAGGAAACAAACTCATGATAAGTTACGTACTTACAACAGATTAACACACACACACACACACACACACACACACACACACACACACACACACACACACACCTGTTGTAACCCTCTCACACACACACACAAACACACACACACACACACACACACACACACACACACACACACACACACACACACACACACACACACACACACCTGTTGTAACCCTCCTGGGACCTGACGCAGCGGCCGCCGTTGAGGCAGGAGGTGGGCGTACAGTCCTCGTGGTCGAGTGCGTGGCTGTGAGCGTGGCAGGAGTGGACGCGGGTAAGGCGCGGCGTGACAAGGGAGGTGGCGTTTGTATCCACGACCTGAGGGGAGGATAGGGTGTGTCTATATGTGTCTCTTTATCTGTGTGTGCGTGTGTGTGTGTGTGTGTGTGTGTGTGTGTGTGTGTGTGTGTGTGTGTGTGTGTGTGTGCTTACCTGCAGTGGGAGGCGGGTGGAGGCAAGGGAGGCGGCAGAGTGGAGGGTGAGGTCGTTTTCCTCTCCAGTGTGTAGGTCGTGACGGTGGTGCTTCCGGGTGGTGGCGGTGGTGGCGGCGGGGTCGTCCACTACTACTGTAAGGTTGGTGGCCGCCTCCAGCTGGGGACAATAATATAGTAACACACACACACACACACACACACACACACACACACACACACACACACACACACACACACACACACACACACACACACACACACATACACACACACACTGTGAAACATGCAATCAAGTTATGTTCAACAAGTAAGGTAAATATTAAAATAGTTTCACGCCGCATTTAAACAACCATGTGAATGTGAATGATTATGCCTATCAGATGGGGTGTGATACCCGGATATAAAGCCAATATTTAATCACTTGTTTGTTTGTGTGTGTGTGTGTGTGTGTGTGTGTGTGTGTGTGTGTGTGTGTGTGTGTGTGTGTGTAGTGTGTGTGTGTGTACGTGTGTGTGTGTGTACGTGTGTGTGTGTGTACGTGTGTGTGTGTGTGTGTGTGTGTGTGTGTGTGTGTGTGTGTGTGTGTGTGTGTGTGTGTGTGTGTGTGTGTATATGTGTGTGTGTGTGTGTGTGTGTATATGTGTGTGTGTGTGTGTGTGTGTGTGTGTGTGTGTGTGTGTGTGTGTGTGTGTGTGTGTGTGTGTGTGTTTGTGATTGGGGCGTGGACAAAAACTCACCGGACATAACCTCACTGGACAAACACTCACCGAACAATATCTAATGAGGATAAAAATAGAGCATGATTTGAAACATGTTTTGATGCTTTAAAAAGAACTTCTTTTGATACATTTGAAACATGTTTCGACGATCTAGATAGGACTTCTTACGATACATTACAAAAAAAAAATTCAATACTTCAAATAGGACTTTAATGCAAACACCAGATTGCTAGTTGTATAACTTTGAACACTTATTGAATTTTGATTTGAAAAATGCTTCGAAATTTTATACGTATTGGTGTTCAAGTTTCTCACATCAGTAGCAAGCAGCTTGTTGGTCATTCCCATCCATCTTTTTACATTGTTATTGAAAACATTAGGAAGGATGAAGCCCTAGTTAAAACCATGATGCTGCAGGATGACAGAGGCAAACCCCCAAAGAAGAAAACCAAGCGAAACCATGTTCGTCTTCAGAAGCGTTTAAAGAGTCTATGTGAAGATATAGTTGCCGGTAGAAAATCGACCGAGGAATTCCTTCGAGCTGTTGGGCAGATCGTCCGCTTTTAAACCCAGGAGTTCACTTTGTTTTGAATGATTATTTTAAGTTTACGGTTTTAGATATCATAGTCTAATTATATTATAGTTTAAAAATATCATAGCACTTCTTTGTTTTTTTCTTCTTTTTATATACCGTTTTTTAAACATATTTGACATATAAAGAACTCTTCTTTATTTTGGTGAGTTTTTGTCCGGTGAGTTTTTGTCTTACCCCCTGTGATTGATATGGACATGAGTGTGGCACAAACCTGTTTGGTGTGGAGGGCAAGAAGACCCTGTAGTTTGACGGGGCTCATAAAAATTCCTTGGGTGTCCTTAACGCTGACCCACACGCATGTAGAAGGCGTGTGAGTGGGCGTGGTAGGAGACGCACTGTGGTCACATCCACCATACACACTCACCACCTCCACATTACTGTCTGGCTCATCCAAAACCTTAAGTACCACCTTGAGTAGAGAACCGAGTCCTCCTCCACCCTTCTGTAGGAATATACATAATTAATATAATAGTATACCTGTTTCAACCTGAGTTTCCCTACCACCTTTGCATCTCAATTCATATACATAACTTGATTCCCTTCATCTGATCATCTTTACCATACTTCACTCATCGCCACAGATCCTTTAACCACCTTTATGTCTTCACTTGTCTTTCTCTCCTTTTTCTCCAGACTATTAATGCATCTCCATTCACCATCTACCTATCTCTTATATTTCTTCCACTGGTCGTATCCACTTCACTACGCTTTCCTTTGTTCTCCCAATACTCGTGTTCAAGGTTATAACCACTATCCGCAGCTACATGTTAAGATCTATCTAACTGGTACTTTCCTCCTACCTTCCCATCGCCCATCGCAGCTTACGTCCCATCTACACAACTCCACCCTCATCTCTCTTTACGCCTACCACCCATCAGTCGCACTCATACAAGGTAGTTTCTCTCGTAATACATCACACTCTCATCTCTTCCTTAGGCTTGAATGTGTGTTTATTATTAAAGTATTAATTTTGATAGATAAAACCTTACAACTATAAATCTTAATGTATAATCATTAACTGATGATTAGTAATCTCTCTCTGAAAAAAATAAACTGTGAAAACACTCCACTTCTCCACTAAGAATCAATTTGCCTCGACTAATCTCAAACTATTAATAAACTTTCAAAATAACGAAATAACAAAAGAAGCATGAGAAAGTAAGGCGAATCATAGTATTAATACAACATAATATTAGGTACAATATAGCGTAACAATAGTGATTATACTATACAAAATAATACAGTACATTATCATATTACTTATTTGCGTAGGTAAATTAAATTAGTGTTAGCCCTATCAAAGCAGTACAAGAGAAAAAGGAGCATATCGTGTTAATGTTTTTTTGGGCCGCGGGATTTTGTGTGTGAGACTTTGTTGAGTTAATATTGCGGTGGAGTTGCTAGAGGGCATGTAGCGGTGGGAAGGATGATGGATGCGTGGTGATGTATGGTGATGTAATAGGCAGGCTGTGGCGGTAACGGAACAGGTGTAGCAGAGAACCAGTGATGTGATAGAACTACAACAACACTAACAATAACAACAACAACAACAACAACAACAACAATAGTTCAATCAGCAGGAGACGAACGTGAAAGGCTAGAGGCAAAATTGTGGAGGGGTGACATGTATACTAACCAAAAGTGAACATAAAAGATACAGGTATAATGTGGTAGGCAAGACGGGGTTGTTATTGATTAAAAAAAAACGGGAGGAAGAAGAAATGCTAGGAGAACAGGTGATAGATAGGTGACGTGGAAAGCAACAGTGATTAATAGAACAGTCTGACCAGCAAACTACTGACAAAAGAAAACAGTGGAAGGACATACCGAGGGCGACCATCCTCGGGTTAGGTCAGCGGGTGTGGTGGGCGTGAGGGCGAGGGGAGCAGCGTGTGTCAGGGCCTCAGGGGTTAGGAGACGCACCGCCACTGTTACGTTAGCCGCCACGCCCCGCTGACGCCACGCCCTATCACTAACGGAGAACTGCAAATCATACCTAGCGGGAAAAGGAGGGAGAGGATGTACTGGAGGGAGGAGAGTGGAGGTAGTGGAAAGAAAGAATGTGAAGGAAAAAGGGATAGCATAAAAGGAATTGAGATATAGTAGTAATAGATGATGGAATAAGGAAACAAGGAAGGTAGGTAAAGAAGGAGGGGGGAAAAAAAAGAAGTTGAGGTGTACACGGATAAAATGAGATGGAATTATATGATCCAAACCAAATTAGTTGAGAAGAAAAACATGTAAGGAACGCGTGGGAGGATAATATGATTAAAGGAACATTAATTTTACACACCTGTGGGCCCAAGAGGATTATCAAAACAGAATTTTAAGGTAATTATGATTATCTCGCTCATTACGTTACCCGGAAATTTGTTCATTACTCTAGAGAGACAAATGCTGGGGAGGGCAGGCAACCAGGGAGAAAGAGAGAGAGAGAGAGAGAGAGAGAGAGAGAGAGAGAGAGAGAGAGAGAGAGAGAGAGAGAGAGAGAGAGAGAGAGAGAGAGAGAGAGAGAGAGAGAGAGAGAGAGAGAGAGAGCATACAGACACATAAACAGCCAGACAGGTAGATTTAACTTTTCACAAACTGTTAGAGAATGTGAAGAATTAGTTAGGCTATTTTAAGAACACAAGGAGAATCTATAATAGCCAAGCAGAAAGTTCAGGTGTGCAGCGTGTACCTGTAAGGTCAGCCGAGCCTTACTAAAAATACCTGTAACTCTAAACCTAATTCTCTGCAAAATCAATCCCTGGCATGGAAGAATTAATTAGTAGATATAAAATAGTTAATTCGATGTGGGGTCTTACTCGCCTTTCCAATATTCGCAATTATAAGATTCCAAAAAAAATTTCGTCACCATATATCATTTTCTAAACTGCACTAATGGAATGTGTGATTTTTAGAATTAATGATTGTAGTATATAACTGTGCTGGCAACCGACAGATGGCATGAGTAATATAGTGGTGGTGGTGGTGGTGGTGTGGTGGTGGTGATGGTGGTGGTGGTGGTGGTGGTGGTGATGGTGGTGGTGCGTGAATGGAAGCCGCTATCGCATTAGAACTTGTTATCACGTTTGTTTTCTTGTTATCATCTGATAGTATTTTTACATGTACTCCTATTGTTTTTATGAATCTGATAACAGAATGCATCTCTTCCTCCTGTTGTCCCGCTGCGCTAACCCTTCTCACGCGCCTATTGTTATATTGTTAGGGTAAGAATTAACCCCATTTTAACACAACTTTATCCTCATTGCTGAAGACTAATCTGCCTTCCCTTATCTTTCTTCCACACATGACTGCAATTCTTTTACGATGCGGGTACCAGCCCACCTCAGGAGCCACGTTAACTGAAGCCTTTGGCAGGAAGGAAGCATTATTCTCCATGTATGTAGTTTTAAGTCTCTCTGCTTTGTACTAAAACAACAACACTGCCTCTCACTTCTTCCTCTTCTCCCTCAGGTAAACACCCCGAAAGAGAAGACCAGTAGGCGGGGAGAAAAGAAGAGGAAAGTTGTCCAAGAGAAATCACAGTCTTTTATTGTGTCTCATGGCAGAGAAAGTTTTCCCTCCATCTTCAACTTTACAAAATACGATTAGTTGGTGAATTTTGCATTAGCGAAATTTTTGCCACTTAAAAGTTTTTATCATCGCCTAATGAAAGCGTGCTTGGTGGCGGCCAGTTTGCTGGATTTTCAAGACTTAAGGAGTTTCTAGTGCGTAATTTCCTGTATGGATCGACCGCCACCCGGTCTGCGCGGTTTGTACCTTGGCGTGACAACAGTGCCGCCTACTTCCGTCCCTCACCTGCCCTCCCGGACCTGGCTGGAGGCGAAGATAGTCCCGTCACGTGGATGGAGTGTGAAGAGCGGGTGGGGAGGACCCATCCACTGGAACTCTTTGTCCGCGAGGTCCCAATCGTCTGGATCATCCACGAAGACGCGTCCCAGCGGCGCCTCAGACCCGCCACTCTAAGGAGGAAAGGTAAGGTGTGCTGTTCTGCATCACACATCATCACCAGCTACGAGTATGTAACGTGTTCACATTACTTACTGATACTGGTGGTGAATGGCGGATTGTTCGGAAGAATTAAATTTATGAGTTTTCATCTAATGTACTTCACTTTACAAGAATATCATGTATTACTTTAAAATGAATAAGCATTAATGTCAACAGCAAAAAAAACAAATGTTTGAGCAATTTTTGATTTTTTTCCAATGCCCATCATAGAAAATATGAATATATACTCCTTGATGCATGCCTCCGAACAAGCCATGACATATATTGGGGGAGGAAAGGGAGATCAAAAGGCAGGACAAGTCATGAGATCAGTCAGGTGTGCTAGGGGGAGACAGACACATGAAGGTTGTATGCATAGGCTGTCGCTGCTTCATTCCACGTCTATGTAACTCGTGTCTGCAGTGACGGAATGAACTAAATAGTGACTTGATACTCTTCATACGTTTCTCTCAAGACTTCTTCACTGTTGATGTTCATTTCAAACTCTTACATCAAGTAAAAAAGAAAAATGTCAACAACATACACCAGCAAGACTGATGCTCTTACCTGGGTTTTCCACAGGTAGACGGCCTTGGCAGCGGGCTTCATGGGATTGTCGTTGAGGTCGTCCACCAGCACGGTGAGGTGGTGGGTAGCGGACAAGCCCTGAGCGTCAGACACCCGCACTGCCACACTCAACTGCCGGTGCTGCTCACGATCCACAGCTCCCGCCGTCCACAGCTCTGCCCCGCCGCGCCCACTGTCCAAACCTGGCAGCAAAGAAGGTATGTTGGTAGATTCCTAGCTAGTAAAGGTTGGTGTAAGAATTGGCAAAGTTGGGATAAAGCAGGGAGAAAGAAGTCGTATATTGGAGAGTGAATGAAGGATGATGGAAAAGGTAAAGGAAATACACAGGTAAGTTGGGACTGTGGGAAAGAGTTACATAAGTTACATAATAAAACTTGATACATTCCTTTGAAAGTCACCAGAAGCGAATCACTGATCGAAAATACTACTACTGTAGTCTTTCTTTCCAAATATACACGCTAACCGTCTTGCTAATGGTTGCCTCTGGCTGGAAAAGAAGAGAAATAACGAAATGGGAGAAAATAACAGGTTAGAGTTTCAACACGCATTCCGACCACCGCAATTAATCTCGTTAAGCTGAGTTTCTGAAATGATTCGGTAAGAAGTTTTGTTAAAGTTGAGACAGCAGTTTGTACTCAAGTTATATATGAAATGAGTTATTTCCTCTCTCTCTCTTTCTCACTCTCTCTCTCTCTCTCTCTCTCTCTCTCTCTCTCTCTCTCTCTCTCTCTCTCTCTCTCTCTCTCTCTCTCTCTCTCTCTCTCTCTCTCTGTCTCTCTCTCTCTCTCTCTCTCTCTCTCTCTCTCTCTCTCTCTCTCTCTCTCTCTCTCTCTCTCTCTCTCTCTCTCTCTCTCTCTCTCTCTCTCTCTCTCTCTCTCTCTCTCACATAAATCAGAAATAGTATCTATTCACCAAGTATTAATTGCTTCAGACTGGAACACATTCGATAATTTCAACTTGGAGACGTAAAAGATCTCTGCTGTGCATGAAACTACCAACAACAGGCAAAGGTTTACCGAGCAGTGCAGTGCAGTGATTAGTGCATTTGGCTTCTCTGAACAAAAATTATAAACATTTTCGTAAAACCTTAATTTATATAAAAAAGCTTACTCTACGGCTTACATGCACTATATAGTTCTCTCCGGCTCCTTCAGTGATGCAGGAGTACTAAAAGAACGTTCATTGCAGAGTAGTAAAATTCATAGCATGTCCTACTGACAGGCTTTGGGAGGTCATCGTAAAGAAATCACCCAAGCCAGGCTTCATTGTCTTGTTAATAAGGAGTGTTTGATTTGACCTCTTAATGGAGTTGCTATATAATTAGAGAGCCACAAGTGAAACAAGTGTGGCTTTCTCTACTCTCTCTCTCTCTCTCTCTCTCTCTCTCTCTCTCTCTCTCTCTCTCTCTCTCTCTCTCTCTCTCTCTCTCTCTCTCTCTCTCTCTCTCTCTCTCTCTCTCCGTACCAGCATCAGCTGTAGCTTCTGACACCAAGTGATATAGAGTCACACTCACGTGGGTCGAATTTCAACTTGATGAGGGAGAAGATGTGGGCGGGGTTGGAGGGTGCCAGGGACAGAGTAAATGGCGGTCCGTGGCCCAGGGCCCATACGTCGGGGTCTGTCACCCTAAGGACGCCCAGGCGGGTGGGTGGACCGCCTTCCATCACGTGCAGGAGGGTGGGCGGCAGGAGGCGCGGCGGGCAGTCGTTGACATCGGTGACGGCGATGGTGAGTGTGGCGGTGGCGGTGAGCGGTGGGCGACCACGATCCACGGCCACCACCAGCGCCTCGCCCGCGTCACCCCCTGGAACTTCGCGATCCAGCTGTCGTTTCAGAGTGATGCTGCCTTCAGCGTCCACTGCGAGGGCACCCCATCCCCCCTCAAGTTGGTAGTTCACACCCTCTAAGCCACCCTACCGGAAACGTGGACAGATTTGTTATTAATTTTCATAATGCAATTTTATGACCCAAGAACAAGCTTAAGGTACCTTACAGGCCAGTCGTGCTAGTGTTGGGAAGCCATCATCACTCCTCACTAGATGGAGCTGATGTAAGAACGAAATAAAATATCAAAGCTGATGATATAATTCATAATAACCTAGGAAGAATGTTCTCCTGTCCCTCTATATTGCTCATACTCGGGCACACTGACGTCCCTCCTATCTACATAGTCACCCACCCGACGCCCTTTACAGCCCCTCTCACCATGTCCGGGTCACGGGCGGGCAGCGAGGCCAACACGGTGCCTGGACTAGCGTCTTCTCGTACTGTGACGTGAGCGTGTGGGCGGGAGAACACTGGCGGGTTGTCATTCACGTCCCTCAGGTGGATGGTGACCCAAGCCGAGTCAAGGTGAGCAAGGTCCTCCCACCCGCTGGAGCCCTGAGGATGAGGAGAAGGCGGGTGGCGCGAAGGTTGGTTGGAGAAGGTCATGAGGGTGTGAGTTATGGGAGAAAGAGGGATTACGGGATCAGGAAAGAAGATGGAGGAGAAAGATATGAGGGTGGAGAAGAAGGGAAAGTGACGAGGAGGAAGCAGATGTTATAGAGGTGGAAGAAACTTGAGAGAGGATGAAAGTTAGGCGGGATGGAATGAAGGAATGAGTGCGTAAGGGGAAGCGAGGTTGGCAGTTTTGAGAGGAGAGGCGAAAAAGGAGAGGCAGGGGAAGGGAAACATGAAAGGTCGTGGAGATCAAGGGGATGAGAGACTAGATAAGGGAGCGACGAGATAAAAAAAAGAAAAAACAAAGAGGGGGAAGACTGCGAGAGAGGAGGAGGAGGAAGAGGATAGAATAATGGGCGTTAAAGGGAGGAGGAAAGATTGTGAAAGTGGAGAGGAGATCAATGTGTGAGAAAGTAAATGAGATAAATATATACGCGTCTGGTAATCTGTCTAATTTTTTTTTATGTATCTGTGCGTCTCTCTCTTTCATTCTTTTTTTTTATACACATTTATGCTTTTCCTTATCTCTCAGACCGTAAAGGCAAATATTATTCCTTTCTTTGCCTCGATAATGATAAATTCTACCCCCCTCATTTCGGCGTCTTTCAATCTAACCCAAAAATTCATTAATCATTCATTCTTTTTCCCCTCCATCAAGTCATTAACTTTTCAATCCGTTATCATCCTCCTTTTCCTTATTCTCTTCTTTACTCTACTGCTCCTTCTCTTGATCTTCCCTTTTTCTCCTCCTCATTTTCTTTTCTCGTTTATCTAATACTTTACTTTTAATTAATGACGTCTCTCTTATTCCTCCTCCTCCTCCTCTTTCTCATCATCATCATCACCTATACTCACCTGATCTGTTACCTGTACCATAAACCGGAAACCTCGTCTGTGACCCTCCTCTTCAAAATCAAGGCTCCTGAGGGCATACAGTTGGCCAGACGAACCCACAGAGCGCATCCCAAAGTTCTCCCAACCAGGACCACTTCCCGGCACAACCTGAGGGGAGAGTGTGAGTGTGAGTGAGTGTGTGTGTGTGTGTGTGTGTGTGTGTGTGTGTGTGTGTGTGTGTGTGTGTGTGTGTGTACGTTACTCTTCGTTTTCCCTGCTTGTTCAGTAGCATCGCACCAGAAATAATAGTAATGTTTCATTGGGAAATACTGATAGTTCTCACTTTTTGCTTTTGTGGTTATATATTTTTTTTATTACCAGTTCACTTTCGCCTTTGACATGAGTGTTGTTGTTTTTTCTTCCTTCCTTTCTTTTTTCTTTTTTTTTCTTTTTTTTCTTTCCTTGCATCACCATTCCCTGCATCACACGTAACTTTTATATATACGATTTAAAAAAAAATTATTTACTTCTCACCTTTTCAATATTCCATTTTTTTCATTCATTCACTCACATATCTTTTTTTTCTTTTTTTTTCTCTCTCTCTCTCTCTCTCTCTCTCTCTCTCTCTCTCTCTCTCTCTCTCTCTCTGTCTCTCTCTCTCTCTCTCTCTCTCTCTCTCTCTCTCTCTCTCTCTCTCTCTCTCTCTCTCTCTCTCTCTCTCTCTCTCTCTCTCTCTCTCTCTCTCTCTCTCTCTCTCTCACCCTGTAGAGAAAGACGTTACGGGCATCTTTATCAGCGGCGGTCAGCTCCAACAAGGTGGTGTTACGCGGCTGTACACTAGGTGGAGTCTCATCCACTTCCAGCTCCCAGTGGCGACGGGCGAGACGAGGCGGATTGTCATTCTCATCCATCACGCGCACCACCACCGTCCCTGTGCCTGGGGGGTGGATGAGGGTGAGGAAGAAAGGCTATAGAGTAATGACGATAATTGGTGTGGAGGAAGAATAGGCGACTAAGGGTGGATGAGGGTGAAGGAGAAAGGATGGTTTATGAGCAGTGTGTTAGGGGTGAGATAGGGTGTGTGTGGAGGGTGTATGGTAGGAGTAATTACCAGAGTGTGAGTGTGGTAATGTGTGTGATGTGGGTTAAGTGGTAGCGTGTGTCTGTTTATTAATGAATCGGTATGAAGAGAGAGAGAGAGAGAGAGAGAGAGAGAGAGAGAGAGAGAGAGAGAGAGAGAGAGAGAGAGAGAGAGAGAGAGAGAGAGAGAGAGAGAGAGAGAGAGAGAGAGAGAGAGAGAGAGAGAGAGAGAGAGAGAGAGAATGTAGAGGGAATGGATGTATATCATTACTAGGTCCTCGTTTATTTACCTACACGTATTTATGTTTTATTTCCACTAAAGCCTATCCCCATTTTTGTGCGTAATCTTGCCGGAAGCTGAATCCAAAATCTAATTATCGTAAACTCTTTTTGGACAGGCCATTGGGACTTAGCGTGTACTAAAGTTACCAACATATTCCACTGCAGGTTGTAAAAGTGATGTAAATATTCAATAACCGCCACACATACACATAAATACACACACACACACACACACACACACACACACACAAACACATACACGCACACATATATCTAAACACACACACACACATACACACACACACACACACACACACACACACACACACACACACACACACACACACACACACACACACACACACACACACACACACACACACACACACACACACACACACACACCAAATCACTCATATCATTCCTTTCTCACATCGTTCATATAAACAAAAAAGAATAACAGAGTAACAAAATACCATGAGTGCTTTACATGAAAACGGTAACTGAATACCACACTTAGTAGGACATTTTCATGCACTTCCTCCATGCACGCCCTCCACCCGCCCCCCCCCCTTTAACACACCACTTCCGCTGAGCAACACGACTCTGAGTTTAATGAGAACTACGACCACAACTCAGAGCAAAGCAACAATACACACAAGTTCTATACATACACAACCAACACACGCTGCGGCACATTACAAGGCAAGAGGTTATTGGCCTTCATATTGCAGAGGTGATAGAAAGTGACAACATTCAAATTAAACAATAATTTTCTCCTTTTGCTGTGCGATGAAACAAATATTCCTTCACATTATAGGAATTTGTTGAACGAGAGAACTGAACAGAGGCGATAAAGATGCGTTGTTGTGCCCATGCAGTGTAAATAAAAGTTGTGTGTTTGGTTTGATTGTCTGTTGGTTGCGCCCACTCATGGTCTCAATCTTTAGAACTGTTTCATATAATTTTGTTTCTCACTGTCTGGGTTTTTATGCTGTGTTGAGTCTCCCATTGATCAAGAAAAAGTTTGTTCAAGTGCGTTCCATTTGTATGCCTTTCTGTTTGAAGATACTTTCTCAGATTGCAAAATATTATAAAACTGCTTCTACTCGTCCTTTTCATCCTCTTTCTCCTACTAATGTTACAACTACTGCTGCGGATCCTCCTCTTCCTCTTCCTCCTACGCCATCCACAACAACAACAACAACAACAACAACAACAACAACAGCAATAACAACACCTACTACTACTACTACTACTACTATTACTACTACTACTACTACTACTACTACTACTACTACTACTACTACTACTACTACTACTACTACTACTACTACTTTTGTTTTTATACATTAAAAGGGTACGGGCCAAGGGCAATATTTGTTATACCGCCTATTATAAATGAAAACAGTACGAGACCAAAACATGAATTACACCACGTAATGATGGACAAGACTATTGATTAACTGGATCTAATATTATCTTGTCTTTTTATTTCATACATCAGTATCTTATTTTTATTATCTTTTTTTTTTAATCATGCTTCAAACTGATAAACTTCTTTGTATTTATTAAAATATTAACTTATCCATTTATCCATTTAATGTTCTACTATTATTTACAGATCTTTTTTTTTTTCTCTATTTGTCACCTCACTTCTAAAGTCTTATTCTCTTTCGTTATTATTACTATTATTTTTGTTCGTTCCTTTAATGTTTTGTTTGAATACATCTCGAGAAGCAGTTCATTCTTTTCAGTCCTTAGCCGGTCTCCCTTATTAACTTGTATATTGACTTTGTTATTTTAATTCATTCACTCATTTATTCATTTACTTACTTATTTACTTACTTCTTACTCAATCACTCACTCAATCACTCATTCAGCAACTCAAACAAGAGAGAAGATGAAAGAGAGAGAAAATGCAGGAAGGGGTGGAAGGATGCCGCTCTCTCTCTCTCTCTCTCTCTCTCTCTCTCTCTCTCTCTCTCTCTCTCTCTCTCTCTCTCTCTCTCTCTCTCTCTCTCTCTCTCTCTCTCTCTCTCTTTAAATTTCTTTTTTAACCCATTTATCAATGAAGTAAAGGCAGTAGAAATGACAGTTGAATAGGAATGTGCACAGGTTGAATCTTGGAGTAAATGCAATTTTTGGAATCAAGGTAAATATTTGTTCCACATCAGTTTTTGAAGTCTGCATATTTGGTATATATAATTTTTTTTCAACCATGACACAGAAGATGAAGATGAAGAAAACAGTGGATCCCGCCCTTGTTGAAGTGTTTGTGTTAAGCGGGACGGGGAAACGTGAATGGTGGAGTGGCATTCTGTCATGTGTGTCGGCAGTGATGTACATTTTGATGCCCATTGTGATGGCACAGCCAACAGTCAGACTCGCATTCACCAACTGGATCCACGTGAGGACCACATACGAAGAGTCGGGTACACTGGCTTATCAATCTCTGGTGTACTTTGGTTTGAGCGTGGCCTCGGTGGCATCACTGTGCAAGTTCACTGTAGCAAAGGACCAGGTGGTGCAGAAGACGGACAGCGACGAGCAGCCAGACGAGGCGCTGCTGTGGGAGTGGTGCGTCACCTGCGGTATGCTGCGGCCTCCTGACGTCTCGCACTGTCGCTGGTGTCAGAAGTGCATCAGGAACAGATACTATCACGCTACATCCCAGTTTAAGTGTGTCTCCGACAGTAATGTGAAGTGGTTCCTTGTCTGGATGGTGACGAACTTGATGTTGTGCAGGAATTTATCGACCTTGAATAGGCAGGAGTTTGGCTTGTTTTCGTTAAGTATTTTGGGGGTATTATGGACTTTGTATAACTGGTGTGCACTTCAAGTTCGGTTACTAAAGAAAACAAAGGCGTGTTATCCAAAGGAACTGTTTAAGATTGTCCCCTGTGTCAGCGAGACGCAGCCCAAGTTTTCGTTCTCCACGCAAAGAGAGAGAGCATGCGCTAATTTCTGCCCCACTGCCGAAAGCTGCGCGGCGTCCCAACGGAAGGTAGAAACTCGTTGCCCAAGGCCAGGATGCAACGCCATTTGCAACCAGTTTTGGGTGACTGGTGACGAGGACGGCATTGTTGAATGCAACATTTGCCAGGCTACGTTCAAGCTTCCTGAAAAAGAGGTGAGGAAGGCCGAGGTGGCACCGCCCAACGAAGAGTGGCTCGTGCACAAGGGAGACCAGAAGCCCACTCTGGTGTTCCTGCTGGACACCCCGGCGGCAGCGGCAGAGAAGTGCCGCGCCGTCCTCGACGGGTGGGTGAAGGAGCAACAGCCTTTCATGGACGTGGACGTGGTGACCCACGCCGAGGGCCACGTCAGGAGGTACCGGCAGGACAGGTTCACGCACGAGCGTTACTCCGATGACGTCACGGGTTACATGAAGCTGGACACCATCCTGGACGTGGTGTCCGTTCGCGGGGGAAGAATTGTGTTGGTGCGTGAGTCCAGCTCCCCGCTGGCACACACAACACTAGTGAGGTTGGGGCGTGCCGCGCGAAGCGTGCCCTTCGATGTCGTCTGCCTGGCGGGAAGCAGCCAGGACTTGATGCCGCCGGATCTGAGTCCTGCTTTGCTGCACCAGATTCAGCGTGGCGGCGGAACGTTCCGCAGGGTGTGCTCAGCGGCTAACCTGATCTCGTTTTTACGGCGCCCCGTGCTGGTGCCGTGGGGCGTTAAGGGCTCCGTTCAGATGATCACTTCGCCTGGCCTGCACGTGACGCTCGTGTCGCGCCAAGGAGTGAGTGAGCTCGTCAACGAAAATGACAAACACATCACGTTCAAGGTCGCGACTCTGAGTGAATCCACGCCCGTGTCCTTCAAAGTAGAGGTGGACGCCTTGGAAATAAGTGCCTTCCGCCGCCTCACCAACCCGCAGGACTCCCGGGTGTTCGCACAGCTCGTGCTCACCTACACCTGCCTGGACGGACGCGTGATGCGGCGCATCTATAACAAAGCCTTCGAGGCCACGGTCGGAGAGGTCCTCACCACGCTGGCGGCCCTGCCTTGAGGAAGTGGTGGTCACTTATACTCGACTAATTACCCAAACACTACATTACCGGCACAACTTGACATCTCATGCCGTGCCTTAGCGTGGGAGAATATTTGTTATACCGCCTATTATAAATGAAAACAGTACGAGGCCAAAACATGAATTACACCACGTAATGAAGGACAAGTATATTGATTAACTGGGATTAGTTTTATCTTCTTTTTTTTTTTTTTTTTTTAGTTCATACATCAGTATCCTATTTTTATTATAAACTTCTTTGTATTTATTCAAGTATTAACTTATTCATTTATCCATTTAATTTTCTACTAGTATTTACAAATCTTTTTCTACTATCTGTCACCTCACTTCTAAAGTCTTATTCTCTTTCGTTATTATTATTTTGTTTGCGTCCCTTAAATGTGATGGAATGGTGGAAGGATGCTTTCTTTTATTTTCCTCCCTCCTTTCATCTCCTTCTCCCCTCCTTCTCTCCCCATCTCTCCATCTTTATCAGTGAACTCTTTCTCTTCCATCTCCCTTTTCCTTACTTTTGTTCCCTTGCAATAGCCCCTACTCGTCTGCTTAACCTGCAAAACATGTCTGTGTTAGCTTTTTTTTAATTTATTTATTTATTTTTTTTTCATTAAAAGGGTACCGGCCAAGGGCAAACAAAAATAGGTTAGAAAGAAAATCCTGCTTTTCGACAGTAGGAAAAATAGAGCCAGGGGATGGAGGTCCAATTTAGCGTGAGAGGTGTCTTGACACTCCTATTTTGAAAGAGTTCAAGTCATAAGCAAGTGGAAAAACAGACAAAGGAAGAGAGTTCCAGAGTTTACCAGTGTAAGGGATGAAAGAGTGAAGATACTGGTTAACTCTTGTATTAGAAAGATGGACAGAATAGGGATGAGAAGAAGTAGAAAGCCTTGTGCAGTGAAGCCGTGGGAAGGGTGGAGACATGCAGTTAGCTAGTTCAGAAGAGCAGTCAGTATGAAAATAGCGGTAGAGGATAGATAAAGATGCAACATTGTGTCGGTGACTTAAAAAATTAAGATAGTCAGTTAGAGGAAGAGAGTTGATGAGACGAAAAGCTTTAGACTCCACCCTGTTTAGTAAAGCTGTGTAAGTTGAACCTCCCCAGACACGAGAACCATACTCCATACATGGACGGATAAGGCCCCTGTACAGAGCAAGCAGCTGGGAGGGAGAGAAAAATGGACGCAGACGCCATAGAACACCTAACTTCTTGGAAGCTGATTTAGCAAGAGTAGAGATATGAAATTGCCAGTTTAGATTTTTAGTAAATGATAGATCGAGTGTGTTTAATGTGGAGTAGAGGGGAAGTTGAGTGTCATTAAAGAAGAGGGGAATGTTATCTGGAAGGTTATGTCGAGTAGATAGTTGTAGAAATTGAGTTTTTGAGGCATCAAACAGAACCAGGTTTGCTCTGCCCCAATCAAAATGAAAGAGCAGAAGTTTGGCGTCCTATAGCATCTCACCTTGAATCATTTAATTCTTGTTGGGTTGGGCGTCTGTTGTACGACGTTGAGAAATGCAAGGTGGTATCATCAGCATAGGAGTGAACAGGGCATTGAATCAGGTTTAGGAGATCATTGATGAATAATAGAAAGAGTGGGTGATAGGACAGAACCCTGAGAACACCACTGTTGATAGGTTTAGGAGAATAACTGTGACCGTCCACTACAGTAGCAATAGACCGGTCACAAAAGAAACTGGAGATGAAGGTACAGAGAGAAGGATAGAACCCGTAAGAGGGTAGTTAGAAATTAAAGATTTATGCCAGACTCTATCGAAGGCTTTTTATAAGGCAAGGCCGACAGCACCGAAGTCCCAAAAAGAGGATGATTCAGTTAGAAAAGCAAGAAGATCATCAATAGATCGGCCTTTCCGGAAACCATACTGGCAATCAGAGAGAAGATTGTGAGCTGATAAATACCTCATTATCTTCTTATTAAGGACAGACTCAAAGGCTTTAGAAAGGCAGGAAATCAAAGCTATGAGCGGTAGTTTGAAGGATTGGAGCTGTCACCCTTTTTAGGGACAGGTTGAATGTGAGCAAACTTCCAACAAGAAGGATAGGTAGAAGTAGAGAGATTACTACTACTACTACTACTACTACTACTACTACTACTACTACTACTACTACTACTACTACTACTATTGCTACTACACTAGCTTCCATTACTGCAACAAGTACTACCATCACCACTACTCATTCTTCCAGACACTCACCCTTGAGGCCTCCCCCGTCGGCGGCCACCACCTGCAGGCGGTACTCGGGCGTGGCTTCCCGGTCGAGGCAGCATCGTGCCGTCCTCACTAGGCCCGTGTCAGGCTCCACACTGAAGATGGCGGCGCCAGAGGCCTCGTCCACCACGTTCTTCTCGATGGCGTAGGTGAGCCGCGCGTTACTGCCGTCAGTGGCGTCGTCAGCATCCCACGCCGACACCACCACCACCGCCGAGCCTGCAGTTATAATAGTGTGATATAATAATAGCTTCATCGTTATAAATAACACCATTATGCCATTGCAATACAGAGGCTTCTTTATTCATGTCTAATGATCTTATTATGAAACTGCATGAAAGTAAGCGTTATTTTTCTTAACAATGAACTCAAGGGAAGCTGTAAAGAGGCTTTTGGTTAGCGTGTATGTGTAGTCATCTCTCCCTCATAAACTTTTCTATCCTGTACACCCATTTCTCGATTAACTATAACTAGTATCATTATCCGGCATATTGATATTCATGAAAAACTTGATTATGAAGCCAAAGGTAATTTTGACTCGTAATTTTCGAAAACACATTAATGGAAGTTTTTATCTCCCACACCTGAGAAGACTCACTGCTTCGTGAGGATACTAACACACAAACAAAGCAACACATCATGTCATATATACATATATACATGTATATATAAATATATATATATATATATATATATATATATATATATATAAATATATATATATATATATATATATATATATATATATATATATATATATATATATATATATATTTGAAGTATGTGATTCATTGGGGCCCTTTAAATATTCCCGGGAGAAATTTCAGCAGTCAACTATCTCCAATTGTGTTATTGACAATTAAGTTTTAATGACGACAATGATCTGTTGTTTTCAGTTGTTGCAAAAGAGAGAGAGAGAGAGAGAGAGAGAGAGAGAGAGAGAGAGAGAGAGAGAGAGAGAGAGAGAGAGAGAGAGAGAGAGAGAGAGAGAGAGAGAGAGAGAGAGAGAGAGAGAGAGAGAGAGAGAGAGAGAGAGAGAGAGAGAGAGAGAGAGAATCAAGTTAGAGATGAAGGTGAAGGACTCACACTACCAAATGAAAGTAAAGAATAAGAGCCACAGAGCCACACTCACCCTCGGCGCCGTTCTCCTGCACGTGGCCCAGCATGGTGGTGTCGGGGAAGACCGGGGCGTTGTCATTGATGTCCTTCACCACCACCGTCACCACTGTCTCCACCACGTGCACCCTCCACCCAGAGTCACTACCACCACTGTTAAACTCAAGCATCATCACTTCGTCACAGCCACTCGCCTCCGTCGGGATATCGTCTAAGTGTCTGTAGTTGTAGGTCATGTCTGCCACGTCCCGCTTAACTCTGCTGCCCGTGAAAGGAGACACGAGACGAGGCTTAGCACTGGAAGACATAGGACGATTCTTATTACTTATTAGTTTTGCATCTTCTTTCCCTCCGGCGGGTGTTTGTCGTCTCCTTGCTTCTGCCATAAGTTCTTCCCCACCTGAAGAGGGCGACTGGACCTTCATAGACGCAGGGTGTGGTTGTGAAGGGTTCATGGAAGTTAGGTTGGACCTTACTTTTCCTTGTGTGCTTCTCGTTATGGTGAGGAGTGAGTGGCCTGCCCTTCCTTGTCTCCTTGTGAGGGCGTCTGAAGGTTGAAATGGTTTGCTAATGTTTCTTCCTAACGCAGTGACTTTTACCTTTCCTACATTGCCCTGGACTAATCTCTGTCGCTTTTCATGCTGAGAGTCTTCCCGTGTTTCCTGCTGGTGCTTCAAGGCAACATGAGCCTCGCGAGACGAAGAGTGTGGGTGCATGACGAGACTTCCTGAACGCAGCTACGTGTCTCATTTCAAAGTCATGAGGTAGCGTCCCACGGCGGCCCCTCCATCCTACCGAGGCGGGATGGAGGTCGTGTTCAGGGTCTTCTAAGTCTTTATCACGCATGTTGGAACTCACTATTTTCTCTCCTTTGTCATAACCGAATTTTGACGCAGATGAATGTGACTCCTGGGGCAAGATTCTTTCAATAGCTTTCCTCACAGACCTTGGAGGATGCGTGGCCTTAACACTAGACCCAGTGACCGAATTATACAGAGGCAGTGATCCAGACTCAATTATCCCGGGGGTTGCAGCTTCAATGAGTGACGCACGCCGCTCAATTCTCTTGTTTCTGTGGCTTGCTGTTAATGGCGTGACAACCCTCGCGTCACCACCTACCTGACCCGCAGAAACCCCAGCGTGAGGGTCTTGCGCAGGCTCCCGGTGACCCCAGGACGCCTGCCGATGGTGATGGGTGGGGGAAGAGAGATCAGTTAAGGTTGGGGTGATCTCCTCCCCCTCTTCCCACCACTGGCCGTCGCGCACCTCCACCCTCAGCCGCCAAATGCCCCTTCCTTGCGGCGGGTCCCTGTCCAGCGCCTATACCGATGCGAGAGGAGAACGTCAAGGCAAGGGTGAAGGAGTAGCATGAGGCTATATGCAATAATATCTATGTGTGTGAGAGAGAAAAAAACCTAACACTCACCCTCAGTTGGATCAGGTCACCAGTACGGGCGTGGATAGCGAAGAAAGCCTCTCCTTCACCCATCGCCTGCTGCGTCCCGTCACCCGTTACGCGGTACACCAGACGCCCAACATCACGTAGGTCTGCGTCCATCGCCGTCACCTGCCGCCACCACAACCACGCCTCAATAAGGGAGGTCCCCACCCACTCAACCCCCACTACCCACACACACGCACACACACACACACACACACACACACACACACACACACACACACACACACACACACACACACACACACACACACACACACACACTCTCTCTCTCTCTCTCTCTCTCTCTCTCTCTCTCTCTCTCTCTCTCTCTCTCTCTCTTTCTCTCTCTCTCTCTCTCTCTCTCTCTCTCTCTCTCTCTCTCTCTCTCTCTCTCTCTCTCTCTCTCTCTCTCTCTCTCTCTCTCTCTCTCTCTCTCTCTCTCTCTCTCTCTCTCTCTCTCTCTCTCTCTCTCTCTCTCTCTCTTTATCTCTTTCTCTCTTTATCTATCTTTCCAGTACACCTGCTACCTGCCATACTTCCATACGTCGCTTCGTTCATCCACACGTTCTTCTCCACTCATTCCTTTCTCCTCCTCCTCCTCCTCCTCCTCCTCCTCCTCCTCCTCCTCCTCCTCCTCCTCCTCCTCCTCCTCTTCCTTCTCCTCACACCTTGGCCACAGGGGCAGGAAGGTCCCTGTCATCTTCCTCCACCAGGGTGATGCGAGGCTCTGGATGCAGAAACAAGGGCGGGTTATCGTTGACGTCGTCCACGCGTATGTACACGAAGGTATGGGCTGCGTCCATCCCGCCCTCGGCAGTCGCCACCAACTCGTGCTGCGGGCGTGGGTGTTGATGGTGAGTGCATGCATGGGAATGAGTAATGGTTGGAAGAAGGCAAAGTTATGAGAATGTTATCGAG
>JAPQNM010000002.1:10521236-10526236 GCA_029783475.1 Metacarcinus magister
ATATGTTCTGTTTAACTGTTGTAGTTCTCAGTCATACCTTTCTGACTGTTGGTGTGTGTACTCACATAAATACATCGAAAACTGTAAAAAAGGATCAGTCAGTAGTAATAATATTTTCTTAACCTCGCAGATACAATACTAACTATACACATCAATAGTGATATGAGGAGTTGGAAAAAAATTAATAACATACGACTATTTCATCAACGTGAAAGTAGAAACAGAATAAACTTGGTTGAAAGAAAGCCAGTATTCAACTTCAACTTTTCATTAATTGGTCAGATATGGTAAGATTTTCCAAGTTAATCTTTATACCCCATGAGTTCTTAGGCACTAATGATCCAATTACCTCGCCGCCTCAATACACTAACCACGCTACCAATCTTGCCTACACGGACCACCTTGTTCCCTTGTTAGTCTTGTGTGCGTGGTCTGTGATTAGGGAAATGCACCTCTCTATACGTACTACTGATCAGCGGGTGTGAATTTTGGACACCCTGAGTAATGGCTGAAGCACTGATTTAATTACTAGGCTGGAAACGAGTGAGGATGTGGAAAAAATCACGCTGTCCCCCCTAGAAGTGTATATTAATTAATGGCAATGTAGTCATGAGGGATTATTATCGTTATGAATATAGTATCACATCATTTATATGTCTATACGCACTGCCTAATTACTCTATTTGCTGAAGTGTTAGTGTTTTAATTCTTTTTGCGTTTGATTATTTTTTCTGAGGGGACCGGTGGTGTAGTGGTTAGCACGCTCGGCTCACAACCGAGTACTTACCTGGTTCAAACACAGGATCGGGTGCATACAAAATGAGTTTACCTTCTTAAGCGTTGTAATCCTTGCTCACCTAACAGTTCATATATACGGGAGTAAGCCGAGTGTTTGTGGCCTTGCAATCCCGGCAGGAGCGGAAGGCTGGGAATCCTATCCTCCCGTATGTGTGAGTGAAGTGTGTGGTTGTATGTGAATGTGTTGGGTGTTTCCTTTAAGAGAACAGCAATAGTCAACGCCACACTCTGAGGGATATATAAGGCTTGGTATATAAAAAAAAAGTGTTTGAATTTTTTTTATTTGATATTTCTGTTGGTTGCCTTATCCAATATTTTTGTTCGTAGGTCTTTCAATCTCTCTCTCTCTCTCTCTCTCTCTCTCTCTCTCTCTCTCTCTCTCTCTCTCTCTCTCTCTCTCTCTCTCTCTCTCTCTCTCTCTCTCTCTCTCTCTCTCTCTCTCTCTCTCTCTCTCTCTCTCTCTCCCTCTCTCCCTCCACGAGCACCTTTGCCACACAGCCTCTCCTCACATTCCTCGCCCAGCAGAAGGGAAAATAGCGATAGCCACATCCCTGCTAACTGCCACGAGCTCCCATACAAATATTACATACATATATATGCTTACATACATTTAAATAGACATACGTACATACATATATACATACATACATACATAGACAGACAAGCAAATAAACAGACCAGACAGGCAGGTGAAGTCCATAGCAGGGACCCCAACGTAATACAATTAAGTAAACAAACACACACACACACACACACAGACACACGTACCCACACACACTTTTTTTTTTTTTCTCTCTCTCTCTCTCTCTCTCTCTCTCTCTCTCTCTCTCTCTCTCTCTCTCTCTCTCTCTCTCTCTCTCTCTCTCTCTCTCTCTCTCTCTCTCTTACACACAAAACTCACGTAAGAGCAGCAGGCAACCTCAAAGTTCCTAATAAGCTTTAGGAGACAACTAACAAATGAGGAAGGAAAGAAAGGAAGGAAGGAAAATATAATTGGAAGGAGGAAAGAAGGAAAAAAAGGAGGGAAGGAAGGAGGGCCGACACATAACAAACACAAGGATGAATGACGACGAAGGGAAAGAAAAAAAAGTGAAATTAGGACGATAAGTGATAATGTCCCAAGTGTAAAGAAAACGAGAAGTAGTGTTATGGGAAGGTAAATTAAGGTGTCAGGAGAAGAATGCAAGGGAAAAAAAAAACTAGAAAAAGACCTTGAATTTGTGAGCAAGACAAAAATGATGATGATGATGATGATGATGATGATGATGAGGAGGAGGAGGAGGAGGAGGAGGAGGAGAAAGAGGAGGAAGTGTTAGGCGTTGATATGGATGTTTCAGTAATGTAGTGTTTTTTGTTTTGAATTATTAATGAAAACTGTGAGATTTGTCTAAACTTTTTTTCTCTCTCTTGCTCTTTCATCCGTCGCAGTTTTCAGTAAATTTTATCTTTCTTTCTCGTATATAAGTAAGTGAGTTAATATTACTGTCCTTTTTTTTTCCAGTCGTTTATGTGTTGCTGATGGGGAGAGAAAAAAAGAAAAAGAAAAGAGAAGATCAACTCGTGTTTGAAATTTACATCTCGTCAGTTTCCGATTTGACTCTTGTGTATTTTCCCTTTTTTCGCTCTCTCGCTGATCTCTTGAATTAGCTCTCATTTGCGTGTGTGTGTGTGTGTGTGTGTGTGTGTGTGTGTGTGTGTGTGTGTGTGTGTGTGTGTGTGTGTGTGTGTGTGTGTGTGTGTGTGTGTGTTTATGTGTGTGTGTGTATAAATGATCTAATTAATGAATGCATGAATACAGCAATCAATTAATCAGTCACTGTATGTATATGTGTATGTATGTATGTATGCTAATATGTATGTATGTATGTGTGTATGGATGGATGCATGGATAAATGTGGATATAGATGGTTGTATTTGGTCTATAAGTAATGATTCTTTTTATCCTAGATCTATTTCTTCTCTATCTTAATTTTTTACACCGTCTCCTTCGTATCTCGTTATTTCTTTGTCATTTTCTTCTCCTCGCTTCCTTCCCTTCCACCTTCCTACCTCCACTTCTTTTACTTATCTAATTTATTTTTTTCCTTTCCTCATATCAGTCTCCTCCATTCTTACTTGCACTCCTCTTCCTCCTCCTCCTTCTCTTCTTCCTCCTCCTCCTCCTCCTCCTCCTCCTCCTCCTCCTCCTCCTCCTCCTCCTCCTCCTCCTCCTCCTCCTCCTCTAGGCCAGTGTCTCCCAATCTTTTTTGGTTGCGACCCTAAATACAGTCTTGTCGTGACCATAATTATGTGATATGTGGAGGTGGAAGATACATGTGGAAGAGCAACTACGTGGCTTGGAACCACGTGGTAATAGAGAGTTGGGAGAGGAAACACAGGTATTAAGGTTAATAGGTCAAACAGAGGCGAGATCAAAACAGCAGCCAGGTAACATGGTCAAAACAAACAAGTGTTCCTCGTTCGCGCAAATACCTAGGCCAATTAAAGGATTTACTTGAGACCATAAAAAGTAATCCCTATACAGAATACAGGAAACAAAATGTACAAAGGAAAATGACCTTTATATCAGCATTCAGAGTTTAAGGGTATATAGCCTTTACAGATGTAGGTGTTTACTTCCCAGAGTGTGTTGTAAGGGAAAGTGACCGCTATGGAAAGTAAGGAAAAATCACCTTTATAGAAAATGTAGGGAAACTAACCTTTATGGAATTGTAAGGGAAACTAGCCTTAAACAGAATGTAGGGACTTCCCCAAACGTTGTGTCTGTAGAGAATTGGTAACTGTCTAGATTTTGGAAATAAAAGAGGCTGTACTAGCTTAGAGAGTCAGCATTCACTCAGACTTCTACTCAGAAAGTCACACCAGCTCTAAGCTCAAAATGGAGCATCTGAACGGGGTAAGTGAAAGCTCTCTCTCTGAAATGCAGTCTTAAAGCAGCTTTTAGGATGTTAGTGTAGGAATATTTTATGTAGGATTTGTGATGTATGATGTGATTGCTCCGTGATTATCTTATTATGTGTTGCTCCATGATTATGAATATTTTTATAAGCTCCTAGAAGAATTATTTCATGTGCCTGATTATATATGTGGCAAAGCCAGAAAAAAGAATGATGTTTGTTATATGACAGAAGGAGCAAGGAAAGATTATTTGTTGATTAAAGTTATAGAAAACGGAAAGATTTTTTAATGAAAATCATTTTAGAGTTTAGTGTTCTGTACCCCGTGACCAGTTTATTTTGATTAACAGAACACGAAAAACGTTGCAATAATCAGCGACGAAAGTCTTAAACTGGACTAGCGACCCTAAATGTGTGAACACGTAGTAATAAATCCAACCATTTTCATGTTACAGTTATACTTGCAAATGTTTATGAGCTTACGTTATTTTTATTCATATAGGTTTATATTACTAACACAGTGAATGTTAATAAATTTGAAACTGGAAAGAAAACAAGTGTTAAAAAACATGAACTTCTACTTGTATATCCGGTCACAAAAAAGAAGTTTTTCTTCAGTGCCTAGCAATCACATTTTTTTCTACTTTGCTAATAAATTTCAGTGATTCATAAAATTTATAAAATGAGCTTTATACGAAAAATGGGTAATGTAAGAACCAAGTAATATGCCTTGGGAATGACCAGTGACCACATTGAAAGAAAGACTACAACAAATTATAAAAACTCAAAAAGTTTTCTCAGTGGCTACCTTGAAACTGCTTCATTTTGTGTACGAGGTTCTCAAAGTTGGGCTTTATATTAATTGTTAGAGCACACCGCAAGTCATGTTGGAGATCCAGCTGGTTTCTTGCTTTAGTCTTGATCATAACAAGACTTGAAAACCCTACTTTCGCAGAGATATGTTATTAGAAAAAGGAGAAGAGCTTTTTCAGCCTCCAGAGTCAGAATGGGCCTATTCTTGAGTTGAATCCAAAGTTTTGATTACTGGAAGTTTTCAAAGCGTTGCTTCTGCAGTTGATTTTCCTGGAGTTCTTCTTGAAAACCTGGAGTATCTTTCTCCAACCTCAATGATGTTCACAGTGAAAGCATTCCTGATCCAGCTATGTTTTTTCAAGTCAACATTTTCTAGAGTATACCTGTCCGTTTCTTCCTGAAAATTCCTCAGATGATCTTCGACAATAATTCTGATGTTAGGCTGGAATACATCTGAAAGATCTTTCAACATAGCACTTAGTTTTGGAAAAG
>JAPQNM010000002.1:10541236-10543736 GCA_029783475.1 Metacarcinus magister
GTGTCGTGCTTGTAACTGACATTCGAGTGATTTGAGTGGAGGAACAGGAGGAGGAGGAGGAGGAAAGCGCAAGAGGTGGTTGTGTGCTACCACGTTCATCTTCTCGTCATTCATGGTAAGTGTGATAATGCTGGTGTTATTATGGTCATTATATATGTATTTATTATTTTTTTTTGTTGCTGATATGAGACGAGTGAAGTACTGTTGGTATGTTATGACAATACAGGAGAAGGTGACGCAGGAGTGAACGGTGTATTAAGGGTCGTGTTGTTACGATCACTCGATAATGTATAAAGTGAATTGTCCACTTAAAGGCCGATTAGTATTTTATCTTTTTTTTTTTTAGCTGAAGATTGACTCTCCTTGTGTTTGTGTCTTTCTTAACCTGAAAGCCAACTCTCTTTACTTGGCCGTATATTCTCTTTACCAGTTAATACTTAATCTCGAGTAGCAATTCAGTGTCGTGGTCAAGTTAGGCTCGTGTAGGCAGGGACTCAAGCCGTGAGATGCCAGATAGCACCGGTTCGAAGCAGCCTGCTTGTTGGAAGACTCGCCTGCTTCGTGCCTACTGTTTCGGTACATGGTTTAGTTCTGCGTGAGTGAAGATGACTGGAAGTGCAGCAGTTGAATAAGTAGTATCAGTTCAGCGTAGCGTGTGAAACTACATATATTAATTATGGGAATGACTTACTGAAAATTTTATCTTCACGAATTAAGAAGAGGAATGGAAGGCTTATTTTGTCTTATTATTCTCTCATTGTTGCTTGTAATACTGCATGTACTTTAGTGGTTCTTGCCGCTATTATTGCGCAGCTGCTCACCCACGTCTCAGTGCAGCAGTGACAACGCGTCTAATTTCATAAAGTTTAACTGATACGGATGCGTCTCCTGCCGGTGTGGCGGCGGTGGTGGTGTGACGGGTGGAGGCGGGGGGAAGGGGGGGAAGGGAGTCGGGAGGTGCAGACGTGAACAGAACTTTGGATGAGATTCACAGTAGTTCACAGCGCCATACTAAAGTCAGAGTTACGTATAATAACCGGATAGTGTAGAGTTATGATTAGCACTTTAGAAAGTATAAAGGAGCACAATTGTCCTTGTTGTTATAGCAGCATGTTCATGTGTGTCAGGTGTTGTGTAACTGCTGTGTAACGAAACTTGGCCCATTTTTATTCAGAGAAATAATACCTGGCTGGCTGACTGTTGAATAAGTTGAATAACATATTGTTTTGTGAAGAACAATACAGTTTTGTTGCCCTCACCTGTATACAGGTGAGGGCAACTCAACTTTGGGGCTCACATGTAGCCTAGCAGATTATATGTATGTATATATATATATATATATATATATATATATATATATATATATATATATATATATATATATATATACATATATTACATTATACATTATATTTGGGTGCTATTTTGGTATGCAATCTACGTAGTTCAAATATATAGGTTATATGCACGCACTATTTAGGATGAGTGTGAACACAAATCGTAATGTGATTTACCACACCAAGTCGCGGTTCTGCTTGAAACAAAAATATCAAGTTACAACCATGTTTTATAATTGCAAAGAAAAAATGTTATTGTGTTGACCTGGTATTTAGTTAACCGTAATTTGCGTTGTTCTCTCGGACTGTGCACACTGTACACTCAGCCAGTCGTAACCAGAACCTCAGCGCTCTCTCTCTCTCTCTCTCTCTCTCTCTCTCTCTCTCTCTCTCTCTCTCTCTCTCTCTCTCTCTCTCTCTCTCTCTCTCTCTCTCATAGACAATTGTTGCTACAGATTCATCCACAAGAAGAGTAACAAGATCCTCGAGAGAGCCAAAGCTAGATGTTACCAATCCTTTGTTAGGTGTGTGTGTGTGTGTGTGTGTGTGTGTGTGTGTGTGTGTGTGTGTGTGTGTGTCTAGGATTTAACAGCGCTCAGGCCCTGCTGCCGAAGCTGTGGGACAAGGGCACTCGCTCACTGACAGCCATGCTACTAATCTGCTGAGGTAGGCTAGACGACGAGCGGCAGATTCACGCCTTTGGGTTTTGTCCCGCCTTGCCCTTCAACAAAATCCTCGGCTAAGCTCCATCTAAGTCACCTGGTTGAGTTGAGTAAAAGAATAGACTTTATACTGAATAAAATTGTTTTGACATGGGTTCAGAGGAGCTTTCAAACACAGCAGGAGAAGCCAATTATTATATTTTTCGCCGTTTCATGAAAGTATGGCTTAATCAATCACAGGAGAGCCAATACGTCAGTTACTTCCATACTCCCTTTTAATCCAGTCTGCTCTTTTCCTTTCATGCTTTCTTTTTTTCTGTTTCTCTTTATTTTTGTAAGCATGTTAGTTAGGATGTCTTTGTGTTTGTCTGGTAGTCTCTCTCTCTCTCTCTCTCTCTCTCTCTCTCTCTCTCTCTCTCTCTCTCTCTCTCTCTCTCTCTCTCTCTCTCTCTCTCTCTCTCTCTCTCTCTCTCTCTCCAAAACACATTAGTATGCTGGGGA
>JAPQNM010000002.1:10551236-10558736 GCA_029783475.1 Metacarcinus magister
TCTTCATTTTCTTCCTATGTTTCTCCTCCTCCTCCTCCTTCTCCTCCTTCTCCGGCCTCCTCCACCATCAACTTTATCATCAGTTCTTTTGCAAGGCTCCTCTATCTCTGTCCTTTGCATTACCCTTCCCCCGCTCCCATCCTTCTCATTTTCTCCTGCACATCATCTCTCAATCTTTTGATCTTCTTTCCTCCCACTGGTGCCCTCCCGCCTCTAACCATGTGACGATTTTCCTTCTTCATCACGTTTCCATACCACCTCATCTCACTCTCCTCATCACTCAATGCAACTCTCATACCCTCTTCACCTCCTCATCAGTCACGGGTTTCATGAGAGATGTGTCCATTGCCCACCTTAACGTTCTCATTTCAGTTCATTGCATCTTTCTTTACCTTCTCTCGCAAGGTTCATGGATGCATTTTGTGTACCATGATCCGCTTGATTACCTGATGATAAACCTTTATTTTCTATTTGATTGTCATGCTTGAATCACTCTTGCTGCTTCTTGCCACTTTCTCTCACCTTTTTTCTGCTCTTTATTCGTCTTTCATGTCGTAGTTTAGTCATTCTTACGTTATTTAGGTTAAGTATATACTCGAAATGCTCCATTTGCTAATTTCATCACACTTTTCAATGGTGCCTCTTAACCCTCTCCACCTACACTGTTGCCTCTAGAAGATCTGCTAGTTATCGTTGGGAGAGTGACTAAGCATGGAAACACACGCATATCTATAGTGTTTTGTTGGTATTCACCAGATTGTCATGCACTATGGCTGATGTTTTTCACACTACGTGATGTAATACATTTCAATGGGATTTACTCACTGTATCTTTTTTTTTATAATGGAATTTATTCGTGTTTTGCTGGAAGCATAATTATTGTAATATTCCAACATGACATATGAAAAAATACCTGTTGTATTCTTTGTGGATTGATGTATGATACAAACATGTATTCAGCTGACAGAATTGTTTGCATTTATCAACATCAAGTACATAATACATTTTGTGTTCTGACATCTCGAGGTAAATTTGTTCCGCCGCCTAATTGCCAAGAGTAACAGATTTACTGCTACAACGCCACTTCACTGCAGCGCATCGAGCATGAAGTTGGGTTCGTAGAAGTCATCTATTAATTCGGTAAAAGGAAAATTAATATGATCATGAAATTAATAACAGTCTTTTGTAGTGAAGCTTACACCCTGAAGATTATAAATAACCTGTTCAACCTCACCTCTTGACTTGCATGTGCCAAAAACCCTCTTGCCCTTGCGATAATTTACAAGCCTCTGTCTCTCCTCTTTAGGCTCATCTGTTACTGTAATATAGCACTCTAGCTTGCACCTCTTCTTGTGTGTCTGCATCAATTACCATGTTATCTGCAAATAGCATCTCGCATTGCTCCCCCATCTGTTTCGTCTATGCAACACATGATCCTACCTACTGTTCTCGCGCTCCAAGACATATTTTCCATTATCACCATTATCACTCTGCTTATCTCTCCTCCTTACGCACCAGCCACCCCGTCTCTAAGTACCCTTTCCTGTGCCTTTTCTAAATGAAGGATTTCCCATTATATCCTCTTGCTTCCCTGTTTCCCTGCACCTGCCTGTTCTCATTACCTTCATAATAGCACCTTACATTTCACCTGTTTAGACCACTCGCCTTCGCCTTCCTTCCATCACCCTCCAGCGCACCTTGAGTCCGTGCTCCGTTAACTGTATTTTCCACACGTGTAAAGCATCTCCTTCAAGCTTATCTATAGGTATATTATTACACTTTATTCTTTCATTCACTCGTCTCGTATCAATTCCACACCCCATATTTTACTTACTAGCTTCCGTGTATGTCTGTGTGAATTAATGTATGTATGCATGACTATATGTATGAAGGCACGTGTCTATGTATGTTTATGTGTCTAGAGGCAATACGTAACTTTGATTTTATGTACGGATAATAATTAATAGATGTTTATGTGTACGTGTTGTGGTATGAATATGTTATGAAGTGATGAAGCGGAGGACGGGAAGGTCAAGGACATCGGTTAGTTATGCCAGAAATGCTCAATTAATTACCCAATCGAATTTCGGATACGATAGTTCATGAATAAAGTGTGTACATATCAAGTGTTTGTTTGTTTAGGTGTGTGTGTGTGTGTGTGTGTGTGTGTGTGTGTGTGTGTGTGTGTGTGTGTGTGTGTGTGTGTGTGTGTGTGTGTGTGTGTGTGTGTGTGTGTGTGTGTGTGTGTGTGTGTGTGTGTGTGTGTGTGTTATCTCTCTCTCTCTCTCTCTCTCTCTCTCTCTCTCTCTCTCTCTCTCTCTCTCTCTCTCTCTCTCTCTCTCTCTCTCTGCGTCATTACTTCAACGATATCAATTTCGAAATAATTTTTTGTTTAAATTTCATCCAATACAGCAGATTGGTGGATGTGTGTACCTACCCTTGTATGTATCTGTGTATGTATGTATGTGTGTATGTATGTATTATGTTTTATTTCCTGTTTTTGTTTAGTCATAAGTGAATTACCATTTTTTTTTCTACCACCCTCCCCCCCACACATCTATATCCCTTCAAGTGCTTTTTTTCCCCTCCCATTTATTTCCCCTCGAGGTTTTAGGTTTTTTTTTCCTTCCCTCCTCTTTCCCGGCGTCGTAAAAAGCCCCACTAAGTAAAGAAATACAACTCATATTCATGGGGAAATCTTTGTTAGGGACGGCACACGTTCTCTCTCTCTCTCTCTCTCTCTCTCTCTCTCTCTCTCTCTCTCTCTCTCTCTCTCTCTCTCTCTCTCTCTCTCTCTCTCTCTCTCTCTCCTTCTCTCTCACTCTCTCACTGTTTCCTTTATTTTTTCTCCTCGCTGTGTACTTTATTTATATATATATGTACATTTTTTTTTGGTTCATTGGTACACGTGTCTAGGATGGTGTGTGTGTGTGTGTGTGTGTGTGTGTGTGTGTGTGTGTGTGTGTGTGTGTGTGTGTGTGTGTGTGTGTGTGTGTGTGTGTGTTTAGGTGTCACAACTCGTGTATGTCCGTCTTGTCTGCGCTTTCGAGTCGTGTTTTGTTTTATTTTGTTTGTTTGGATGTTTATATTGTTTTGCTCTGTTTTTGTTTTGTTGTTTTTGTTTTGTTGTTCTTCTTTTGATGTTGTGCTGTTGTACGTATTGTTTTTTTTTTTCATTTGTTTGTCTTTCATTTTTTTAGTTAATTGCTTATGTATACGTTCTCTCTCTCTCTCTCTCTCTCTCTCTCTCTCTCTCTCTCTCTCTCTCTCTCTCTCTCTCTCTCTCTCTCTCTCTCTCTCTCTCTCTCTCTCTCTCTCTTTGCCGCCTCCCTTCACCTTCTCTTTCGTTGCTCTTCACATATGTCCCTCTATCACTCTTGTATTCTCTGACGCTGTTCCACCTTTCTTTTTCTTTTTCTTTTTCCGTATACATTGTCTGCATATTTTTCGCCTTTCTGTCTCGGTTTTCCTTTCGTAGTCATGTTCTGTTGTCATATTCCTCATGTTCGTTGTCACACTCGCGTTGGTGTGTAGCATGATGCAGTCTCACTCGTTATTCTTTTGTTTTGTTTATTTATTTATCTTTTGTTTTTCTATTTATTTATGTATATACTAGTTTATTATCTTTATCTTTTTTTTTTTAATATGTCAATATTTAATTTTTCATTTATTTGATTTATATTTTCATTTGTTTTTGACTGTCACTAGATACATTTTTTGCCTTATTTTTTCTAATCATTAATTTCTTTTATTTGTGTTATCATTTTTGTTATTACTTTTTACTATTATTTGATTCATAATTATGTCTTATTTTATTGTTATTCTTTTTATTTGTGTATGTGTGTCGTGCGTCTCTGTTGTATGTTGTATGTTGTTGTGTTATCGTTGTATTGGTTTTCACCTTTACTCTGTATACGCAAAGGAAGGCAGATGGCAGAGGAGTAGGTTCAAGATCAAGAGTCCATTTGAATCTTCATGCATCGGCAACAGTAATTTTAAAAGTGTTTGAAGCACCGTCATTTTTGTTTTGTTTAAGTTGCCTTCAGTAGTGTTGTCTGCTATTATAGTGAACCGTTCAACAGAAACTTTAACTTGCATCATGCCAATATTTAATACCTGTTGTCCTGTCCTTTTAATTAACGAGTATGGCGTCTGCATCACTATGTATTTTATTTATTTTATTTATTTATTTATTTTTTTTTTTATCTTTTACCCATGGCGCCGGTAGGCTTCACCGCCCGTTAGTAGCGCGGGTTAGATTTTTTAAGTGACGCCTTGTTTCTTCTTATTGATAGGCTCATGCTGTTATTTCTGTCTTCCAAAGTAGCAACATACCGGGGAGAACGAGCTGATAAGAAGATTGTTAAATTTAACGATCTACATCCACACACAGATTTCTTAAGAATTGCTCATCAATAACAACCTCGATAGCTTCATTATACGGTAACAGGCTTGATCCTTGTAACCTTTCCCTTTACGATCCCTCTTCCTCAATGTCACTACGGTAGGGGTTGTGTGCTATATGCTAAGTGATTCTGATCCCGGAAAAATCATTATTAGTCAGGGATTTTCTGATATTGTCTCTCGTCTCTTTCTTGTTGGCTCAGCTTTGCCTTTCTCCGCTACGTAGGTAATCCCTTCTTCTTATTGGATGTCTCGGCGGTGTATTACGTATATATTCATATCTTTCTCCTTCACTGACATGTCATTCTGTGGTATAGAGCAACATAATACATATACATTATCTTCTTCCTTCTCAGTATCTCCATAAGTGCGTATGTAAGACTGTCCTTTCCCCTCCTCCTCCTCCTCCTCCTCCTCCTCCTCCTCCTCCTCCTCCTCCTCCTCCTCCTCCACCTCCTCCTCTTCCTCCTCCTCTTTCCCCTTATCTCGGTGTGTCTTCAGGTATACAGTGCCCGTGACGCTGTGTTATCTTCCCCAGTTCCGATTCCCACCTTCCTGCTGCCTGAGATAGCGTCACGGCTCACCTGTTATGCTCGTGTAGGTTTGAATCTTTAATTGTGTTGAGCGTTCATTGTGTTCGTCTGCCAACTCCTTCATGCAGGCCAGACAAACATCTTGCTGGAGTTTTCTTTTTAATTTTGTATTCATAATATATTGCTTTGTCAGTGTCATCTCTATATATTTTTCTTTTTTATCTCGTCTATGTGCTTTTGCTTCAGTTTTTTTTTATATTTCTTATTCTCTTTTTCCTTTTCCTCCTCCTCCTTCTCCTCCTCCTCCTCCTCCTCCTCCTCCTCCTCCTCCTCCTCCTCCTCCTCCTTCTTCTATTAGTTTTCCTCATCATCGTCCTCCTCCTCTTCTTACTCCTTTTTCTTGTCATCTTTCTCCTCCTCCTCTTTCTCCTTCTCTTCCTTCTTGGTGTCACTTACACAAATAGCCTTGCCCATCACCCTTACTATATTCCGTATTATTACTTTATTTTTTCTGCCTCTCTCTCTCTCTCTCTCTCTCTCTCTCTCTCTCTCTCTCTCTCTCTCTCTCTCTCTCTCTCTCTCTCTCTCTCTCTCTCTCTCTCTCTCTCTCTCTCTCTCTCTCTCTCTCTCTCTCTCTCTCTCTCTCTCAACATAAATATTAACAACAAGAAATATATTATAAGTAAAATTGGAACACTTAAAGGCACCGTAAGTAACATAACTTAACCTAACCTAACCTAACCTAACCTAACCTAACCTAAAATATCCTAGACTGACTTAACGCAGCCTACCCCAACATAACCTACCCTAATTTAACCTAACTGAACATAACCTAACTTAGCCTAACTTTGAACCTAACCTAACCTAACTTAACCTAACCCAACCCAACCCAACTCAACTCAGCCTAACCTAACCTAACCTAACCTACCCTACCCTATCCTACCCTAACCTACCCTACCCTAGCCTAATGGCACTGGTACTGTTGATATGACTAGTGTGGCCATAATATTTGACATCCGGAGTACCACGACTTGGAGAGAGAGAGAGAGAGAGAGAGAGAGAGAGAGAGAGAGAGAGAGAGAGAGAGAGAGAGAGAGAGAGAGAGAGAGAGAGAGAGAGAGAGAGAGAGAGAGATAGCAATTTATAAACCCTTCAAAGTCTTCACCTGCAACTTCCCTTCAACGTCAAAGACAACCTCACCCTCTTGAGATTCACTTTTGTGCAGGTTTCTCAAGGGGCCGTAAATTGATTCCTTGTGATGCGTTGCGTAAAAGTTTACCTTACATTGTTCCGCCGCGTGAAAGATCCCACACAAGGTAAAGAGGGTCACACAACCTGCCATCTTAAACACGGAACCAAGAACACCAACACTACTACTAAACATAAGAACATAACAGAATAAGGAAGTTGTTACAAGAGGCCAATTAACCCACTCAAGGCAGCTCCAGTGTATATAATTAGCCCTTACCATTCCCGGATTCAATAAACATAATTACCATCATAATTAGTTTGTGACGGGGATTTCGATACAAGTTAAAAGTTGAAACACAAGCTTACAAGACGTCCTCTATCTACATCAATCAGCTACTATAGTCACAAGGCAGCTGGAGTTGAGTTATTGTTTCATCTTTGCTTTCATTAGACTCCTACGCACCATCAGTAAGACGTCTGGCGCAGTGGTTATAGGTTGTAGCTTCTGATGTATAGGGCACACATTCGAATCCCTGCTGAGCGCCATTTGGTAGGAGAGGTAGTACCCGTGTTAACCCTAGTGGTATCCTGTGACCTACACCTGAGAACCTGAGAGAGAGAGAGAGAGAGAGAGAGAGAGAGAGAGAGAGAGAGAGAGAGAGAGAGAGAGAGAGAGAGAGAGAGAGAGAGAGAGAGAGAGAGAGAGAGAGAGAGAGAGACAAAAAAAAAGAAGAGAGATAGTACTCTTAGGTTACTGAAGTTGATAGGTGGTAGGAATCTCTCACACTCATGAGTCTGTCTTCACCTCTTCCATTTCCTCTCCTATTTGTCTCTATGTTTTTCTTTATATATCTGTCTTTATCTATCTGTCTGTCTATCTTTCAGTCGGTATCTGTTTGTCTGTTTGTGTTTTTATCTTGCTATAAAACACTGTCTGTATGTACATTGAAATTCAACACACACTTATAAATATTTTTTTTTGCATGTATTTTACTTCTACTTATCATACATTTCCCTCCTTTGTTCTGATACCTCACCACCTTTACAAAATATCATAGTGGTAGTGGTGGTGATGGTGGTGGTGGTGGTGGTGATGGTTGTAGTGGTGGTGGTAGTGGTGATGATTGTAGTGGTGATTGTGGTGGTGGTAGTGGTGGTGGTGGTGGTGGTGGTGGTTGTTTTGGTGATGATAAGTGGTCGTGTTTGTAGAGCAGGGAAAAAAAAGTGTGAAAAATGAGCAAGGAAATCAATGAAAGACGATAAGTGACAAAAAGGACGGGCAGAAAGGAGGACGATTAGGAGGAGGATAGGAAGAGGAGGAGGAGGAGGAGGAGGAGGAGTAGGAGGAGGAGGAGGAGGAGGAGGAGGAGGA
>JAPQNM010000002.1:10566236-10573736 GCA_029783475.1 Metacarcinus magister
TCTTCTTCTTCTTCTTCTTCTTCTTCTTCTTCTTCTTCTTCTTCTTCTCAATCTTATATTCCTATTCCTCCTCTCCCTTTTGTTTTTTCGTTCTTGCCATCCTTTTCCATCCATTCCTACATCTATACTTATGTTCCAATTCCATTTCACTACAGCTCTAACGAGTGTGCGTCTCTTGCTCTTTCTTTACTATTCTATAAATGTTTTACGTAAACCTCATACTCTTTGAGTTATTAAATTTTTTTTTTTTTCGACAATGAGGTTCTCGGTCATGCTAAACACGAATATGACCTCAGTTTTTTGATAACTATAATATCAAACCTTATTTCACTCCAAGAGTTTATGATACAAATGTGTAGATATCAATGTAAATATGAACTGCCACCTAACTACAAGCGGCCCTCAAACCTTTCATGTTTGGCATAACTATATGATCGGCCAGCCAGTCTGCCGCACATCTCCCCACACCCTAAGGAGGACAGTCCCTTCATCTTGTTAGCCTCGTTAGCAGCCTCCTCAGGGATGTGGAATCTATTACGTGTTGTGATAAGCAAGTCACGCTTCTTCCTGGCCTGGCTGGCTACATTCATCACTGTCTGAAGCCTTGGTCCCCGTGGTGCGCAACAGTAATGTCATTGTGAGGCAGCTGGAAGGAGGGTGGCTGTGAAGGGTGGAGCAAGTAGCGGCAGCCACCACTTCTTCAGGAACACTGCCATTATACATTGTCTTGCTACATTCATAGAGTTTCCATTCACCCATTTTCACTTTTTTTTATTGTGATGGTTTCTAATGATGATTCTCCTCAGCCCATCTGGTTTTTTTTTTTATAGGGCTCTCTCTCTCTCTCTCTCTCTCTCTCTCTCTCTCTCTCTCTCTCTCTCTCTCTCTCTCTCTCTCTCTCTCTCTCTCTCTCTCTCTCTCTCTCCTCTCTCTCTCTCTCTCTCTCCTCTCTCTCTCTCTCTCTCTCTCTCTCTCTCTCTCTCTCTCTCTCTCTCTCTCTCTCTCTCTCTCTCTCTCTCTCTCTCTCTCTCTCTCACACACACACACACACACACACACACACACACACATACACACACATACACACACACACACACACACACACACACACACACTCTCTCTCTCTCTCTCTCTCTCTCTCTCTCTCTCTCTCTCTCTCTCTCTCTCTCTCTCTCTCTCTCTCTCTCTCTCTCTCTCTCTCTCTCTCTCTTTTTTTTTCTCTCTCTCTCTCTCCTCTCTCTCTCTCTCTCTCTCTCTCTCTCTCTCTCTCTCTCTCTCTCTCTCTCTCTCTCTCTCTCTCTCTCTCTCCTTCTCTCTCTCTCTCTCTCTCTCTCTCTCTCTCTCTCTCTCTCTCTCTCTCTCTCTCTCTCTCTCTCTCTCTCTCTCTCTCTCTCTCTCTCTCTCTCTCTCTCTTTCTCTCTTTCTCTCTCTCTCTTTCTCTCTCAAACTTTTTTTTGACAAAAGTAGTTTCTTACTAACTAACACAGTCACATCACCCCCTAAAAAATTATCACTGGTGTGTGTCCATTACTGTTACAATAAGATTGCAAAACTTTTTTTATCTTCACCAACAATCAAATAGATCGATTACATGCACACGATGACTTCTTCCACCACGAGGGAGGCCACGCAGAGGCTCCTCCTCCAGCAAGGCAGGGGAGGAGAAGGACCACCATCCCCTTGAGGGCAAAGGTTGCCTTAGGAATTCATGGTTTTTACGAGGCACATGCTGGAAATGTACGGCATAATTGGATTTAGCAGTTAAATAAAAGTCACGGTATTTACGTCATGTAACTTTAAAGGGGAACAATTACTTCAATATGATTACATAGATACAAAATAAATCAACCAATATGATTTTAGTATTGTGTTAACACCGATTGTACAATATAGTAATAAGAAAAAAATTGTAGCTTGAATTTAATTTCGAGATCCAGCTTCACACAAACACACATACACACACACACACACACACACACACACACACACACACACACACACACACACACACACACACACACACACACACACACACACACACACACACACACACACACACACACACACACACACACACACACACACAATTAATAAATTACACTTGTTCGCAGGCAGTTTACAACACTACAATACAGAACAAAAAAAGAATAAACGCAAACAGTGTGTAGGAACAGGTCAGAATATGTTTATATGTGTTAGTCCATACAATGCTTTTTATTTATTTATTTTTTATTAGAGCAATGATAGTTTTTTTTTATTAATTTATTATTTTTTTCATGGAAGGGAATCATTGTGTTATAGTTTACAAGACTGTAGGTGAAAAGTCAGTTAGGTGTATACATTTTAATTGGTGTTTTTTTTTATACGCGTGTGTATGTCTGTGTGTGTGTGTGTGTGTGTGTGTGTGTGTGTGTGTGTGTGTGTGTGTGTGTGTGTGTGTGTGTGTGTGTGTGTGTTTGTGTTTCTCATCTAAATGTCAGATCCAATGCGGAAAAATCTTGCTCCAGATTATGCAATATTCAAATTTTTAATAAAATCACACTAAAAAACATCAATGATTTCGTAACACTCGAAAGCTAAACACTAGATACGAGTATTAATAACACTTTTATACAACATTGCACTGCTAACAACATAATAATCTTTAACAACCACACTTTGCACCCTGTCGTAAACAAGGAAGTAAAAGGTTTGAATGTGAAGCGAAGATTGAAACTTTAATGCAAGGCAGAATGGAACAAGAAATGATAACCATGATCATTAAACGTGATGAAAAAAAAAAGTTTCCTATTTCCCAATGACAATCAGCATGGAGCGGAGTGAATGGGAGTGAATGACGCTGTTAATTACGAATACATTGGTGTTTTTTTTTTTTGGCGCGAGTTTTGACACTGGCTGACGCACACACACACACACACACACACACACACACACACACACACACACACACACACACACACACACACACACACACACGGAGCACCTTTAATAGCAAATCAGAGCAAAAGGGAATATGAATGTTTGGTTAAAGAAATATAAAAACATATCACCTATTAACATCAGGTAAAAAGAAGTGATTAAATGTCTCTAACAGAATAATGTGGATATTAATAACAATAAAATAATCAGACTTTCAAAAAATATCTGTTGCCTGTAGACTTGATAAACACTTTGTACACTAACTACAGTGTTTATAAGATGAATATATTTGATTCAATTTACGTCATTTCATCCGATTTTAAGAATATTGGACGATAATGGTTAGTGAATATTTTTTATAGCTTGCATTTTGTCCGGAAAGTGATAGTTGATTCAATAACTGTTCGAGAGAGAGAGAGAGAGAGAGAGAGAGAGAGAGAGAGAGAGAGAGAGAGAGAGAGAGAGAGAGAGAGAGAGAGAGAGAGAGAGAGAGAGAGAGAGAGAGAGAGAGAGAGAGAGAGAGGTGGGTGGGTGGGAGGGGGTTGGGGTGGGGGATGGGGGGCGGGTGTGTGTGTGTGTGTGTGTGTGTGTGTGTGTGTGTGTGTGTGTGTGTGTGTGTGTGTGTGTGTGTGTGTGTGTGTGTGTGTGAGAGAGTTGGTAGGACTGCATCTGTTCAAAATTATTCATTAACCTTGTTCATCGACCTTTTATCTTATTAACCTGCCATGGACACACACATACACACGCACACACGCACACACACACACACACACACGCACACACACACACACACACACACACACACACACACACACACACACACACACACACACACACACACACACACACACACACACACACACACACACACACACACACACACACACACGCACACACACACACACACACACACACACACACACACACACACACACACACACACACACACACACACACACACACACATGCGCGCGCGCGCGTACTGGCTTCTGTATTAGACATCTGATTGCATCACTGAAAAGGTCATATATATATTTTTTTCCTTTAAGGACTCTCTCTCTCTCTCTCTCTCTCTCTCTCTCTCTCTCTCTCTCTCTCTCTCTCTCTCTCTCTCTCTCTCTCTCTCTCTCTCTCTCTCGCTCTCATACTCTCCCCCTCGCAACCTGGAAAAAACACACTTAACCTGTACACACACTAAATTTGCTGAAGGTTTTGTGAGCCATCTAAATAAAAGAGAAAAGTTTTTTGAAAGAGGCGAGATGTAATTAAGTCTAAATAGTAATACACTTTTGCGAAGAATATTATGATACAGTGCCAGGAGAGATTACGTAAGTACAGCTTTAAGAAATCTTGGATAACAGGCGGCCGGGTTTTATTGCAGTTAAAGTTTGGCGTCGTTGAGAGAGAGAGAGAGAGAGAGAGAGAGAGAGAGAGAGAGAGAGAGAGAGAGAGAGAGAGAGAGAGAGAGAGAGAGAGAGAGAGAGAGAGAGAGAGAGAGAGAGAGAGACAGAGAGAGAGTAGATTATATTAGATTTTAATCTCTATTGTTCTACAGGTTGGTCCGAAAGTCTTGTCACCCCCTCCCAAAAAATAATGAGAACAATAGAACGGGCGTTTCCTGTTCTTTCTTATATATTCTATAAGTTTTTTTTACGTAAACCTCATATATTTCGAGTTATTTCAAAATATATGATTTATGTCAAAAATTTCATGAAAACTTCCACACTTCGGAATCCCATGAAAATTGATACAATGTTAGTTTGTTTTCCTTCAATAAATTTAAAATCATTAGTCATCCAGGAAAATTTACTTAACAAAAAGTATTGCAAATTTAAATATCTATAACTTTTATAAGTATAATAATCTACAAAATAATGAAATTTAAAGCAATATGTATCTGACAGGTGAAGATACACGCACGCTCCTTGTGTGTGTGTGTGTGTGTGTGTGTGTGTGTGTGTGTGTGTGTGTGTGTGTGTGTGTGTGTGTGTGTGTGTGTGTGTGTGTGTGTGTGTGTGTGTGTTGTGTGTGTAAGTGAGGTTTGTAGGTATTGCAGTTACTGGTAATGGTGATTGTTATGATGGAAATGAGGTTGTTGATGGTAGTAGTGGTGAAGATGAAAATGGTGGTGATGGTGATGGTGGTGGTGGTGATGGTGGTGGTAGGTTACAAGTTTGAACAGTTTCCCTTTTTATCAACTTTAGAAATGAGTTGTTTGCAATATTACGTTATCAGAAAACATATACAAATCAGATTTTCTTCACCTCTCTATCTATCTCTCTTTTTTTTCCTTTTATTTTCTTTCACTCTAAAATCCGGCAAAACCAGAATCGCCATAATATATAATACTCGTTTGGCAGCATCTCACACACTGAGCTCACTTAGTGATATTGCAGACGTGGAGGCGGTGGTGCAGTGAAGAGGGACTGTTATGATACCAGGCTTGGCTGAGCGATTCCCTGTGAAGTGAGGTTGGAAGAACGACATCAGTTTCCTCTAAGGTGATCATGGAGGGAAAAAAATTGGGTTAAGCGTTATGAAAGAGGATGATGAAAAGGAGGGTAAAAGGATACATTTTTCTTTTTCTTATCATCATGATTCCGTTTGCACATGGTAGTATTGCGTGCATTAGTTGCAAATTATATTAATCTTACGAAAACATGATATTTGATGTATGTTGGAATACTCGCTTTTTTACGTCATCGTGTGGAGAAACAAAATATCCTCTCATATTATCGTCTGTCATTATGAAACACAAGAGCCTCGTCCGCTACTGCTCTGATAGTGTAATGGAGTTTAACCTTGTTCTATACCTTGCAACTCTAGGGAATTTTGCTGACCCTACAAATTTAGTATCACATTTGAAGATTAAAAAGTTGAATTTCTAATTAATTTCCTAAATTGAACCATATGCAATACTGCAGGTGATCAAACTGAAATTGATTTTCCTAAATTGGAACATATATAGTAACCTACTACAGGTGATTAAACTGAACTAAAAATAAGCTTTTAACTAGTGCATAAAATTAAAATGCAAATTTAGCAATAAATAAGAAGTGTAAACAGTTGAATCAATCCTAATTGTGAACATAAACCAATGATTGATAAATGATAAATTAGTTATTTTATTCTGATAAGAAATTTCAATGTAGTATTTACTTTCCCTTTTTGTGATATCCATTTAAATGCCATCTCGGCCCCCTTTAAGGTGGGGCATTACAGGCTGTGAACACCTGTGATAGTGGAATTCAGTAGGTGTAGAATGATGCAACAGACTGTCTCAAAGGGACCTAGTATACTGTATGGTGTAAAGTTTAATTCGTCATCTCTCTTTCTCTCTCTCTCTCTCTCTCTCTCTCTCTCTCTCTCTCTCTCTCTCTCTCTCTCTCTCTCTCTCTCTCTCTCTCTCTCTCTCTCTCTCTCTCTCTCTCTCTCTCTCTTCGTAACCACTGGAAGCTTCACCTCTCTTGGACGGAGGCTGAATCTACCGCCCCACTCAGCTGCACTTCTATTGTGCCGCCAACAAGAAGGCAATTTCCCTGCCCCAATTTTCCTCTCAATTCCTTACGAGGTGCGCGCCAATAACTCTTCCGGGGCGTCGTCGAGGCTGCAAGATCTCATTATAAGTTCAGTTTCGACGCAAAGGTACTGGCGATAAGGCGAGAGTTTGGAGTTTCCCAGATGTGGCTGCTTCCCCTGGGGCATTCACACACACGCACACGCACGCACACACACACACACACACACACACACACACACACACACACACACACACACACACACACACACACACACACACACACACACACACACACACACACACACACACACACACACACACACACACACACACACACACACACACACACTCCTGGTTCCTGAATCCCACTAAGGAGAGATTAAAGTCATTGTGGAGGTAGCCAGACGTTTCTCCAGAACATCAATGCTATACAAACCCCATCACTTAGAAGCCACACGTTGTAATCTTCGTAAGTGGTGTGGATCACTGCATACCCTTAAGAATAAAATAAAACTTGTAGCGCAGTCACTACCTTCTTAGAACCAGGAGAGGAAGTGAGAACATGTACTGAAGGATTCTAGAGGTTGAAATTCTCATTTTTGTTAACAATTGCACTTCATCGGCGTTCACTTCCCCGCGTGAGAGAGAGAGAGAGAGAGAGAGAGAGAGAGAGAGAGAGAGAGAGAGAGAGAGAGAGAGAGAGAGAGAGAGAAAGAGAAAGAGAAAGAGAGAGAGAGAGAAGAATGAAACCGTGCTGTTACCAGAAAAAAAAGGAAAAAAAAAACTTATAATTATGATACGAACGCGAGTCAGATTTTTTTTTTAGATGATAGTAAACATTTTCCAAATATGAAGTGAATATTATTAGCTATGTGTGGTATGCGTCGAGTAATAAAGCAATATAATTTGGAATGTTGGTTGTTCGTGTGTGTGCGTGTGTGTGTGTGTGTGTGTGTGTGTGTGTGTGTGTGTGTGTGTGTGTGTGTGTGTGTGTGTGTGTGTGCGTGTGTGTGTTACAGTACAAGACAAAGATACATATACCATGAAAACAAAGAAGAAAA
>JAPQNM010000002.1:10578736-10586236 GCA_029783475.1 Metacarcinus magister
GTAACACTATTGTAATAATGCATGTTTACGAACGAGCATAAACTGGCGCATACCACAGTCTCAAACAAAAAATAATTGTGTACACGAAGTCCCAGTCGAATGAGTCAACAAAAATAACCAAAAAAGATTATTGTGACCTTCGAGAAATGTGAGTGGTACTGTTTTATTCAAATTTTACTGTTTAACGAGGCTTTAACTGTGTGAGTCAGGTGTGTGTGTGTGTGTGTGTGTGTGTGTGTGTGTGTGTGTGTGTGTGTGTGTGTGTGTATGTGTATGTGTGTGTGTGTGTGTGTGTCTGTATGTGTCGAACCTTATTTGGAAACGATTTACCTCACTCCTCTGAGACGTTCCCCCGGTAAGGCAGTAATATGTACTTGCTTTTTTCAGCCTCACAACAACCCGTGGTGTTTGTGTTCCCAGAGTCTGGGAATAATTTGCTGAACCTAGTCACCAGGGTGTGTTTCAGGGCAATACGGCGCGCGGGTTTTCACAGAGGCAAAAATGTTCCTGTTGTACCATCTAACCTAATCTTATGGTTAAAGTGTGCAAGTCGTGAAAGGATGTTTTTTTATTTTGTAGACCTTGTACACGTAGCAAGAGGAGGAAAAAGAAGGAAAAAAAAAAAGATGAACAAGAACAAGAACAAGAAGCAAGAAAGAAAAGAAGAAGAAACAGAATATAAATACCAACAAGAACAGCAACAACAATAACATCAATAAATAAGCAATACGATAATTTAAATGAAATACAGTGTTTGATAACTACAACACTAACGAAGATAGCTAGAAAGGCGAATTTCCTAAACATTCTGGGATAATTTAAGGTTATGGTTAAGCCGCGTTGCTGATGGTGGTGTGTTGTATAAAGCTTTCCAAATACACAATTCATTAAGAGCCTAGTTATGTAAGCTGTGGGGATGGGGGAGGCGGCAACACTCTTTGATAACCATAGCTCAGGTGGGAAGAGAGGCGTCGAGTTAATGAATTAGTAATAGAGGTCGACAGTGATCTCTCCGGTATTGTGTGGGATGATTGGAAGGCGAGGCGAGAACAGAGGACGCTGAAAGAGGCTAAAGAGGTGAGACAACAATGCAGCGACAAAGGGAATAAAGTAAACGTAAGGAATGGGAGAACAAAAAACAAACAAAAAGAGGGCAAGGAGAAAGAAAACCATGACTGATATTCAGGAAGCTAGACAGGAGAAGAAGAATGTGTAGAATAAGGAAGAAGGGATGAATATGCAATGTACTTCGAACGAGGAAGGAATGGATGAAGTAAATAAAATAAACTTGACTTCATCTCGTAAAGGTGGACAGAGAGAGAGAGAGAGAGAGAGAGAGAGAGAGAGAGAGAGAGAGAGAGAGAGAGAGAGAGAGAGAGAGAGAGAGAGAGAGAGAGAGAGAGAGAGAGGAGAGAGAGAGAGAGAGAGAGAGAGAGAGAGAGAGAGAGAATTGTAAAAAGAAAAACGAAATGGAGGAGGAGGAGGAGGAGGAGGATGGACATGAAGAATAGAATGAATGAGTCCCAGAGGAGAGGAATAATTGAAAGCTGCCTCGTGAGTGGAGCATATAGGAAGAGTGGTCCAGAGTGGCTTAGTTTTCTTCATTCTCTTGCCTTTCTCTCTCTTTCGCTTTTTCTCTCACTTTTTGTTTTTCTCATACTCTCTCTTTCTCTCTCTTTACCTAATTCATGCAAGAAATTCAGTATCTTTTTTTATATCTTCACACACACGTATACGTCATATATTCAAACTTCATCAAAATCAACTGAGAAAAAATAGTCAATTTAGAAATAACTTTGTCCTCACGGCTTTGTTTACCTTCCTAAGACACGACGAGGCAGACCTAACACTATAACGTCCATTCATCTCCCGTAGTGCAGTGTTGTACGGAACAAAGGCATCGATGGGACCAGCTTCCTTTTAATGGTAAGCTGGCCGTCTGTCTTTGTCCTTAATTATCGTGGAAATAGGATGACAGGGAGGCTATTTGATTTTTTTTTCCCCCGAATTATGCTATTTTTCTCTTTTTGAAATGACATCTCTATGGGAACGTTTTTTTTCTTCTTCTTGTTGGTATCCTTTTCATCTTGACGCGTTGTGATTCAAATTTGGTATAACATTTTTTATATGTATTTTTGTTAGATAATAATAATAATAATAATAATAATAATAATAATAATAATGATAATACGTTTTTATCATATAGGAATAGACACAAGATACAAATTGACTGCAGTTTGTTATTGTGAAGTTGTCCGTTCGCCATGACACAAACTGAGGAACGAAAAATGATCGATCATTAGACACTAATTGATAGCAGTGGTGCGAGGAAGCCCTGGGATTTATACTCCACACAAAGCTGAGACTCAATCAAATGCGCTGAAAGGAAATAGAATAACGAGAGAATGTCAGAAATAACGGCGAATCTGAATAATACAAATTTAGTGGCCATTAGAGAAGTGATAAACGAAGGCTAATACAATGACATACTTGTTGAATAATTACTCCCACGTGCTGCTTACTGCCGTGACAACAGACTGTATTATTCAGCATGCAAGCAGTGCACACTCTAGCACATAGACGCTCCTGATACTGAAAACTCTCACACAAGTAAAACAAAATAATATAAATCAAACACTCATCAAAATTAATGTGTATTATGTGTTCCTTTTGAATCACATCGGATGTCAATGTGTCACACGTCATTCATTGGGGATGGCTGTAACAAAAGGGTCTCCATTTGTTCTTGTCCTTGCACTTCTTCCTTGTAATCTTTTATCCTCTCATTCTCCTTTCTCACATTTCTCTCACGTACTCTAGCAGTCTGTCGTCACATTTCAGTGGTGGTCGTCTTCGTGCACCTGTTACATACACATAACATATACATATACGCTCTCTTAGTCGTTTAACCTTCTAGCATTCTTTTCCTGTAGTCAAACCACCTTAGGCTACTGCTGTGCCGTCCCCTTAAACACTCCACCCTTTATTCACTTTTATTTGACATACTCGAACTAAATTTGCTATATACACTTTCATTATTCTCACCATCCACTCTTCTCACATCCGTGACATTATTAAATAATTCTTTTCAACAGCTTGGATGCTTAACCTTTTTATTTCATTCCAAACGTTGAGTCTCACTTACATATGTGATTGAACGCCCTTGATATCTAGTGACCACCTGCTTCCCTTGTCACAGTTCTTTCTCTCGTCTCGCCTTCCATACTTCCATGCTTGCACAAGATCGAACCAGCATACTTAGCTTCATGTAATTTCTTCATTTTCACCATTCAGCCTAATATCACATTCTTTGGGATATTATAATTTTACTGTACATGAACTATCATATACAATAATTTCACTTTTACTCTCTCAAACGCATCACTTTACATTTGTTTTCATTTAGTTTCAACCTCCCCTTTTTGCACGAACTATCAGACACATTCATCAACTTTTCCAGGTTACTCTTATTTCCTGCAATCAAAACTGTAACATTTGCAAACAAAATTTTATTCAGTAACCGTTTACCATCATTTAAACACATTTCCACTCCCACATTCCCAACCTATCCTTTCATACCTCTTATCACACCATTCATGTATACATTAAACAGGCACAACCCTGCCTCATACTGCCTTGTATTCTAAAATCTCATTAATTTTTCCATTTATACTGATGCATGTATAATAATAATGTAATAATGTATAAAAATGTTTTCACCTCATTCAATAAGCTTGCACCACACCTTCAAAACATCCCACATCTCAGTAGGCTTCAAGTTACCTGTAAATAAGGTAATCATATCCAATTATAACAGAGGTGCGGCTAGAAATATAAACATCTTTGTGCAGGCAGACGAGGCTGATTGAATCAAAATGATGCTCGATGATCACACAAACTAATTCCTTTAAGTTCCTCGCGTGGCAGACATTACGTAAATTTAGTGTCAGATGTACCTGTGATCACCTTCCTATTTACTAGTAACTTTGAACAGTACTAAAAGGTTTCGTATTCCACAAGACCTTACCAATTCTAGAAACACTAACCTTATCATGTGTCATACTTACCATCACGTGCCTGCGTACTCGTGACTTCCCAAAACTTTTCATTTACCAGAAACACTAGACTTTATTGAGTAGCTAACGATAAGTTTAGATTTTCATGGAAACGCAACGGTGTCCTGCACGCGTCCCACCCAATAAACAATATCAAGTCTCACCGTCTCGCTACAGTGTTGTGACAGCGGACATGACTTAATGGACACGTAAATACAGCATAGTTTTGATGTCCAGCAGCCATTAGATATCAAAACAAATTAGCCATAATGACTTCATCACAATATACATTACGTATAACTTAACGCACCATCCATTCTTTCCCTGTAGCATTAGGTCTCAAGTTGATATAGATTAACTCGTGTTTCGTGACTCAAAAATAGTTGAAGGCAAAGTTTCTGTTCTACCAAAAAGACGAAGACTGGATAGGAATAGACCGCAGACCTCGTGGGTGAAAATAAATAAATTCTACCGAGGGATGTCCGGCATGGGAAATATGGGAGTGTCTGCTTAGAGATACGCATGGGGTAAGTGGGTGCGTGGGTGCGTGGGTGCGTGGGTGCGTGAGTGGGTGCGTGGGTGGGTGAGTGGGTTGCTGAGGGAGGGAAGGGACAGGGCTCATGGCATGTCCTCCGCTCACTGCCGTGTTTCTTGTTCCTGTTGGTGCTCTAATGTTGGCTTCTATTTCTATCTACGTGTTACTCCTTCTGTTTCTGTCTGTTTCTGTCTGTTTCTGTCTCTGTATCTGTCTTTGTCTCTGTCTTTGTCTCTGTCTCTGTCTTTGTCTTTGTCTCTGTCACTCGTTATTTCTCTCTTTGTTTCTCTTTTTTTCTCTTACTCTTTTTCTTCTTCTTCTCTCTCTCTTTTTCTCTCTCTGCCCTTGTTTCTCGATTTCTTACTGGTTATCTGTCTCTATCTATTTATCTATCTATCAATCTATTTGTCTACCTATCTATCTTTCTCTCTTTGTGTATATATTTATCTTTACGAACTGCCTACTGCGTTCTTTATTCATTGCATGGGATTTATGTGAGGTCATCCCAGTAAGATGGTGCGGCAAGACTAGCTGTGATGCACTGAGCCTGGCTGGGCAGAACTGTCCTCTTACATCCTTCGCGGTGGCATCGGCGGGATACCTTTGCTCTTTCCGTCTGTTGTAAAAATTTTTGCCCTTCCCACCCTTTCTCTCCTTTTTCTCTCCCTGAATAAAAACGAAGAGAGAAAAGGAGTAAAAATGCCTACCACGACGTGACTTGCATAATATCGCTACACTTGCATGGAATCGAAATGCATTGCTAATCTCATTTATACGAAAACTTTTCCTATTTATTGTTCATATTACCAAAACGAGGCATTTCACGTCTACGATATTAAGAGTAAGAGGAAAATAAACTTTTATTCTACCACCGTCTACACGCTTACATTTTGAGAATCCTTTCAATATTAATTATTAGTTTTATAGTGAACGAATTAGATAACTTCAAACCCGTGTAGAAAAGAAAGAAAATATAAGAAAACCCAGAAACGAGAATCAAGGCAGAGTAACCACAGACAAGATAAAAGTTCCCAGACAACAGACATCACGTCCAAGCTGCTTTTCTTATCTCTCGCCTTCTGCTCAGAATGACTTACCGACTCCGCGACAAGCAGGCAGCCAATAACCTTGAAATTTATGGATGAAATATAACACTGGTGGGAAGGCGTGACACCTGAGCGTGAAGGACGATAAGGAAGGTTGCCACTGGAGGTCATTGCGTGGTTGTGTAAGTTGTGTGAGTGTTGTTATGTGCGTTAAAGAGAAAGGAAGGTACAGAGAGAGAGAGAGAGAGAGAGAGAGAGAGAGAGAGAGAGAGAGAGAGAGAGAGAGAGAGAGAGAGAGAGAGAGAGAGAGAGAGAGAGAGAGAGGGAGAGAGAGAGAGAGAACGAACATTTCCTACTTCTCTTCATAACTAAATTTAGTGTCGTGCATAAGAATGATCATTTCTGGGAATTCTGAAACAGTTATTACATATTTTTGCTGCGCATTTGAAACCTCCAATTTCTTTGAAGGTCGCAGAAGTAAAAAGGTTTATAAATCTAACATGTACTGAGTAGATACCTGAAACAAATATATGGAGGTGAAAAATCACTGACACATAATTACACAAGATAAGAGGATAGACAGTCGAGTCCTTCACACAACCTACTAATTATAAAAAGGCAGAACCATGTTAATTAAATCCTTCGTCTGCTTTATGTAATAGCCTGCCAGCGGGAGGAAAGAGCACTTACCTAAGAGAGTGCTGTTGGTGATAATTTGGAAGATCTTTCCTGGGTCCATCTTGAAACGTGGCCTTCGTAACGGTAGTAGTAGTGGTAGTAGTAGTAGTAATGGTGGTGGCAGTATTCAGTAAGATGTAGACAACTTTCATATAAGTTTCCCTACTTGTAAACTTGTCTACGAGTGTTTCCTTTATATCCAATAAATTTGTTTAGTTAGGAAATGAGACAACATTGACCTCCATATAATAATTTTTCATATCAAGAGGACGCTGTCAGCACCAGAGCCACAGCGAGCCACTCTGGTATTATTCAGGTATTATTCAGGGAAGACATAGACCGAAGGGACACGTCAGGATCCCAAGTACGTGCTGGGGATTTATAAAAGCAGTCTGTTCGGATTAACTTGGCGGAAGAACCTCCCGCCTCCTAGCCACGCAGGGAACACTAATCCGATGAATTCCTCGCGTGTGGCAGATGAGAATGGAAGGAGGTCATCGATTAGCTAATCAGTGAAATGCATAGAATTGATCATGCGGGAGGGGAGAGGGGGGAGGAGGGATGAGGGAAGGGAAAGATCTAAACTATAACGTTGATCTGAACACGCTATGAGAGGACATGAGGGTGACCGCTGTTTCCTGACTGATATGGTGGTGGTGGTGGTGGTGGTGGTGGTGGTGGTGGTGGTGGTAGTGGTGGTGTTGGGTGACTATAAAACTTTCCTGACGGTGAAATATTGTTTACACCCTAGAGGACCATTACTAACAAACAGTATTCAAAGTTATGGTTGTTATACCATCGTTATTAGCGTCGAGTATATCATCATCACCACCACCACCACCATCATCATCATCATCATCATCATTATTATTCTCATCATCATCATTACCGTCATCATTATCATCATCTTTTTCATCATCCTTCTCATCATTATCATTATTCTCATCATTATCATCATCATCATCATCATCATCATCATCATCATCATCATTCTCATTATCATCATCATTCTTATTCACATCATCATCATTTTCATTCTCATCATCATCATCTTTATCATTATTCTCATCATCACTATCATTATCGTTCTTCATATCACTAGCTACACATGATGATTGTTATAACTCATACTTATTATTTACACACACACACACACACACACACACACACACCACGACACACACCA
>JAPQNM010000002.1:10593736-10596236 GCA_029783475.1 Metacarcinus magister
TCAGCTTGATGTGTGCGAGTATATAAGAATAACACCTTTAATACTCACTATCATCATTTCTTGCACGGTAACTACTCAAGCCATCAGTCAGAGAAGAAATGGGAGTAAGAACAAAACGCATGGAGTGCTACATGGAAGACATTGACAGTGAGGTTACAATGTCAAGTTATTTCATCTTCAGAATAAAAGGTCTCATGTTTTTTGGTGGGCCACAAGTCAACTGGGATCATAGTAATTTGAGACTCGGATCGTTTATGACACGTGTCTGGGTTGTAGAGCGAGAGAGAGAGAGAGAGAGAGAGAGAGAGAGAGAGAGAGAGAGAGAGAGAGAGAGAGAGAGAGAGAGAGAGAGAGAGAGAGAGAGAGAGAGAGAGAGAGAGTGAGAGTCATTCTGCCTTTCATTACATTCCTTGTTCACCAATCTTCCCATCGTCGCTTCCTTTCCACAAATATCTGCGTCTCATCACCAACTTTCTTCATTCATCTTATTCGTTGCTACTTTTTCGTCTTTATTGAAGGTTTCGTTTCCTCTATTCCTTCAGCCCTCATCTTTATCACTATTTCTACGGGTTTCTTCCTCTAAATAATTACCATTGAATCCCTTTAAGTCCCCACAAATCCTTTCCTCAATACCCTTTGCCTTCCTTTCTTGGAATTTCGCGTTGGCAAATAATCAACGTCAAGAATGTGAGGAGTAGAAAGTTCGATGTAGGGAAATGAAAAAAAAAAAAGTCATCTCATGTAATTCACTTTGCATGTGAGGAAAATTACATTCTTCTTTTCTATAAAATGTTTTCTTTGCTCTCAGTATTAGTTCTTTGATATAACAAATGGAGTAAAGGACAATTGATTGAGTGAGTGATTCTTGTCCCCGCAACAACACAGTTCATGTGGCACCGTAATTACAAGGCAAGGTGTTGATTGCACCTGTATTGAGAGAGAGAGAGAGAGAGAGAGAGAGAGAGAGAGAGAGAGAGAGAGAGAGAGAGAGAGAGAGAGAGAGAGAGAGAGAGAGAGAGAGAGAGAGAGAGAGAAGAGCTGTTCATTCTTATTTATAAAGTCAACAGGGAAGAGTATTGCATTTCACCACATTCACACCACTACCAACACCACATCAATGCACTGTAATGCTACACTGCACCCCGCCGCTGCAGCATCCAAAACTATGTTACACTACATTATAGTATGTACACTACCTCACAGGGCACTATACTGAAACTGCTGCTATACACTACACCATAAGCATTACACTATAACATCACACCGTCTATTTGAACTGCAACAACATACCACTAAACACACACACACACACACACACACACACACACACACACACACACACACACACACACACACACACACACACACACACCGCTCAGTAATCTTCAAAACCATCCGTATCTACCCATCGGTCACCCTTTCTCCTCTTAAATGATACATATTCTTCATCGATTCATCCCTACCAGAAGCAACCACTCGAAAAGGGAGGGAGGAAAAGGACGCAGTATGAAAAAACGTAGTGTATTCTAATATTTATTGTGCGGCATCATAGGTTGATTGTCGAAGGGAAGGATAAGAATGGTGGTGGTATCGACGCTGTAGTGAATGACACGGTTTATTGTAGGGAGGAACCTTCTGAACCTAAGGTCTTTTTTCACACTTCTTTCCCTTTAGGTGGTGTGTGTTTATGTGTGTGTGAGAGAGAGAGAGAGAGAGAGAGAGAGAGAGAGAGAGAGAGAGAGAGAGAGAGAGAGAGAGAGAGAGAGAGAGAGAGAGAGAGAGAGAGAGAGAGAGAGAGAGAGAGAGACCGATTAAAGATATGAAGAGAAAAAAAATCAATATGAGAAAAATATTCACGAAAACAGAAAGAAACCAGAAAGAACGAAGCTAGAAAGACGGATAGGAAGAGAAGAAAGGAAATAAAAGAGGAACAGTCAGTAGATGAAATAATGCAAAGGATGAAATTGAATCACAATGTAAAAGAATGAGAGTAAGAAAGGAAGAAAAAAAATATTCGATTCATAGCCATGACGCTGTTCCTCGCTCACTCATCACCACCGTTACCATCACAACCACACACCTCTTTGGTATTCATGTGTTCAGTGATGTGTTAGTGTGTGTGTGGGTGTGTCTGTGTCTGTGTCTGTGTGTGTGTGTGTGTGTGTGTGTGTGTGTGTGTGTGTGTGTGTGTGTGTGTGTGTGTGTGTGTGTGTGTGTGTGTGTGTGTTTAGTAGTGTAAACTTACGAGGGATAATATATTTGTACTAACATTTAGAGTTTATACGTTTATATTTACAAACACTTAGTCCACACACACACACACACACACACACACACACACACACACACACACACACACACACACACACACACACACACACACACACAAACACACACACACACACACACAAACACACACACACACACACACACACACACACACACACACACACACAAACACACACACACACACACACACACACACACACATCCAAGAATA
>JAPQNM010000002.1:10606236-10608736 GCA_029783475.1 Metacarcinus magister
ATGTCACTATTTTCGCGAATCATTAATGTAAATGAATTAAAAATAAATTACAAAGGATAATTGAATCTAGTTATTGAAAAACGACCATTTAAGCATGATATTTCATTATGACGTGTCGAAGCATTTTGACATGGATATTTTCGTTCAGGAGAAATTCAGTGAAAAGAAATTCACTTTTAAAAGTTAAATTTATACATGCATAAAACTATGTATACATGATGATCTTAAATATCCAGCAAAATGCAACTCAAGAAAATATATATGAATTGTTTAAACATTCTCCATCAAAAAAAATCTGTATTTTAACTCTCACTTGACGATGACGTCATCAGACAGGATGTTCTTTAGGATATTGGTAATAGGTTATTTAACGTAATAAGCTATAATAATTATTCATAGGCTTCACATAACGGTCGGTAATATGCAATAATGAGTATATCTTCAAATACCAGCAGTATTTTATAATTAATATATCTTTAAATAATGATAATAATAATGTTATAGTTAATATATCTTTATATAATGAAAATACTGGTATTAGGTTATAATTTATATATATTCAAATAATAATAATAGGCTATAATTAATATATCGTTTTTAAATAACTGTAATAGAATACAATTTATATATTTTCAAATAATAATAACAGGCTTTAATTCATATATAGTCCTTAAATGACAGTAATAGAATATATTGAAAGAATAATAGTAGGCTTCAATTAATATATCGTCTTTAAATTGCGCTAATAGAATAGAATCAATATATGTATATATATATATATATATATATATATATATATATATATATATATATATATATATATACATACATATATCAAAAGAATTTTAATAGGCTATAATTAATATATTGTCTTTAAATAGCGCTAATAGAATATAATCAATATATAAAAAAAATGGTAATAGGCTATAATTAATATATTGCCTCCAAAAATCGGTTATAAAATATGATTAACAACTTCAAATAATGAAAATAGGCTTTAATTAATAAAGTAAATAGATAACGGTAATACAATACAATTAATCTATTTTTAAATACTAGTAATAGGCTATAGTAAATATTTTCAAATCCCGGTAATAGGCTGTAATAACTGTCATTAAAAATGGGTAATAGATTACTTAATGTTTTCAATATATATATATATATATATATATATATATATATATATATATATATATATATATATATTATATATATATATATATATATATATATATATATATATATATATATATATATATATATAATCAATATATTAAAAAATAGTAATAGGCTAAAACTAATACATTGTCTTCACATATTGGTAGCTAATCTATGACTACTATATTGTCATTGAAATTTTATTATTGGTAATTAAGTAAATATTGCTATATCCTCTTTCTATACCAGATGCATTGTCTTATTACTTCTTTTGAACAATTATTTGCATTCAAGTAATGTATGTAAAATGTATGTTTTATTATGGATTTTAATGTTATGAATAATTGTGATAAAAAATAAATAAAGGTAGTAATGAATGTCCTCGGTGGAGCAATTGTCAGAAGTCACCAGAACGAAACAATTCTCCGTGGGCGACGGTACGTCCTTGCCTTGCTTACTTCATTTCCAGCTTTCAGAAGGTAAGCTTGACGTCAGCTTGAGTTTAAGAAATTGTTACAAAGGAATTAATGAGCTTATAGCTTGATTTTTCTTTTTTGTCTTACAGAACCAAGTTATATAAAATTTCCTTATCTTTTTTCAGCTTTGCTCATATAGACAAATACAAAACCATGTTTGTAAAAGTAAAAGGTGGAAAAAGGAAGAACCCTTTCGATGACTCCGATATACCAAGGAAGAGGAGGAAGGTTTGTAAGCGGAAGGTGAAGCAGAGGGTGATAGAGTACCCTAGCAAGTACTACGACAAGCCTCACGTCAAGCCCCTCGGAGTGGCCGCCGCTGTAGCCTGCCGCAGAAGGGCGCCTTGGAAACTCCCAATCAACAAGCGGGAACAATGGCGGCAGGTGGTGACTTTTCAGATCTCTAAAGAAAAACCATCTGAAAAGATTGCTTCTGGAAAAACTAACAAGTTTATTCAGAAAGTCATATTTTCCTACAATAACAGCAAGACTCCCACAGAGAATGACGTGAACATGTCTACTGGTCCCTCCTCCTCGTCTAGATTTTCCTCACTTTTAAACGCCGCCAAGTTTGAAAACACAAACACGTCCATTTCGTTTGCCAGCAAGAATTTCCCTAAATTCTTGAAGTGTAGCAATGAAATGTGTAAAAGGAAATGGCCAGACACTTTCCTGTCCCAAGCTGGCAGGACCTGCAAACGTTGCGGTGGCCATACTTTCTATTTTGGAGATTGTGGTCATGTAAACAAAATTCAAGAAGTGAAGCCCAACGCTCACCAAATGTTACTGGACCGTATTTATTGGCAGCCTTCAAATGAAGAGTTGGATTCTCGTGCAGCCAGTTGTCTCGACGTGGAGATGCCACA
>JAPQNM010000002.1:10618736-10621236 GCA_029783475.1 Metacarcinus magister
ATCTTTAATCTTTTATTAATATTTACATCATTGTTACTATGGTAATATCAACTATGGCAACAATTATAACTACAATAACGAATTCATGAAATGGATTACCGAATATACTGATATATATAGAAAACAAATTTAATATCTGTAATGAAAAAACGGATGCTTTCCCATGAATGAGTAATATATATTCTGTGCCAGTGCCGGGGTGTAAATAAATACAATTGAACATATATATAGAAAAGAATAATTTGTGCTCAATATTAAAATGTTCACGTAGACAAATGAATAGAATTATATTTATTTGATTTAAAACTTCAAGTAATCGCTTTTCACGTCTATGTGTAATGTGTTACTTGAAAATGTTACCACAAGGTTATGTTACACACTAAGACGTCGAGGCAGTGATGGCTTACCTTAAACCTACACAACTGAAGGAGAGTCAACTCGAACTCAGGCTACTTCACAGCTGATACGAAAAATGTATCTAATAAGTCACTTTTATATGACTAAGTGTACTTGAACCCAGGGCTGCACGGTAGAGGCCAAGGCTGTATTCACTCAGTCACTTAATCAGATGTTGTGCTTTCTATTGCGTGTTAAGGCTATATTTTCGTTCCAACATTTGATAGAGAATGACTGTCTTTGTGACTTTGTTTTTTTTTTTTAGCCAAACTAGTATTCAAACCTTACATGTTTATTAGTTACGCAAGGCAAATTATATAATCCAGTTAAAATAAAACACATTGAGACGGATGCATGAAAGTATATAAAATGTTCGTATATTCGTATTACAACTAATGGAATCACTGAAATGTAATACTGTGAGAAAGTAGGAATAGAACATAGATGGCCTCTTTCCCCTCACTCATTCACCCTCGCTCTACTTTCCTATATAATCTCGTTCTCCCTCTCATCCTCACTCACCTTTACTCCTAGTGTTCTCATTTTTATATCTAATCCTTTTTCCATTTTTTTTCCCCTTTCTGTTATCTATGTATCTCTTTCCATTTATTCGTATGTGCTATAATTTAATTCCACCAAACTCTCTATTGTATTATTTCTCCCTTCTTCCCCTTTCCCTTATTCATCGTCCTCGTCCATGGTCTGGTGTTGTTTCCTGTCTGTTCTTCACTCCGGCCAATTGGTGTGTCTATTTTTCATGCAGGTGATTCAATAAGATGGAAGCTTTTGGGGAGAAGATAGAAGGAATTGGGGTGGAATAGGAGAACACTGTAAAGGTAAAAGGTTGTAGAGAAAGAGAGAGAGAGAGAGAGAGAGAGAGAGAGAGAGAGAGAGAGAGAGAGAGAGAGAGAGAGAGAGAGAGAGAGAGAGAGAGAGAGAGAGAGAGAGAGAGAGAGAGAGAGAGAGAGAGAGAGAGAGAGAGAGAGAGAGAGAGAGAGAGAGAGAGAATGAAAGAGAGAAAAGTATGTTGATTACTCCTCTTTTTGTCAACGAGCTCACTAGATATTCGTAGAAAGTTAAAAAAATGCCTTTTGTTACAGGTAATGTTGTTATTATTATTATTATTATTATTATTATTATTACTATTATTATTATTATTATTATTATTATTATTATTATTATTATTATTATTATTATTATTATTATTATTATTATTGTTATTATCATTATTATTATTGTTATTATTATTATTATTATTATTATTATTATTACTATTATTATTATTGTTATTATTGTTATTATTATTAGTATTAGTATTAGTATTATTAGTATTATTAGTATTATTGTTGTTATCATTATTATCTATATTAGTATTGATATTACTATTGTTGTTATTACTACTGTCATTCTTAATATTATTATTATCATTAGTATTACTAACAGTAGTAGTAACAGCAGCAGCAGCAGTAGTAATAGTAGTAGTAGTAGTAGTAGTAGAAGTAGTAGTAGTAGTAGTAGTAGTAGTAGTAGTAGTAGTAGTAGTAGTAGTAGTAGTAGTAGTAGTGCTGTTATTATTATTATTATCATTATTGTTTTTTTATGATAGGAAATACGTCTCGCGTATGGCTTGGTACTTTCCTTTTTCCCCTTTTCTTTCTCTGCTTCAGTAATGTGCACATCTATTTTCCAGCCAGGCCAAGTGTGGGCTGCTAACTCCCTCGTGGCTCAGTGCCAGAAGGTGGATGGAGCTCAGTGTCAGCCTGTACCCCGTCCACACACCCTTGTCCCCCCTCACATACCCGTCCTGCTGCCACACAGGCGTCTCACACAGTAGAAGACACATATTTTTCTTGCAAATTCATATATACTTGCTGGGTTAAGCTTTGTGTAGGCTGTGCTAGAATAACATTGTTTTATATCTAGGTGTTCTTTGTGCTAGGCGTGGGGTGCGGCGTGACATCTCGAGACCTATGAGACGAGAGCAGCGATGTCCCTGTGTAATGTTATGTAGACTCAGCATGTACAGCGCCGATGATCATCTCTGTAAAGCCGTGATGGAAGTGGTAATGATATGCCGGTGCGTGATAGAGCAGCGGCCTTGAAA
>JAPQNM010000002.1:10628736-10631236 GCA_029783475.1 Metacarcinus magister
CCTGCCATTACGAAGTGGTTAACAGCAAAGCAAAAATAAAATACTACTGTGGTCAAATGACAGTTGAAATTCCAGAAATCATTAATGACCAAAATGTCCGTCAGCCTCCCGGCTGACGGACATTTGGCCGACGGACATTTTACCGAACGGACATTTTACCGAACGGATCTTTGGTTGAACGGACATTTGACCGACAGACATTTCACCGAACGGACATTTCGGTGAAATGTCCGTTCGGTGAAATGTCCGTTTGGTGAAATGTCCGTTCGGTGAAATGTCTGTCGGCTAAATGTCCAGCCACGGTTAAAAGAAACATATATGATTATAGGATTGATGAAATTACTGCTTACGTTGGGAGAGGAGGAAGGGTAGGGCCCCTGGGAGGGGGCGGTTATCCAGGTTATATCAGTAACAGTACACATTCTTTAAATAGATAAATAAATAGATAAATAAATAAGTATATAATCAACACAGGGAGAGGAGGCGAGTTTGAGTTAATAAATTTTGATAAATAAACTTTCTCTTAAAAACCAGATGAAGTAAAACCCGCTGAATTAATGGTCTTATTGGTCACTCCACCACCACCTTCGCGTATGGCTGTGTGTTCTGAGTTGCAAGACCGTATACAATTGTGATCTAAAATAGGAATCTTGTTGAATATACAACAATATAAAGATGTAAGTAGCGTTGTGTAGATTAAACAACATGTTCTTTTTGATAACGTTGTATTCATTGTATTGTGTTTCTCAGTAAGAGTGTTTACGTTTCAAATTTAAAAGACAGTCGTTGTTGTTGTGGCTTCAGAAACCTTGAAATCTTTCGGAAAATAAGACACCCACGCCGCTTGTTCTTTCTTCATCTGTACATAATTACTGAAGAATTCCCGGAGGTACAACGGCAAGGAGTAAATAATACGAACGGCTTTACTTGCAGACCTTGCAGCAAAACTCTTAGAAACAGAACCTCAGCCGCCGGCGTAACAACAACACAAACAAGCTCTTCCTTGGTTCGTGATCGGCCATCCGTGTGTGTCGACGTCTCGTTCACTTGAATAACGATGATTTGTCCTCGTTCTCTATTCCTCCGAGTGATCTGCTTGAGGGATTGTGAGGATGCAGAACGTTCAAGTAGAAAGAGGAGGTCTTTTCATGGCTGCTAAAACTCCTCTTTCAAAGACTTCAGAAGCAGCTCATGCAATCTAAACTGTCGTCAGAAGTCTTACGTTTTATGTCGATCTAGAAGGCAAAACAGTGATGGATGGAGGATTGAAAAGACGTAAAGAGAGATAGATAAATAGATAGAGGGAGAGAGGGAGAAAGAAAGAGATAAAAGAGATAGATAGATAGATATATTGATAGATAGAGAGGGTGGGAGAAAGAGAGAGATACAAAGAAATGCTAGTTGAATTAAGAGAAATGAAAACGAAGTGGAGGGAGGAAGGTTACAAGTACATAGGGACTTTATTGACAGGTGAGCAGAGGTGAGGTGAAAGGTAAGAACACAGGTAAGGGGAGACAGGAACCCAGTAAAATGAGAACAGAAATAAGAACCACCTCATCATCACAATATCTCCTTATCAATCTTTCTTTCTTTCTTCTTCTTTATTAATTTGTCTCAGGAATTTTCATGTTTATATTCCCCTCTGTCTTCGTTTTCCTTTCCTCTTTATTCCCTTCGTTACATCTCATCTACACACACATACACACACACGCAGCTAATGGTCCCTCATGACTCTTGGTATATTAATTAATTAGTTTTCAATTGCCATCCAGAAGTTGTTGTAGCTTCAGATATGAGTCAATAAGAGGAGCAGCTCAAGTGGGAGTGAATCGTCTTGTTTGTGTGTATAAGTCACCTTGTTAGTAAGTCGTCTTTGTTAGTGAGGTCATTTCGTTGGTCATTAAGTCAAGTTGTGCTTTTTTGACTAATTATCCTGTTCGTAAGTCTTCTTGTTTGTTTGTTCTTCTGTTTTGTTTTCAGAGTGGAAGGAGAAGAGTTGGTGGTGTGTTAATTTGTTTTATTCTGTTTTCATGTGTGATATTTAGCTTGTGATTTTCTCTTTTTTTCCCCTTTTTCTTTTCTCTCTCACTTCCATAATTTGTTCATTGATTGCCTTTTGATTATTGTCTTCCATTCTGCGTGTAAGTAACCTGGACTGAAGGGATGCAATTTGTTAGGTTTTATGGTTGGAAAGACGATGAATCTCTATCAATTTCGTTCACCCTGGTTAGTGAATTTATTTGATGAGTTCGTTGACTGAATGCTTGCTTTAGCCTTCCCTCACCGTTAATGATGGATGAACACTGAAGGAATATATTAGTCAGTCCACAGCTACAGTATATTAATTGAATGTGCAGGTGTAAGAAGATTACCATTCAGCTGTTGAGCTTTGTAGATAACTAGGTAATAGAGGGAAGTGTAAGATGGCAAAGAATGAATGTTTAGAGTAAATTACAATCTCAAATAAATGTTTCTTAAAGTAATTGTAGTAAACTCTTTC
>JAPQNM010000002.1:10646236-10648736 GCA_029783475.1 Metacarcinus magister
TGAGTGCACTTGAAAAGATATACAAGGTCAAGGTTGTATTCAATGATGTAAACAACAAAATTATCATACACGGTGTCCGCAAAAACGTGAAGCTTTGCAAAGAAGACGTTGAATTCAATATGTCTGTGAGGCGATGGTGAGACAAAGAACCCAATAAAGCCGCGCCTCTTCCTAATACTTCAACACAACACCTGAAAAACGCAAGTAAGGACACGACTCCCTCTGTCTCCAGGCAAACAACAGCTACCAAGGAGGAAGAAAGTATTACCTCCCGAGTGCCTAGTCAGCTTACGTACAAGTACAACGATATAAGGCAAGGATCCAATCACTCAAACTTTAACACAGTGGAAACGTTCACAACCAATGATGACGACATGGTCATTCAAACAGTTTACATTGAATCCAAGTACCACTTTCAGGCCATTGGTAGAAATTAATGTGCCTTGAAAGCACTTGAAAAAATATACAACGTTTAGGTCGTGTTTAACGATGTAAACAACAAAATGATCATACACGGCAGTCAGAAACAAGTGAAGCTTTGTAAAGTAGACGTTGATTTGAACATGTCTGTGAGGCGATGGTGGGACGAAGAGCACACCGAAGCCGCGCTTTTTTCTCATACTTCTACACAACACCAGGAGAATACCAACGACGATGCAACTTCCCAAGATTAATATCGGTACTACGAGAGCAGCAATCAGTACGAGGATGCACTCGATTACTATCAGTACTATGAGAGTACCAAGCACTACGCAGCCTTACGTGAATTTTATTGGGACTACGAGAATACTAATCAGAACGAAGCTGCACGCGATTACTATCGCTACTACGACTGCAGCAATGACTACGTAGATGCACAAGATTACTATCTCTACTACGACAACACCAATTACGATGAAGATGCCCATGCTTACTATCAGCATGTAAGGCAGGAACAGCGGCGTGACATGGTGCCAGTAAAAGTGCCATACAGAAGACCAATACGACCCTCGCCTTCAGGACGGGTGTTTGGCTGAGACGGGCGTCCTTTGGTGTGCCAGTGGGAGGATGAGTACGCCGCCTTCCACGCTCAAAGGCACACTCTGGGCAAGGCTGCTCATTAAGAAGCTTTTACTCAGGGGTCGTACCGCAGAGGGCGTGCCACCAACTGAGTGCCAAGTCAAAACAATGCCACAAAATGCAAACACACATGTGAAGGAAAATTGATCCGTATATGTACGACGCATACGACTTTCCTGTAATGCACATGTATACTTTTTGAAGATTTATAATAAAACACATACATAGAGCATCCATTTGTTTACTTTATCTTGCCTCTTTTTATGATGCTGGAAGTGATCACGTATGAGTCTCCACGGAAGGAGTATTACTGTCGCACATTTCTTTTTGGTTCCCTATATATTCTTTCTCAGTTCTTTCTTGTAAATTTTTTCCCAGTTCCTTTGATTTGCTTCTTTGGCTTCTCGTTTTCTTTTCTTGAGTCATCAAAAAAATTAATGAAACTGACTACTTTTCATATAATTTCATTAATGATTATTGAAACCGAATTGGATGTTTTTAAGCTTTAGCAAATAGTGTTGTTTATTTATACAAAAAAATTTGTGTTGGAGAGAAAAAGGCATTGTGGTTTTTTTCTTCTTTTAATAACCGATGTGTAAATAATCGTTTCAAATCTCTAAAATTATGAAACATTGCCATTATTCATCATGTTGTCTTCATAATATTACTATTTTTTATCTCATTTTTTCATATTTCCCCTGTGCTTCTTGTTTTTTATTCATGCTTCTACGCTTCCTTCTATGTAAATCTTTTAAAGTTCGTAATTACATTAATATTGTTTCTATATCTTGTGTTTCTATGCTTTATTATCAATGTGTGCATTTATATTATTGATTTATGAATAAAAACATTTATTTTTATTTTTTTCTATGTATAGCTCGAGAGAGAGAGAGAGAGAGAGAGAGAGAGAGAGAGAGAGAGAGAGAGAGAGAGAGAGAGAGAGAGAGAGAGAGAGAGAGAGAGAGAGAGAGAGATATCGCCCCCCTTATTCCTCGTGGAAGCCCTGAGAGAGAGAAGGGACACGGGGAGTAGTGGGCAGCAGGTCAGTGTGTTGCAGCAGACCGGAGCCCTGGGTAATGTTTTATAGGTAACCTTTGTGTGAGACGTGGATGTACTACGTGGGTCCCGCATAGAGAATGTCTCGGAGACCAACAACAACCAATGGCATTTCGGTGTTAAGGGTTCTCTCAAGTTTTTTTTTTTGTATGTTATGTATTTATTTTTCTTCGTTTTTATCCTCTTTTTCGTCGTCTTATTCTTTATCATTTTTATCATTATGTTCTCATTGATTTTTTTTTCTTCTACTTCTTCTTCTTCCTCTACTTCTTCTTCTTCTTCTTCTTCTTCTTCTTTCTTCTTCTTCTTCTTCTTCTTCTTCTTCTTCTGCTTCTGATTCTGCTTCTGCTTCTGCTTCTGCTTCTTCTTCTTCTTCTTCTTCTTC
>JAPQNM010000002.1:10653736-10666236 GCA_029783475.1 Metacarcinus magister
TCCTTCTATCCTTCCTTCCTTCCTTCCTTCCTTCCTTCCTTCCTTCCTTCCTTCCTTCCGTCCTTCCTTCCTTCCTTCCTTCCTTCCTTCCTTCCTTCCTTCCTTTCTTCCTTCCTTCCTTTCTTCCTTTTTCCCACACGTTTTCTCGCTCCCCGTCAACCACCACCACCACCACCACCACCACCGCCACCACCACCACCACTACTACCACCACCACCACCACCACCACCACCACCACCACCACCACTACCACCAATAATAATAAAGGCGAGTAATATTATGAGTGAATATGGAAAAGTGAGAGAGAGAGAGAGACAGAGAGAGAGAGAGAGAGAGAGAGAGAGAGAGAGAGAGAGAGAGAGAGAGAGAGAGAGAGAGAGAGAGAGAGAGAGAGACTGTCAGTATTGCATGGGATTTAACTAAATGGTGTAATAGTTTAAGCTCTGGAACACCTTTCATTCATCTCTTTATTTTTATTTCCCGTTATAGGAATTTTTACACCTTTTTTTATTATATTTTTATGTAATGTATGATAGTTTCCGCCGGCGTGGTAGATAGATAGATAGATAGATAAATTAATTAATAGATTACAAAGGGAATAATAATACCAACAGACCTATAGATATAAAAAGAGAGAATGGATTAGAGATTCGTCAACGACTTCAAAATTTATTACTTTGGCTGAAAAAGAGAAAGGTTTAAAGACAAAAAAAAAGAGAGAAGAAAAAAACAGAAGGCATACACAACAGACATTAAGACCAAGAGAGAATATTTATGAAGAGATATAAAAGAGTGAAAGAAGAAAAGTAACTTAACTAAGGCTATTAAATATAACTTCACTCCTTGAGGTTATGCGTTTAAATAAATTACTGAGAATAACATCCCAAGCCTGAAAAAAAATAGCAATAAAACATTACCGTGAAAAAGAAGAATGATCGCAGGTTTGATTGGACAGATCGTGTACAAACCGGGTGTGAAATAATCCGGTAGAAATAAAACAAAATAAAAAAAGATTCCTTGGCTGATCGAAGTGAGAAAAAGATAGAGAGTTAGAGAGAGGACAAATAAAATAATACCTAGAGGATTTTTGTTTATATTTTTTTTTGTCATGTTGAAGGTTAAAGAAGAGAGAGAAACATTGGATCAGATTGATTGTAGGAAGTGGTCAGAATGTTAATTTTATTACTACTACTGCTGAAGGAATATAATCTCTCTCTCTCTCTCTCTCTCTCTCTCTCTCTCTCTCTCTCTCTCTCTCTCTCTCTCTCTCTCTCTCTCTCTCTCTCTCTCTCTCTTTCTCTTTCTCTTTCTCTTCCCTTGCATCTCCCCTTTCCAAAACAAATCACTATAGCTAATTTCTCCCACTAATGCAAGATCACCCTCCTCACTCACCTCCATTACTCTTCCCTCTGCCACCGCCTCCTTCCCCTCCTTCACTGCTTTCCTTCCCCTCCTTCACTATCTCACTGCCTCTCCTTCCCCTTCTTCACCACCTTCCCTTTCTCTTTCTTCATCTCCTCTCCTTCCCCTTCTTCACCGCCTTCCCTTTCCCTTTCGTCACCTCCTCTCCTTTCCCTTTCTTCACCTCCTCTCCTTCCCCTTCTTCACCTCCTCTCCTTCCCCTTCTTCACCTACTCTCCTTCCCCTTCTTCACCCCTTCCTCCTTCCCCTTTCTTTTCCTCCTCCTCCTTCCCCTCTTTCACCGCCTCCTTCTTTCCCCTCGTCACTGTATCCTTCTTCTCCTTCGTCTTCTCACATTCCCCTTACAATAATTTCTTCAAGATTTTCGGATTACTTTTCCTCGTTTTTTGTTTTTTTTATCATCACTTAACGATGATTTGTGTTCTGTTGTGGTTTTTGTTTGCTTGTTTGCTTTCTTTGTTTCCTGCAAAGTTCTGATAAATGTTTCCTTCGCGGTTTCCTTATCAGGTTTTTTTTTTCTTTTTCAATGTTTTGTTTCTGTCACTATGTGTTTGTGTTTTGAGTGCCGAGTGTTTGTGTGTGTGTGTGTGTGTGTTTGTGTGTGTTTGTTTGTTTGTTTACCTATCTGGAAAGACAGGTGTAAACAGGGAAGTATAGACAGATTTTTTTTTTTTTCTTCTTTTATTTTAGGTTTGAGTTGGTGTGTATGTGTGTACGTACAATGAAGTATGTGTGTACGTACAATGTATGTGTGTACGTACAATGAAGAATGTAATGCAAGGTCTATAATGTAATGACGAATTCTTCACCTTTTTAAAAAATATGCACAGGTATCTATCTATCTGTGGTGACTGCAGGCTGGCTTTGTTGGTTGCATTCAAAGTTTTTTTTCAATTAGAACTTTGGAAATTTCGGTCACATAAAGATATTTACAAACAAACATGAATCTTTTTAATCTTTTCATTTAGTTTTTTTTTGTTTTTTGGTTTTTCTCTCGTGCGTGTTTTGTGTTTTGGTAAAGTTACGTGAGTTAGGACGTGAGGATGCACCAGTCACTCTCACCAGGAATCGTGGAGGGTAAAGTTTGCTTAAATTATTATTATTTTCTTTTTTTACCTGTCCGCGACGTGCTATGGGTTGTCAGTGCCTGTTATATGCACGGGAAAAGGTGATGCCTAATACCTATAACAGCAGTTTGTAGGTGGTGGTGGTAGCGCTGCCCATCACATCTCTCTCTCTCTCTCTCTCTCTCTCTCTCTCTCTCTCTCTCTCTCTCTCTCTCTCTCTCTCTCTCTCTCTCTCTCGCTCTCGCTCTCGCTCTCGCTCTCTCGAGGCACCACACCACAAGTTTCATCAAGATTTTAACAATACGAAAACAATCATGAATACTTCAGAGAGCATAAAGAGGAGAATACATGCAGCGTACGAGGTGATGGCTCCCTTGTTAATCCCTTCCTTCCACGTATATTTTTTTCTTTGTAGTTCTCTGATGGGAATTTCTTGCAGCGTGAGCCGTTCTGATCCCGGCAGCAGACAGCGTGGTGCTTCGTGTTCACAGCACAATACTTGCCCATTCTTTTATGACAAACAAGTTATAAGAATTATATTATTGGTATACTTATTCACGTTAACAGGAAATGAATGATATAAAATGTGACACTTTGTTTATTAAATAGAAAAATAAAATAAGCAAGATTTCCTCGAATATTGGTGGACTCTGATTTTTCTATAGACTTGCATATTATTTTTAGATATAATTTCAGCGTTAATAATTCACCATATCTTCCGAGTACAGAATACAAACATTAAGGCGGGAGGAACACATTCACAGCGCCATGTCCGATATCTTGACCCGTGAACTCATACTTAATCATACAACTTCTTGGGATACAAGTCTTGTGTTATCTTTGCTATTATTCATGAACCCTCAATCAGATGCCAGGCAGACACATTATCAGCTGTTCACCCTTGTCAAGGACCATAACTTTGCAATGTTTGAGTCAGGGAATCAATTGTCAGGAAAACCAACTAAACTTTGTGACAAAAATACAGCCGAAGAATACTAACTTAATAACTGCCTTGATTCACTTCACCAAACCCTGCTGGCAGCCTCGGTGGTTGGCTGCAGAAATAATGTCAAGATTGATCAAAACAATACTGCGTCGCAACAACACACACCCGGAAGGACACACACCTGGGGACGCCTCAGTGGGCTGCCACACATGCCTTTGTTAATACGATGCCTTGTGGCAATCAAATGGTGTGCGTCGTACATGGTTACTATTGGTTACACAGGTCTCAGAAGATGCCGTTAAGAGTGTATCATCAATATAGTTTTACTCTTGCCAGCAGATAACGCACAAGTACCTAATATTAAACAAGAAAATGAAGACATATAAGAGAAAAACGTCCCTAATAAAGAAAACTATTTACTCATTAAAACGGAGATGGAGTCAAAGGTTAATAGTTTCCATTTACTTACACAGGTGAGAAGGTGACCCCTAAAATTTCGCCTCCCTCCCCCCCCCCCCTTCCCAGTCCCATGTACTCGTCCAACGGGGAAGTTGCACATCACTCTACTTAAATAATTAACATACACTAAAAATAAACCGTTGATATAATTTAGTGCCGTCGCGGAGAGATTCGCTAAATACCTTTGAATTGATCCTTTATGTCGCTCAATGATCCTCTACGCAAGTTTAAGGCGAACTTTTGATGTTCTTTGTACTGCGTCAACATCTCAGAGCGACATGGTATCGAGTGAGTGTTCTCAAATCAGAGTTGTTTAATAGGTGTTTGAAAGCTTTGAACAAGGTTTTAAGTGAACAAGGCGTTTGGTGGAGGAATGAGGGAGTGTTGTAGAGTACATTGAGGAGGAGGCGGAGCAGGAGGAGGAGGAGGAGAAGGAGGAGGAGGAGGAGGAGGAGGAGGAGAAGGAGGAGGAGGAGGAGAAGGAGGAGGAGGAGGAGGAGGAGTATACGAAACATAAAGTAAAATGAAAAAAAAAAAAAAGAAAGAAAACAAAGATGACATAAAAACAGAGAGGAAGGAAGAGAACGATGGGAAGGAGCTTAAAAAAACACGAAGAAACAAGCAAGATTGTGTAACTCTTCCCGGTGATCGAGTAAGACTGAAGGCAGGCAGGGAATGGAGGCAGCGGGACGGCTATGACTGCGTTCCAGGCGTTACGGTGACTTTCAAAGTGCTAGCCTCGGGGGTGGCACAGTTTCAAAGCCTCAGAAAGTACCGGCGAGGGTCTGAAAGAGGTGCTTTAGGCCACGTACCGGAAAATTTTACTCGGGAAGATAGAGGGAATGCGGTTGAAAGGAGAGGAGCAGACAAAGGAGATGGGAGACTTGTACGAGTAATGAGGACGTGAAATGTTCATACGGAAAAAGAAGCCTTGCGTGAAGGTGGGTGAGGGAGGGTAATACTAGGGGCTCCTGGAACGAGTATAGGAAAGTTAGGGCCATTAAAGGTTGAGGCGAATAGTTCAGGAAAAGTGGTATAGGCAGAACGAAATTGAGGTCTGCGAGAAAAGGGAATGGAAGTGCAGAAAAAAGAAAAAAAAACATGTGTTCGAAAAGAAAGAAAAAAACGAGAGTATTTTGGGGGGCTGGAAAGGGTGCAGAAAACTGGAAAAAAGGTAAAAGAGTGTAAGGGACCTGGGTAGTAGTAGATGCATGGACTTCGAAGAGCTAGGAAAGAGGGAGGGTTTTGAGGCATGAGGGAAAAGGATCTAAGAGAAATTCCATCAGAGGTTAAGAGGAAAGTGGATCACAAAAGAGTGCGTGGGGGAGAGGCTTAAGGTCCCCGCTCAAGCCTGGACTCTTAGCTGGTGTTACACTATGCCACGCTGGTGTTAAAGGTGGTGTGCCGCCTCTGTACAGGTTAGGCTGGTGAAATGGACTCTCCTATTCGTCCTCGTCTTCACCCTTGTCTTCATTTTTTATTTAGTTCTTCTGGTTCTTATTATAGTTGTAGTAGGTATTGTTGGTCTTCGTTTTTCCATTTCTTCTTGTTTTCGGTCTGCATTTTCTTTGTTTCTATATGTTTTATCTCCCTCTCCTCCTCCTCCTCCTCCTCCTCCTCCTCCTCCTCCTCCTCCTCCTCCTCCTCCTCCTCCTCCTCCTCCTCTTCCTCCTCCTCCTTCTCCCCTCCCCAGCGCACTATCGCACCATTTCGTTATTACTTCCTCTGGCGTCATTACCATCTAAATACAGGGACGTTAATTTCCTAGGAAGCAAGCTAATTCAGACACTAAATAGGTGGGCAGTTGTGAGTTGCAGCTGTTGCCTCTCCCTGCTCTGCCATAAGGAGGGAAACGTAATTAAACTTATGTAAAATTGGCGTATGTAAAATTATTATGTTAATGTAACTGAAGTCATAACCCGTTTAGAATATGTTGGTCATTTCCAGCTATTTCATCGAGTAAACAATTGTGATAAAATAAAATATTATCATGATATTTTTTTCTCTTATGTATTTTTGCGAAACCTTTTTGTTTTAGTGGAAATAAAGCAAAATAGTATTCATCATAATAAGTAATGATGTTCTATATTATATTGTATTCAAGGAAAAGAGGAAACATTCTCCCTAACAATTGTGTAGCATTGTGTAATTTAAATTACTGTGTGTTTGTGAAATTTCCAAGTATAAAGTTTATGGGATTGGATTTTTTTTTAAATCGTTTTTCATTATATACGCAAGTAGAATATTAGCCAAAAGCTATAGACCACACATAATAATGATAATGACAATAGCAGCAACTACAACATTAATGACAACAACAACTATAATAATGATTGTAATAATAATAATAATAATAATAATAATAATAATAATAATAATAATAATAATAATAATAATAATAATAAAGATCATAATAATGTTAATAGTGATAATAGTAATAATAATAACAACAACAATAATGATAATAGCAATAATATATTTCCAAATAGATGAATAAAGGCTTACATAGCCACCTCACCTGAGATATATGTTACACTCTTAGTCGTTTATATATTCAAATGTAAATAAGGCTTTATCTCTAAGGTCTCCATTGTTGTGTTTTAGGAGGAGGAGGAGGAGGAGGAAGAGGAGAAGAAGGAGAAGGAGAAGGAGGAGAAGGAAAAATTAAGTCAGAACTCTTACATTTAGTTGTGAAAGGAAATCAGGAAGAAGCATGTGGCAGTTAAAGACGAAAATTGATGAGAGATAGAGAAAGAAAGAGTCTCTCTCTCTCTCTCTCTCTCTCTCTCTCTCTCTCTCTCTCTCTCTCTCTCTCTCTCTCTCTCTCTCTCTCTCTCTCTCTCTCTCTCTCTCTCTCTCTCTCTCTCTCTCTCTCTCTCTCTTCTCTCTCTCTCTCTCTCTCTCTCTCTCCTCTCTCTCTCTCTCTCTCTCTCTCTCTCTCTCTCTCTCTCTCTCTCTCTCTCTCTCTCTCTCTGACAGAATCAAGCTCTCGAAACATAAGTGAAAATTTCTTAACAATTTCACATAAATCAAATTCATTAACTACTTGCTTTGTGGACGTCCGTTAGCAGGGGGAAAAATAAAGCTTAATAATATACAGTAGAGTGAAAACCAGTAGAAAACCAGCTAGAAATACACACTACTATTAGAAACAAAAGACAAACTAGTGCACTGTCTTAACCACGAACCAATGTCATAGAATAAGAAAAAAATCAAATAAGATATAGTAAAAAAATAAATAAATAAATAAATAAAGTAGTTCAAGAATATAATAAGTAAACTGAAATGCATTTAATAAAGTACAAAAGCAGAACCTTGAATATATTACTCAGACTCAGATATAACCAGTAAAACTTTCTTCTTCATGTGTTCATCAGCCGCCTCTCCTCCCCAGCCTCCCTTACCCCGTGCATCTCCTCTCACTTTATCTCCACCTTAGCTGACAACTTAGTTCAGGGAGGAGCATCACGCCCTCACCTGCAGTAATTAAGTGGAAATTATGACGCTTACTCCTGGGAAAGAGGAGCCAGTGGAAAGTAGGAGGAAGAGAAGAAAAATAAGAGAGAGAAGGAGGAGAAAGAAGACGAGGAGGAGGAGGAGGAGGAGAAGGAGGAAGAGGAGGAGGAGGTGAAGTTGATGACAAGGATGAGAAATATTGAGAAGGAAATAGAAGAAAGTTGAGGATTAGAAGTGGAAATGTTAGGCTTTTATTTTTATTGCTCTACGTTTGTCTTCGTCTATTTTTTTCTTTCTTTCTTCTGCCTAATTTTCTTTTTTTCCCATCTACTTCTTTTCTTACTTCTCTACTTAATAAATATGTCATTGTTATCATCATCATCATTATTATGACTATTATCGTGAGAGAGAGCGAAAGAAGGAGAGAAAGAAAAAAAGAAATTGAGAAAGAGAGAGAGAGAGAGAGAGAGAGAGAGAGAGAGAGAGAGAGAATGGTCAAAGTTTCCTCACCTTCACCTCATACTGTCTCCTCTCTCTCCCCTCAAGTCTAGATTGCCCTCCTCCTCCTCCTTCTTTTCCTCTTCCTCCTATCTTCTTTCTAGTCCTCCTCCTTCTCCTGCTCTTCATTATCCTCTTCTCCTCCTCCTCCTCCTCTTCCATTTAGTCCACCAAAACGAACTCGCGAGAAATTGATATATACGGAAATAAAAATATAGAATAGCCTCTGCAATATATCTACCAAAGTCTATTATTTTTATCAATCAACCTATCTATCTATGTGTCCTTTTATCTGACCGGCTGACTGGCTGACTAACTGGCTGGATTAATTTCACTGTACTGTATAGCATCTTTATATACGCCCATACCTATCTTTATTTCTATTTCGTCTGTCTATTGATATGTTTGTCAGTGTTTCGATTTATTCATAAGTATTAAAAAAAAAAATTGTATGGCGCTTAAACACGGTGCTTATATCTGTGTGTATTGTGGTTTACGTCTTTTTGTAGTGTTGTGGTCCCTCCGTGAGAGAGATAGATGGATAGATAGATAGATAGATAGATAGATAGAGAGAGAGAGAGAGAGAGAGAGAGAGAGAGAGAGAGAGAGAGAGAGAGAGAGAGAGAGAGAGAGAGAGAGAAAGAGAGAGAGAGAGAGAGAGAGAGAGAGAGAGAGAGAGAGAGAGAGAGAGAGAGTGTGTGTGTGTGTGTGTGTGTGTGTGTGTGTGTGTGTGTGTGTGTGTGTGTGTGTGTGTGTGTGTGTGAGTGTGAGTGTGTGTGTGTGTGTGTGTGTGTGTGTGTGTGTGTGTGTCCTTCTGTGATGTCAGTGTTTCTTTTCGTGTTTAGCTAAAATGGTTGTGAGCCTTGGAAATCTAAACTTATTCTTGCCTTTCTTACAGGACCACAAACTTTGTCTCTATCTATAATTCCCTAAAAAAAAGTTCCCTGTGTTTCTCTCCGTGTTCCTCTAAGATGGTTCCTGTGTTTCCGTGTTTCCGTAAAATTCTTTGTGTTTCCCTAAGATACAACTTTTTGGGTTTCTTTCTGTTTCCCTCTAAGATTCTTCCTGTGTTTCTGTCTGTTTCCCCAAGATGTTTCCTGTGTTTCCCTAAGGAGGTTGTCACTCACTCTCTTATGTCTACCTTACAGGGATGGATGGTGTGCTTCGCGGAGACTGCCCGGGACTGCGTGAGGTGAGTGTTGACCGATACAAAACATTCACTGTCATTCATTAGTCCTAAGGGAAATGGTTCATGTTATATAAAAAAAAAACCATTACGAACTTTAAAGGTTAAGTCACCCTTCGTTATGAGAGAATGTATTTAGTGTTACAGTTTTTATACACGACTTCACTGGTTGTTAAATTTAAGAGTTTCAAGAATTAAAAAAAAGAAAATATATAGATCACATGTTTTGTGAAAAGCATTTAAAGTCTTCGACGAACTTTGAAACATCGACTTTTTTTTTTGGGTGGGAATGAAAAGTACTAGTTGAATATCTAATGATGAGATATGTCTCTGCTCAGCCTTGATTTTTGACGTCATGTGCATTCTGGTGTTACGTTCCCTCTACTTCACCGTTCTTGACTCCTTGATTGCCTGTCTCCTGGATGCTTAGCTATACTTGTTCACTTAGTCCTACCTCAAACCCCTTATATGATGCCACTTAAACATTACATCACTTGCAAAAAACACACATTTTCTCCCATCAAATCACTTTTTTTTAGATTATTTGAATTTGAACATGCTTTCGTAATTTTATTCCTAAGGAAGATTTATTCAAACTTTTTATTCATTTTTTTATCATAAACTCGTTCTTAACATGAAATGTCTTCACTAAAGTCTTGAGCTTAGTAAATAGAATACTTATAATTTTACTGTACAGAGAAATCTCATGAAATATTATGTTAATGAAGAATATACATTGAAATTCTAATACAAAAAGAATGATTTCCATTCACACCATTTATTTTTTATTGCTAACACATTTTTATTTATTTTTATTTTTTGTTTGATTTTTATTCATTTATTTTCCGTTTTCGATTTATGTAATCATTGGTAATATGTTCAGTTTGCCTCGTCGTGTGTCCCACCAGCACCGCTGCCCTGCCCAGGGTGCAGCTGCAGTTTGCTCCACACGTCCCTAGGCTTGCCTCGCCATTCTTACCGCCCAGCCTGTCCCACACATTGGAAGTCATCACACCCGTTGTTTCCCGACTTGGGCTGCCTCGAGCAACATGCCGTCTCTCGCGCTGGAAAGTTCTCTTCTGGTTTCCTGTTACCACACCAGAACCATCACTGTTCCTTGAGGCACGATGTTCCACTCTCTGAAAGCTGTTTCTCTCCCCGACTTCAGGGAAAAATGAATCTCGGATCAGACGTGGGCGACTTCTGTCCCTTACTGCCGAACACAACACCTTGTCCATTGGTTGGTCCAACCTTGTCCGCTTGGCTGGAGTACAAGGATCCTAAAGTTTTCGTTTCAATCGCCCTTCCGATCCATGCACATCCTTCACAACATTCTCACTTATGATCTTCTGCTTCTGTCTTAGAGACAGGTACGCGATCAGCTCATCCCTGCGTCTCAGTGCCACTCTGTACCGCTCCTGGATAATCTCATCTGCTTTCTTCTGACCCATGTCAGCAGGACAACTTTCCATATTCGTCCGAGGAGGCAAGGCCTTCGCTGGCTTGAAGGCGCCTCCCATCACAGCTGCCACGTCGATGCCTTCACAGTACTTTTTATTACGAGGATGGTTTCCCAGGCGGTGCATATGCACACCGTGGTAGCCTGCCTCTGCCATGCGTTCTTGGCCCTTTTAATGTAAAAAAAAAAATAATAATATATAAAAAAAAATCCTTCAGCGCCGCGTTGGTCCGCGGTGCCACGAAGTAAGTGAACACAGCAAAACCACGGTGGGATTCTTGGCGGTGAGGCAGGTGGTGTGGCATGTGTACCAGCCTCAAAAGCCCAAAGTTGTTGAACAACTCTATGAGCCGCGACCTTGGCATTTTGAATGATGTTATTCAGGATGACAGAGAGGTGTTTCCAGTGCACCAACTGGCCAAGTCGAGCAATTTCCTCGTTGGAAGGCAGCTTTACTGTGAACGCCTCCTCCTCCTCCTCCTCCTCCTCCTCCTCCTCGTTCTCTTCCTTCTCTTCCTCGGTGTGGGAGGCTGGCAGTGCCAGTGAGGACGATGTTTCGTCCAGAAGCGAGTAATCCATCTGATACTCCCAGACGGGAAGTTCAGAGGAGTCCTCTAGAGCGGGGGAACTATAATGCACAATGTTTTTCAACATGTTTTTGTTTATATGAAAAAGTAAGATCTGCATAAACTGAGATGGTCAAAATATGTAAGTACTATAAAAAAAAGTTATAGATACCTACATTTGCAATACTTTTTGTTAAGTACATTTTCCTGTATGACTAATGGTTTTAAAGTTATTGAAGGAAAACAAACTTTTATATAGTAAAGGGTAGTCCGAAAGTCTTGTCACCCCTATGTATTGTTTTAACTGCCTGTCTTGTCACCCTCTACTAAAAAGTAATGACAACAATAGAAGAACAAGTAATACAGTAATACAAAGCACATGTACTGGATTCAGTTTATTCACTTTCATTGACGCTGTCACACATCGAGGTCTGTATGAACACCATCATTTTCGTGGCACAAAATGATGCGGCGCCACGTCCTGTGTGATATTTTACGAAGCTGTGCTTTGGTGATAGAAAATTATATTATTATCATTATATTTTATAATTAACGATATTATATATTATATTATTAAAACAAAAAATAATGAAAGTTAAAACAATATGTAGGGGGTGACAAGACTTTCGGACCACCCAATACATTGAATCTCCAACTCCAACTCCAACCTCAACCCTCATTGGCTGGAAACAAAAGATGCAGTACAGACTGGACATATATCCAACCTCCAACTCCAACTCCAACTCCAACCTCAACCCTCATTGGCTGGAAACAAAGGATGCAGTACAGACTGAACGTATATCTAACCTCCAACTCCAACTTCAACTCCAACTTCAACCCTCATTGGCAGGAAACAAAAGATGTAGGACGAGGAAGCTAAAACTCATCCTTCCTTGGTGCAGGAGACGCATTGTGAAGAATAATTTGTCTTTTCCAGTCTTTTGCCATCTACACAGTGCCATTTGGTGGAAGATGCAGCGCTCTGTCAGTTATAGGTAACCCGAGGTATTATATCATTAATTAATTACTAAAGGATGGGGTGGGGTACCCGAGGCTGTGCAACGACCACTTGTTGCATATCAGAACCCATCTGTGTGTGTGTTCCTTGCATAACAGTGGTGACGGTGGACATGGACGTGAACACACTTGTTCATCCTAAACATAGGAAGCTTCCACTTCCGCTATCATACAATTACATATTTTCGCGCTTCAAAAGAGACACAGGAGGTTCACGAAAGGGATTATAGCAATCCATTTCCCCAAAAGACACTGCCTTTTATATATCACTGTGGAGTCACGCCACAGTTTATTCGCTGCAATGCCTGATTGTTTTTTTTCATGAATAGGAAGCGTCAAAAGGTTCCCACTGATAACTCTTTCCATGATTTTTTTTATGATAGAATAATTATATATGACAATGGCACCATTACCATTACCTATA
>JAPQNM010000002.1:10668736-10671236 GCA_029783475.1 Metacarcinus magister
GCGGGGTCCCGAGAGGTAAGAGGAGGACGGCGAGAGAGTAATCATGTGATGGTATTAGAGGAAGATGTGCATTCGACGGCTGGAGGGGGGGGGGGGGGGGATTGTCTTCTGGTTACTGCTCCAATTGAGGTCGATGAGAGGACTGAGAGCATCTACGAATGGAGATGAAGGGAGAAGAGGAGAGGGACCGGAAAAGTACAGTTTGGGATGGGTGAGTTGACTGGCCCTGGGAGATGAGAGAGCTTGTTGCTGGATGGGGCGATGGATGGGTTGGGCCGAGTGTTCTATTGGGACGACGAGGGAGAGATCGGCCTGAAGTAGACGGACTTGAGGAGGGAGTGAGACGGGGAGAGGAGAGATGAGATGGATCGAGAATGACGCCGTCCGGTGGTGAGGGAGAAGAGCGTTGAGGAGAGGGAGAGAGTGATGACTTGACGAGGCTTATGAGGGGATGAGTTTACCAGAGAGAGTGAGCAGAGGGTTTGTGAGGGTGGAGCAAAATTGCAATGCTCCATTGTCGGCTTGAGAGCCTCGGCGGTGAATGGTGAAGGAGTTGGCTGGGATAGAACAACTAGAGACGAGGGCAGAAGGTCGAGAGTAGATGAAGAAGAGATAACGCCCTCATAGAGATTATTGGGTGAGCAACGAGGACTAGGAGTCGGGAGCGCGAGGACTGGAAAGGACCTCCACTATTGAGAGTAGCAAGATTCGAACGAAGAGGGCAGAGAGAGCGGCGGGAGCTGAGGGAGAAAGTGAGAGGAGAAGTATGGAGCTTGCTGAGAGAGACGGAGCAGGTTGAGAAAGCTGTAAAGGATATAGATGGCAGATGGGGGGGATTGGGGCGATGGATTGAGTTCTCGGACCGGTAGGTCCCTAATAGCGACCTTCGAAGGAAGGAGGGGCTGAGTCCCGAGCTTAGACCCAGGGACGGGGAGATCGCGGCCATTCCAGCGCAGTATTTTGCGAGAGAGAGGCACGAGGAGCGTTCTTGACACTTGAGGAATGGCTAGAGACTAGGGGTTGGGGCGAGGTGAGGTTTGGCCAGTCGAGAGGAGAGAGGGGGGAGAGATTCGGAGAGTCTATGATGATCCAGGGGAGTGAGCAACCTCTGGGCTCTCGTTGCATTCCAGGAATCCGGGAGAGGAGCGTGGACGGGAGAGGCGGAGATGATGCGACGGACGGGAGGCCTAAAAGACTGAGAGGGCCTGATGTGAAGAGAGAGGGAGCAGCGAGAGGAATCCATAACTGAGGCGAGTATTGGTTCGTTTCTACCGGAGACGGAAGACACCCGGGTTAGAGTCGAGAGAGGCCCCGCGAAAAAAATAGCGAGAGGAGTATATTTGGAGATGGAGAGTGCGATCGAGGGAGTGATACGGATGCTGGTGGATGTCGAGGGGGGAGAGGAGAGCGACGAGAGGGGGAAATAGGTTCTGGCGAGAGAGCTAGAGAGAGAGAGAGCCCCTGAGGAGAGAGCTGAGGAGGGGAGTTGACGGAGGAGAGGTGGAAGGGGCCGATGTGTTGGTTAGTCTAGGGCACTTGATTTGGCGAGCCTGAGAGATAGGTAGGCAAGTATGGAGTACTCTATGAGAGAGAGGAGCGAGTCCGTACAGAGATGGCGAGGTCTCTAGTGGACCGGTGGGGAGAGAGAGCGATGGGTTTTTTATTCGGAATGGTGAGAGCACGGATAGGCGGGAAAACCGCTGTGAGGAGGTGAGGTTCGAGGTGAGGAGTGTCGCTTGGTCTGAGTTTAGGGCGAACTTGACGAGTCCAGTGGGGAGCGGTGAAAGATGCGGAGAGATAGAGTGATGTCGGGCACGAGAGAGTCGCTGGAATGAGTACAGGGAAAAAGGAGTATGTTTGGTGGGAGAGAGAGGAGCTGCCGACGAAGGAGAGCACATTGGGCCCGGTGAGAGAAGGATGGATGAGGAGAGTGCCGAGGGGGATGTAGTGTCGGAGTCTTTCGGCCAGTATAGTAACTCCTCACGCTCGAGGGGGGAGATGTTCTTATCTTTTTGGAGAGAGTAGCTTGACGAGTGAGAGCAGTGTGCATTAGATAGGAGAGCTTACGAGAGGCCTTGGGCTGACAGGTGAGCGATCGAGAGGCTTCAGTAGTCTAGAGAGCTGAGTGAGCGGATCGAAGAGGGTCTGACGAGAGACGACAAAGTGAAGAGACGAGAGTTGCGGCAACTGAGAGTGTGAACAGGTGGTCCTATCTGACGATGGTTCCTTCATCCATTGCGAGAAAACCCCAATGAGAACGTTGGGAACGAAGAGGCGCGATGGGAGGAGTTAGGATGAGATGGGGACACTGAGGCGGAACGTTGACGAGGGAGCGGTTAGTCGCGAGATCTGTGCGAGTTTCGTGATTTGAGGCGGAAAGCTTACCGTCCCTGAGAGAGGTGTCGTATTTTACCGATTTCCCTGATAGAGGCCATGCGGAGTGGTGCTTATTTGCCGCTTCGGAGCAGCCGCGTGCGCATTTTACGCATCATTGGGGATT
>JAPQNM010000002.1:10688736-10691236 GCA_029783475.1 Metacarcinus magister
AAATCTATGATATAACTTCTATAATGAATTACTGAACACGGTGATCTAAGAATTATTATTTAGTATCTTTCAGCCTGATGTTGACAAGTTGATAACGCTGCACTAAGCACATCCATTAACGGTGTAAAGATAGTTAAAAGTGAGATGTAACTTTCATATTGATAAAACAGCTAAATACTTTGGTGTATTGGGCTAATTATTATTTGTGAAATACATTCATTTGTTTAAAGTGATAAATTAGTTGTTTTTGAATTTACACTATACCTGATACCAAGAAATAGGTGTGTGTTCGTATGTGTGTGATGGGGGGAAGGGGGTGGCTAGGGATGTGGCCTGAGAGCCAGAGGGGCGGCACCCTGAAAAAGTTTGTGAACCATTGTACTAGACGAACCTATACATACTATACTGTTATTTCAGAGCAAAACAATCGACACACACACACACACACACACACACACACACACACACACACACACACACACACACACACACACACACACACACACACACACACACTCATCTCACCTAACCTCCACAGCTCCACGCTCAAGATTAGCTACATTCTCCCCTCTTGTGCAGGCAGATCAAGAGACTAAAGGAGAAGAAGGAGAAAGGGAAACAAGGAAGAAAGGAAGGAAGGAAAGAGGGAGAGAAGATAGGAAAGGAGGGAAAATTGAGATGGAACCAGGGAGAGAGAAGGAGAGTGGAAAGAGGCATGCAATTTTGGAAGGAGGGAAGGAAGAAAAAGGTGAGAGTGAAGGTGAAGAGATGAGAGAAGCAGAGTAACAGGTGCTCCAGTGAAGGTGAGTGAAGGAAGGAGGAAAAAATGGAGGAAGGAAAAGTATACTAGAAAAGAAGAAGAAAAAAAAGATGAAAGATAAAGAAAGTAAATTTTAAAAGAATGTGTAGAAAAGCACATTTCAGTTAATTTCAGTTCATTAAATTTGACTTCAACTGATTATGTTATTTGTAAACACACACACACACACACACACACACACACACACACACACACACACACACACACACACACACACACACACACACACACACACACACACACACACACACACACACACACACACACACACACACACACACACACACATACATACATGAACATAGCTTATACATGCGGAGAGAGAGAGAGAGAGAGAGAGAGAGAGAGAGAGAGAGAGAGAGAGAGAGAGAGAGAGAGAGAGAGAGAGAGAGAGAGGTTGTTGAATATACTGTAAGGCCAGTATATTGTATTCATAGACTTTGTGTTTCAATACAACTCTGCTATCTATCTTCTTCCTATCCCTCTCCCAGTGTTTATTCTTTATTTTTCCTTGTCCTCCTCCTCTTCCTTGTTCTTCTTCTGGTCCCCTTCTTCCTCCTCCTCCTCCTCCTCCTCCTCCTCCTCCTCCTCCTCCTCCTCCTCCTCCTCCTCCTCCTCCTCCTCCTCCTCCTCCTCCTCCTCCTCCTCCTCCTCCTCCTCCTCCTCCTCCTCCTCCTCTCCTCTTCTACCCTCAACAACTGCTGACAGATCGTGCGACAGACAGTGATATATGCTGAGTCTGCACAGAGAAAGGTTTCCCATGCAACTGTCCACGCTGTTCCACCAACGTAGTCGTTCAGTCAGCGGGAAAGAAATACAAAAAATTGAAGCAAAAAGAAAAAGGTGATATAAAAAAAAAGATGAGAAATGTTAGTTATATCGGTGACGTGCATAAAATAAATCGTTTTTGAGCTGTAGTTTTGAATGGACGGAACTGCAGCGGTTATGTCGTTCGTTGTGTTGTGATTGTTATTCATATTTGTTTTTGTTGTGTTTTTATTGCTCACTTGTGTGTGCTTTTGTGCCGCGGATATTGTGGTGGTTATGGAGCACCTGGATGGCGTGTGATGGGGTGGGGCGGGGGATACGTGCATACATACATACGTAAATACCTGTCTGAACACACACACACACACACACACACACACACACACACACACACACACACACACACACACACACACACACACACACACACACACGATAAAAAAGGTGAAACTATATGAAAAGTGTAGAATCACATTAGCTTATTTGCTTAACTTTAATTACAGAATCTAATTACACGACCCAGCATCTGGCAGATAACTGTCTGTGTGACGTGCTTTTAAATGCTGGGTTTTTTTTCTTCGTTTGTTTGATGGATTGTAAAAAGTATCAGTAAATATTAGAATCATTAAGTATAAATGTGTTTGTGGACCTTCTTGTTTCATTCTATGCTTTCTGAAGTGTATATGCGTAGGAACATAGATGCATCGTAGAGATGAATCAAGTTTCTTTTCACTCCTCCCTCCACAATACTGCCTCAACAACTCAATGCCGCTCTATCTTTTCCAGGGAACCTACCTACATTTATTCATATATTTGTTTTATTTCTCTGTTTTTATTTTTATTTTTGTTCTCAAACAACACTTTCGTTGCTTCCGTCTTCTTATTGAACTACATGTAACCATACAAGCCTCT
>JAPQNM010000002.1:10711020-10723520 GCA_029783475.1 Metacarcinus magister
GGCCACATCTCTCCGTGAGCTGAAAGAGCTCATGGTGATGGAGCAATTTAACAATATTGCAGAGAAGGGGATAGTGTCGCTGCTGAGGGAGAAGCGGTTTAAGAGTTTAAAGGAGGCGGCGACGTGGGCTGACGACCATGTGTTAGCCCACTGTCAATTCCCTCAGCCGGGAGGAGGAGGAGTGAGGATGCAGGAGAGAGGAACGGCAGTAGTAAGTAATGGTGGTGGTGGAGGACATCCTCCCTCTGGTAAGTCCCGTTACAGCCTTGGGGCTGGTGCCAAGCCTAAGCATGGTAGCCCAGGTCATAGTAGACCACCGTTTGATCCGCGATGGAAGTCTCAGGGTGCTGGTGTGAGCAGCACTTCGAAGACGCCCGGGAAGAGTGTGACGTGTTACTACTGTGAGGCGGCGGGGCACGTTAAGTACAACTGTCCAAAGCTAGCGCCTCCACCTGCTACTCTTAAACCTCCCCCGCAGAAGCCTGTTGCTCTCCTTGTGTGGCCTGATGAGGAGAGGAATGAGAAAGTGTCATTGGCAAGCCAGTCGGTCCGTGAGGAGGTGAAACAGACCCCCTCGGGTTTGAATGCCACCACCCCCTCTGTGGTAGTTAGTTCAGAATTAGAGTGGTGCCGCCCTTTCCTGTATAAAGGGACGGTGGAGATTGAAGGAAAAAGATACCCTGTCACAGTACTGCGTGACACGGCAGCCCAGCAGTCGTTATGTAAGAACATGACTGGCAGGGAGGTGGCGGGGCGGATGGTTATATGCAGCTGGATAAATGCGGTGGACAGGTTTGCCACGACCCATGTGAAGTTGACATGCCCCTTTGTGACCACTAAGGCAGTGGTGGCAGTTGCTGATGACTTGCCAGTGCCTGGTGTTGCCTTTCTGCTGGGGAACGACTTGGCAGGAGGTAGAGTGTGGGAGCACGAGCCGCAACTCGTGACGGCTGAGGCGTCTGGCGCAGTGGCCGCCGTGACCCGCTCGATGGCAAGGCGAGAGAAACCCCCTGCACAGGAGAAGTGCAGAGGTGGTGACGCAGCAGGAGGGGTAGTGTTCCCTGAGGCCTTCCCCCTTGCTAGCGGTGTTCTGGGTGAGCCAGGAGTGGACTCACCAGGAAGTCATAATGCAGGTGCCGACAGCCACGAGGCTTCGCCACCACACGTTGCACTGGACTTGGTAGGGGATGCTGCTGAGGGTGAGGAGGGAGTGTTTGGCTTGGACAGCCTTTTTGATGGATCACCTCACCTTGCAGAGCTTCCCGGAGGTGGCACGCAGGCGCAGTTGCACCCTGGTGCTGAGGCTGAGGGTGTTAAGGTTCACCCTGCGCCCCAGCTTGGGTTCTCGAGTCCGTTGGGAGTCGCTGCCGGGGGCAGGGGACTTCCCGACTCTGCGGGGGAGACGGGAGTTCTCTGCCCTGCGGAGTGTATCGGAGGAAGGGAGCGCGCTGCTCCCTTGCCAAGTGTGGACTCGAGGGGTGTGGTCCAGTCCCAAGGGCCATCCGCGTCAGCCGAGGAGTTGACACCCAAGGCAGTATCTCAGGAGGAGAGTGTTCCTCCCAGGGAGTCTGCGGGCTCAGTAGTGCAGAGACGGCGCCGTAGGAGGGCAGAGGTGTCAGCCCTGCCAGTGCCGCCAGACCCTGTAGTTCAGAGGGACCTGCAGGAGCTCAAGCCCCTTGAGCTGGTGGAGGAGCAACAAGGGGATGGTGAGCTGGTGCCGTGCTTTGCGAAGGTGGGTGAGGGCAGTGAGGTGGCGGGAGGCCCGGAAGAGTTTATCCTGCGCCGCCAGGTCTTGTATAAACGCTGGACTGATGACGACGGAGGTGGGTTGCTCCAGGTCGTAGTGCCCTGCAGGTTTAGGGAGGCATTGGTGCTGCTGGCACACGAGGGCCCGATGGCGGGGCACCTCGGTGTGAGGAAGACCGTCGAGAGGTTGCGACGGAACTTTTGGTGGCCGAGTATGGCTAGCGGCTTGGCGGCTACGGTGAAGTGCTGTCACGTCTGTCAAGTGGTTGGCAAGCCTAACCAAGTGCCGCCAGTAGCACCACTTCATCCTATCCCCGCTGTCGCTCCCCCCTTCACCCGGGTAATGATTGATATAGTGGGCCCACTGCCTCCCACTAGCGCAGGACACAAGTACCTGCTGACGATGATGGATGTTACCACCAGGTACCCTGAGGCCATCCCCCTCAGGAGTACTCATGCGAGAGTAGTGGTGAAGGAACTGCTCAAGTACTTCACTCACTTCGGACTGCCGCAGAAGATTCAGTCTGACAGAGGTGCCAACTTTACCTCTAAGGTGTTTGAACAGTCTATGAAGGACTGGGGTGTCAGATACGTGCTTTCCAGTGCATATCACCCTCAGTCACAGGGCGCCTTGGAAAGGCACCATCAGACACTCAAGACGATGTTGAGGTCATTTTGTCTTGAGCAGGAGAAGGACTTGGATGAGGCAGTCCCGTATGTGTTGTTTGCTGTGAGGGAGGCCCCCATTGAGTCCTTGGGGTTCTCTCCCAATCAGTTGGTGTTCGGGCACCGAGTGCGGGGCCCTTTAGATGTTGTGACGGACGCCTGGTGTGATGCCCAGGACAGACCCCCAGAGTCCCTGTTGAGTACGGTGCTGGTGGCACGAGAGAGGGTGTTGAAGGCTCTGGAGGTGGCCAAGCAGCACCTGGGGCAGGCGCAGAAGGAGATGAAGGCGTAATATGACCATAAGGCCAAGTACCGCTGTTTCGCCCCCGGGGATGAAGTGTTGGTTCTTCTTCCCCTTCAGGGACAGCCGCTGGCTGCACGCTACAGCGGCCCCTATGTGGTTGAGAGTCGTGTGGGCGACCTCGACTACCTGGTGACTACTCCTGATCGGCGCAAGAAGGCACAGCTGTGCTATGTAAATATGTTAAAGCCTTACTTTCGTAGGGATGGTCAGAAGGGCAGTTTAGTTTCCGCCAAAGAAGAGGCACCTTTAGTTTTATTTTTCGGTAGTGAGGGAGTAGTACCTGAGGAGTGGGGTACTGAGCCTGTGCTGCCCACGGAGCACTTGGAGAGAAACAGTGCCCAGCTTCTGGAGGAGAAGCTGAGCCGCCTGGTGCCGGTGCGCCAGCGGGAGATGATGGACCGGCTTCGTAAATATCCAGCTGTCTTCAGTAGCACCCTAGGGAGGACCCACCTGGCGGTGCATGATATAGATGTGAGGGATGCTAAGCCAGTTAAGCTTCCCCCGTACCGTGTGAATCCGCAGAAGCAGGAGGCACTGAAGGAGGAGCTTGAATATATGTTAGGTTTAGGTCTTGTTATGAGGATCTTTAGTGAGTGGAGCTCCCCTGTCACCCTTCAGCCAAAGCCTGACGGCCGTGTACGCTTCTGCGTAGATTTTCGTAAGGTGAACGCTTTGTCAAAGACGGACACCTATCCCCTGCCAAGGGTGGATGATTAGGTGGACCGTATCGGGGCGGCCACCTACATCACGAAGGTGGACTTAGAAAAAGGGACTGAAAATGTCATGGCGGACTGTCTATCGCGGGGTTAAGTTGAGTAAGCTTTGTTAAAATTTTTACGTCTTCGTAAGTCTTGTAAAAATTTTCCCAGGGGAGGGGAAGTGTCATAGTGGGCGATATATTATTTAGTTTTGTGCATTAGCCAGAGTGTGTGTCACTCGAGTCCCTTATGTCTCCCCCCGCAACTGTCTGTCACCCCCGCCCTTCCACGATAATTTCTTTATTACATTCTTTATTACATCTTGAGAAGCCCACTACTGTTTATTTCCGCCTTCTAGACAGGAGGGGATGTTGTTTTGACAGGGTATAAGAAGCTGGGCTTGATGTTCCATTTCTTGTGGCATGACGAGATTATTGTATGTATAATATGTCACTTGGCATCTGTCAGGCGGGTCGGACGGGTGGTGTGTAACCGTCGCCTGGGCAGGCAGACACGCTTAGAGGTTTGAGCTGAGTAGACGTGCGAAGGGGGAGTGGAGAGATTTCCTTATTTCATCTGTGTTTATTTGCTCTCTCCAGTTGCTCGCCTTTCTCTCGAGTTATAAGATGATTAGGTATTGTAGGAGGAGGTGCTGACATGAGAGGAATGGTTAGGGAGCTCAATTAACGTAAGATTACATCTGCCTTGTTTTGCTTTGAGTTCTAGCTACATTCCTCTCGCCCTCCTAATATCCCCATACGGATATTCTATGAGCTAGGGACTTAGTAGACTCCTCGTTTAGTGTCTCCAAGGAAGTATTGTCTCGTTTTTGTGGTAAGAGAACTCAGGGTTCTGCCTCCCCCCGGTGTGACTTAGGGGAGAGGACTTTTGTATGTTATTGCGAGAGCATTGTAGATGCTGGTACTATTGTTATTGTTCGTATTGTTGTACTATTGTAACATGCTACTCTGAGGAGGCAGTTTACCTCAGAGAGGATTATCACTTGTGTATTAGAGTTCAGTGAGAGTATATTCTTTTCTCCCCCTTCTCCGCGATTCAAGTTGGGACGTGGTTAGGTCGTCTGGGGAGACTAAGAGCTCTCATTGAATTCAGGGAGTTTATATTCCTGGGCTGGACAGTGGGTAGATGCCTACGCTAAGGGTGGAATGTCCCCCAGGGGTATAACCCCGGCCTAGGTTACTCGCATGTGTTAGGGACGATAATCTCGAGAACGTACGTACTTATCTCTCCCAGCTAGCATATATGAGCTTGGGTGTGTTAACTGTTGCGCAACGGCCAGTAGTGGACGTGCGTGTATGTGTGTATTTTCTCCGTGTGTAGGCGGAGTGGCGACCTCTGTGTGAAGCCTAGTAGTTAGGCTTTGTGGCCCTGAACACCTTGAGGTGGTGTTATTTTGGTGTTTCACCGAAAGGTGAAGGATTGTGGTACGTGTGCGACCCAGAGCGGCGCAGCACGGTTAATACCTAGTGGCTTGAGACCCTAGGGGGATAGTAGCGGGAGGGTGTGTATAGCCACGGTACTACCAACGGCGTGAGTGGAGCCGTGGTGGGTTATGTGAGGTTGCTTACAGCCTGGGTGCGTGAGTTGCGACAGAGACTGAGAATCTCCCGTCGTAACAATATATATATATATATATATATATATATATATATATATATATATATATATATATATATATATATATATATATATACAGTAGAATTTCCCATCTAACGCATTTGGATTTAACAATTCGTATCTAACGATCCTCTTAAGCTCTACCATACCTCCAATCTAACGATCCAAAATTCATATATAATGGCAATTATTCCGGGCATCATGGGTCAAATTTTAAACTTCCAACGCTGAATCGCAAAATTTTTTCTGGCAACACTGGTCACTTTCGTCAGTCCCACGCCGGCATCTTTCAACCGTGTTCCATTATGGTTGTCTCATTGTTCCCTTTTTTTTGGCCCTCCATCCCATCTACCGAGTGTCTGGCAGTGTGTTACGCCTCTCATGATGTCTGCCCTAGCCTCAGATAGTGGAGAGGGGAGTGGTGAGAAAGGAAACCTTGAAGAACGTAAGGAAAAAAAACAGTGAAGATGGTTACTCGTGTTGGAAAGAAATTAAATAAACGTACGATGGAAGATAACGCGAAAGTGATTTAATTAATTGAAAAAGGCCACAAGAATTGCGAGATAGTGAAGATGACTGGGTTTCCTGAGAGCACAGTGCGTAACTTTAAGAGACAGAAAAGTGAAATTAAAGCAAGCCTGGGTGTTGATAAAAGTTTTTTAGTGGCAATGCTAATGCATCTAAAAGGGTGCTAACGAACTATTCTACGTCCAATCGTCTTGTTTCCATGATGAAATTTTATCTTGAAAAGTGGATAGAGCGAAAGTTCAAGGATGGGGGAAGTATCAATGGCCCTCAAACAAGAAACAAAGCCCTCATTCTCTACAATACCCTCATTAAAAAGAATAAAATAAAAAGATCCGCCACCCTTGCTGCTTCCGTTGGATGGTTTGATAAATTTAAGAAAAGGTTTGGCATAAAATATGCTCTTTACCAGGGGGAGCTTTCATCTGCAGACACACTTGCTACTAATTAATTTCCTCACCTACACACCTGATTATTCTCTCACAGGTTGGTTTATTATTAATTCTTCTAATAATAAATATATTATATGATTTGTATGCATTTAAGGTCTCAAAATAACACTCGGAAGGGCAAAAATAGGTGAAAATAGGGACTTGGCCGAAGTTTTTGCACCAATATATATATATATATATATATATATATATATATATATATATATATATATATATATATACCGTAATTCCCGACATATAAGACGCATCGGAGTATTACACGAACGTATAATTTGGTAAGGAATATTAAGGAAAAAAATTTAAACTCCCCTCAATAGAATTTTAGTCAAAGAATGTAGGCAAACGAGTATTCTTCTGTTGAACTACTTACGCAAAACATGTAACTAGCTTTACATAGGATTAAACCCAGAAATGTTCACGGAACTTCATAGCCATTTCCTCATTAAATTTTGGTCCAAGATGATAGGTTGCTGGCTCTTCTTTTACTGTACTACTACTTCCTGAGTGGCCGTTACAAAGGCTAAGCCTTCAAACCAGTGACCAAAACAACAATGGCCAACACATCATCTATAGCATTAAAGTACCAGGATCAGCTAAAAAGGAAAATATTACCCTAATGGGAATTTTCTCCTGTGTGCCATTTTCAAAGAGTTAAATAATATTTTAAAAATTTCCATATTTATATTTGTAATCATATTAATTTCATTCTGGAGTCATTTGGGAACTAGTGTGTCAAACAGGGTGTATTTAGGTGATAGCCTACTATTAGTAACCTGCACCCCAAGGCTTACAAAAACTTAACCATCAGGATATATGACGCTAGGTGATTTTTTGAGGAGTAATGTTTTTTGGGAAAAAAGTACGTCATACAAAATGGGAAATACGATATATATATATATATATATATATATATATATATATATATATATATATATATATATATATATATATATATACACAAGAAGTCTGCTATACGATAGTTCGGTTTACGTTAAATTCGCAGATACGGTACTAGCCAATTAGTATCTTTTTTCAATTTACGATACTTGATTCGCAGTTACGATATTAAAGAAAGGCAACAAAATCGGCGTGGCGAGTTGGGCGTGGCCAAATCGGCGTGGTGATGCATGCAGCGCCACCACGCCGCTACGCTACATGCGGCCAACTCCGGCAACTAGTCATTCACGCGCCACCATTACAAACACAGTGAAACCTTGTGCCAAACAGTCCACGATCTCGACGTTCTTCAAACATGCCAGCCCATCAACATCAGCGGGACCATCCACTTCAACAGAGCAATCAACTTCAGGTTTTGAATCGCCCGCCTCACCCTCGAACTCCGCCTCACCGCCTACGTCGCCCGCATCAGCTGATCAGATGATTGCATAATTATATTCTTTTCTTTATTCTTTTCTTTATTTTCTTTATTATTTACATTCAATTTGTTTATTTCTACACTAAGGTATGTCTTTATGTATGTATCTGAACCTAAAGGAGTGACTTTGGCAATGTGCTGGAACGCATCCCTATCTAATACATGTAAAAATGGGTTCGGTATACGCTATTTCGGTTTACGATAGGGTTTCAAGGAACGCATTGCTATCGTAAAATGAGTACTTCCTGTATATATATATATATATATATATATATATATATATATATATATATATATATATATACACATATATGTATATATGTATATATATATATATATATATATATATATATATATATATATATATTTATATATATATATATATATTGTAAGGACCACCCACCTTCCGCTAGTTCTACTTTCAATTTTACTCTCCCTTTCCCCCATTCGCTAATTTGCTAACCAGCTATCACGGGTGGCTTGATATCATTTTCTTAAGTTCGCCACCCCTGCTTACAGCGCCACTCCCGACTCGATTTCGGAGCCGGGACGCAGAATGAAAAACAGTGGGGTGAGAGGTGTGTTTCTGCGAGGTGTGGACTTTTGTAGCTCCGTCAAGGTATTCAAAGCCTGTACAGAAGTGCTACCTGGGGTTTTGGGGTTCTTCTTTTGTTTAGGGGCTCTCTATGACGTGGATTTACCTGCAAGGGCTTGTGACGTGAGTATCGCCATCGCCTTCCCAAGTGGCCCGTCAGTGTGTCTCTACATTTATTGCCGTGTGTTATATTTTGTCTATTTAGGATGTGTCTCTATTTTTATGTCTTGTGTTGTGTGCCTACATTTCATAGTATATTAGCATAAGTGTCTTTTTGTTTCGGTTTACGTGTTTATTTATTATTTATGCCATATTGACCCTGACTGTTTTTTCCCCGGTAGTGAAGTGATCATAACACCACCATATTTCATCAATTGTTTGAAGATGCGCGTTATCTTGTTGGGATAATTAAATGATTTTTAAAGACCACCTTGGCTTTTACCCTCACTCATTCTAGTTACGCACTCGAACCTGGAACCACCCACATTGAAAGCCCGTAGTGCAAATAGTGACGTAACAGAATTGGCGACCTCGCCAGGATTACTTCACTACCATGGCCAGGATTATTTGATTAATATACAATTTATAGTTTTCCCGGTTATATTTAGTTACAGCTGTCATAATGGTGATTATAAGTGAACAAGACGTTATTAACTTCGTGAACCACTGTCCCACGGTTCCACAGGTAGCTGCTCTAACTGTCGCTGAGCTGAGGTTAATTTGTAACTTTCTGGGAGATATTCAGGCTATTTCAATGAAAAAGAAAGAACTTGTAAGGGTAGTCGCGAGGGGAGTTTGTGAGAATGTTTCTGATTCAGATTTATATGGTGAATCTAGTCCCGAGACAAGTGATTACCCATCTACGGATATCCTACCTAAAGATACATCCACGAGTCTATCTAAATCGGAACCTGAACCAGCTGGGGATTCGTTAATTGAACTCCGTCGATACAAAGTAAAGTTAGAGGAGATCCAAGCCCGCAAAACTGAGGCTGAAGCACGTAAGGCTGAGGCTGAAGCGGAAAAGATGCGATTAGAGGTGGAGCTAGTTAACATCAATAACCTCTGTACTCTCCCTGATCCTTCTCATTTTGACCTTGGGCGCGCAGCGCGATTTGTACCTACTTTTTCAGAGATAAATGTAGACTCTTATTTTGCTTCATTTGAACGGCTGGCTAAATCACTGGGCTGCCCCAATAAATATTGGTTAATTCTCTTGCAACAAGCCTTTGTAGGTAAGGCCATGCAGGTAGTTGCCTCCCTTTTAGACACAGATGCAGAGTCTTATGAAACCATCAAGAAGGAAGTGCTGAAAGCCTATGACTTGGTCCCGGAGGCGTATCGGCAACAGTTTCGTAACCAACGTAAGACGCCGGACCAAACCCACCTGGAGTTTGCTAGCCGGAAGAGAGATGCGCTGTCGAGATGGCTACGCGCAGAAGAGGTAGATAAGTACGAATCACTAATCGAGCTTATCTTAAAAGAAGAATTTTTACACACTATCAATAAGAGGTTTGTGTCTATTTACTTGACAGGCAGTTTCAAAGTATCGAAGAGGCAGCGAGACACGCTGACGGGTTTGTGTTGAGGCATGGGAATATTGATGTACGCTCTGATCCCCCACAGATACCCAGATTTTATAACTCGTGGCATCAGAAGAGTAATACCGTTCATGGTAGATCTAGTTACAGTCCACCTCAAAATAGGAAACAGCCACCCTCACCTCACTCACCACCTACCCAACATAGGTCATATGTACCAAGGTACACGTTTTCCTTCTGTGGCAAGTATGGCCATAAGACTGATTTTTGCTATGCCCGGCTTATGCCGCCAGAGAGCAAGACGGTAATGACCGTGTCGCACCAGTCACCACAGAATGTTTCTGATGAGCCGAGCACGGCCGAAAGCAGGCCAGTAGTTTTAGTCTCCACAAACGGAGCCGCACCCGAGAGTGCTCTTTCACATCCTACACCAGAGGACTGTGATAATTTCAAAGTACAGGATTCAAATGTTGTGACTTTTAGTCCATTTTTGTCTCAAGGCACAGTGGAAGTAAATGGGATAGAAACACCAGTTACTTTTTTGAGGAATTCTGGCTCCCTACAGACTCTCATTAAGGAGGGTGTTGTTGTGTCAAAGGAAACTGGAAAGTATGTGCTTTGGGGTTTCCTATGGGGACGGGACTCTGCTCCTTTAATTTCTTCGCACATCCAGTCTACCTGTTTTTGTGGCCCTGCTCAAGTGGCTTGTGTGCCAAATTTGCCTGTAACTGGTGTAGATTTGATCCTAGGTAATGATTTAGCAGGAGGACAGATGGGACCCATTTCTCCACTCCCTGTACTGCAGACTAGTCCCAAGACTAATGCAAAATTACAAGATTTAGATGCTACGATGCCTGAAGTATTTCCATTCTGTGCAGTGACCCGTTCCACGAGTTCTAATAATCAATTTCTTGCTCGGCAAGACTCTGAGCCATCTACAGACGACGCACTGACCCTGGAAGGGCTTTTCACTAATCCTTTCCCCTCCACGGAAAGTTTTTCTTCCTCATCAGGCACTGCTGAGACTGGAAAAGCAGCTTTAATCACCACGCAAGAGGCAAACGACTCCTTAAGGCCCCTTGTAGAACAGGCACGGGCGACTACCAATGATTCTGGCCCAACCACGCGTTACTTCTTCCGTGATGGTGTCCTATGTCGCCGTTGGCTACCACCTACGATGCCTGAAGAAGATGCTGATTGTGCCGCAGTCACCCAAGTTGTCCTACCTAGTGTTTATCGTCAGGCTGTTCTGGCTTTAGCTCATGACGGACGTTTTTCAGGGCACTTGGGTGTCCGAAAAACGTTCACCAGGCTAGCAAAGAACTTCTTTTGGCCAGGTATGAGAAAGGATGTTGCTTCACATTGTAGATCATGTAATTTTTGCCAGATAACGGGAAAACCTAATGAATCTATTCCACCGTTTCCCCTAGTTAAAGTCCCTCATATACCCGAGCCATTTTCTTGTATTCAATGTGACATTGTGTGGCCTCTGCCTAAAACTTCTAAGGGATTTGAATATATATTTACCATAATAGATACCTCTACCCGGTACCTCCACGCTGTTCCCCTTAGAAAGATTGGTGCAAAAATTATTGTTTCAACTTTATTGAATTTTTTTACTCATTTTGGTCTACCTTATAGAGTACAGACTGACGGTGCTTCATACTTTGTTGGGAAGGTTTGTAAGGAGGCCATGGCTGAATTGGGCATAGGACACGGCGTCTCTTCACATTACCACCCACAGACCCAAGGAGCTGTCGAGAGAGCGCATCAGACAATGAAAAGTATACTCAGGAAATATGCGGCCCAATATCAGTCTTCCTAGAAGGAAGACTTGCCCTATTTACTCTTTGTTGTTTGTGACATGCCTAATGAACATACGGGATTTTCCCCGTATGAACTAGTATTCGCGAACAGAGTGAGAGGACCCTTAGCCATCATTAGAGACAAATTATTAAGTAGTTTCGAAGAGAGTATCAGTGTCCTTAATTTGGTAGGAGATGTCCGGCATCGATTACTTCAGTGCTGGAAGATAGCTGCCAACAATGTACACCAGGCCAAAACGAAGCCCAAAACATGGTACGATAAGAAGGCGAGACATCGCGAGTTCCGGCCTGGCGACAACGTCCTCGTCTTTCTACCCATCCATGGACAACCTCTGCATACCAAGTTTTGCGGCCCTACAAAGTTCTCAAGATAGTGAGCCCTACGAATTACGTCATTTCCACCCCAGACAGGCGCAGCAAACAACGACTGTGCCACATAAACTCTCTCAAAATATACTAAATGCAGCCAGAGGAATCCCACGATCCAGTTCCCGTGTGCGTGGTAGATGCAGGTCCCGTCAACGGTCAACTGGACGAGGATTTGGGAGATGATGTTCGCCCATTCACTTCAAAGTCAGTTGGTTCAGGGCTCGACAACTCCTCAGAGCTTCCAAGAAAGCTACAACACCTTACCAAGGAACAAAGGTACGATATAATGTCCTTGGCGTCTGCTCACCCCAAAGTTTTTTTAAACAGACCTGGCCGAACCAACGCGGCCGTCCACAACATCGATGTAAGCTCCGCATTACCAATAAAGCAGTCACCCTACCGAGTACATCCCAGCAAGGTCAACCAAGTAGAAAAGGAGTTGGAGGAGATGGAACAGCTGGATGCTCTCTTCTCTGCTCTAGAGGATGCCGGACTTGTTATTAACATTTCTAAATCTGAGTTTGCTTGTGCCCAGCTTCAATATTTAGGGCATGTCATTGGTCTAGGTAACCTTGCTCCTCCCACAGCTAAATGTCAGGGTATTTCTCAAATGCCTATTCCTAGTAACAAGCAGCAAATTCGGCGATTCTTGGGAGCAGTAGGTTACTACCGCAGGTATATTTGTAATTTCACGCAGTTAGCTCTTCCTCTCACTTCACTTTTGAAAAAGGGCTGTACATTTAAATGGACGCATGTTTGTGAAGA
>JAPQNM010000002.1:10732156-10734656 GCA_029783475.1 Metacarcinus magister
AATCCCTTAGAAGTTTTAGGCAGAGGCCACACAATGTCACATTGAATACAAGAAAATGGCTCGGGTATATGAGGGACTTTAACTAGGGGAAACGGTGGAATAGATTCATTAGGTTTTCCCGTTATCTGGCAAAAATTACATGATCTACAATGTGAAGCAACATCCTTTCTCATACCTGGCCAAAAGAAGTTCTTTGCTAGCCTGGTGAACGTTTTTCGGACACCCAAGTGCCCTGAAAAACGTCCGTCATGAGCTAAAGCCAGAACAGCCTGACGATAAACACTAGGTAGGACAACTTGGGTGACTGCGGCACAATCAGCATCTTCTTCAGGCATCGTAGGTGGTAGCCAACGGCGACATAGGACACCATCACGGAAGAAGTAACGCGTGGTTGGGCCAGAATCATTGGTAGTCGCCCGTGCCTGTTCTACAAGGGGCCTTAAGGAGTCGTCTGCCTCTTGCGTGGTGATTAAAGCTGCTTTTCCGGTCTCAGCAGCGCCTGATGAGGAAGAAAAACTTTCCGCGGAGGGGAAAGGATTAGTAAAAAGCCCTTCCAGGGTCAGTGCGTCGTTTGTAGATGGCTCAGAGTCTTGCCGAGCAAGAAGTTGATTATCAGAACTCATGGAACGGGTCACGGCACAGAATGGAAATACTTCAGGCATCGTAGCATCTAAATCTTGTAATTCTGCATTAGTCTTGGGACTAGTCTGCGGTACAGGGAGTGGAGAAATGGGTCCCATCTGTCCTCCTGCTAAATCATTACCTAGGATCAAATCTACACCAGTTACAGGCAAATTTGGCACACAAGCCACTTGAGCAGGGCCACAAAAACAGGTAGACTGGATGTGCAAAGAAATTAAAGGAGCAGAGTCCCGTTCCCATAGGGAACCCAAAAGCACATACTTTCCAGTTTCCTTTGACACAACACCCTCCTTAATGAGAGTCTGTAGGGAGCCAGAATCCCTCAAAATAGTAACTGGTGTTTCTATCCCATTTACTTCTACTGTGCCTTGTGACAAAAATGGACTAAAAGTCCCGACATTTGAATCCTGAACTTTGAAATTATCGCAGTCTTCTGGTGTAGGATGTGAAAGAGCACTCTTGGGTGCGGCTCCGTTTGTGGAGACTAAAACTACTGGCCTGCTTTTGGCCGTGCTCGGCTCATCAGAAACATTCTGTGGTGACTGGTGCGACACGGTCATTACCGTCTTGCTCTCTGGCGGCATAAGCCGGGCATAGCAAAAATCAGTCTTATGGCCATACTTGCCACAGAAGGAACAAGTGTACCTTGGTACATATGACCTACGTTGGGTAGGTGGTGAGTGAGGTGAGGGTGGCTGTTTCCTATTTTGAGGTGGACTGTAACTAAATCTACCATGAACGGTATTACTGTGTGTAAAAATTTTTCCTTCAAGATCAGTTCGATTAGTGATTTGTACTCATCTACCTCTTCTGCGCGTAGCCATCTCGACAGCGCATCTCTCTTCCGGCTAGCAAACTCCAGGTGGGTTTGGTCCGGCGTCTTACATTGGTTACGAAACTGTTGCCGATACGCCTCCGGGACCAAGTCATAGGCTTTCAGCACTTCCTTCTTGATGGTTTCATGACTCTGCATCTGTGTCTGAAAGGGAGGCAACTACCTGCATGGCCTTACCTACAAAGGCTTGTTGCAAGAGAATTGACCAATATTTATTGGGCCAGCCCAGTGATCTAGCCAGCCGTTCAAATGAAGCAAAATAGGAGTTTACATCTATCTCTGAAAAAGTAGGTACAAATCTCGCTGCACGCCCAAGGTCAAAATGAGAAGGATCAGGGAGAGTACCGAGGTTATTGGTGTTAACTAGCTCGACCTCTAATCGCATCTTTTCCGTTTCAGCCTCAGCCGTACGTGCTTCAGCCTCAGCTTTGCGGGCTTGGATCTCATCTAACTTTACTGTGTATCGACGGAGTTCAATTAACGAATCCCCAGCTGGTTCAGGTTCCGATTTAGATAGACTCGTGGTAATCACTAGTCCCGGGACTAGATTCACCATATAAATCTGAACCAGAAACATTCCCACAAACTCTCCTCGCGACGACCCTTACCAGTTCTTCCTTTTTCATGGAAGTAGCCTGAATATCTCCCAGAAAGTTACAAATTAACCTCAGCTCAGCGACAGATAGAGCAGCTACCTGTAGAACCGTAGGACAGTGGTTCACGAAGTTAATAACGTCTTGTTTACTTATAATCACCATTATGACAGCTGTAACTAGATATAACCGGGAAAACTATAGAGTGGATATTAATCAAATAATCCTGGCCATGGTAGTGAAGTAATCCTGGCGAGGTCACCAAGTCTGATACGTCACTATTTGCACTACGGGCTTTTAATGTGGGTGGTTCCAGGTTCGAGTGCGTAACTAGAATGAGTGAAGTAAAAGCCAAGGTGGTCTTTAAACAACATTTGATTATCCCAACAAGATAACGCGCATCTTCAAACAATTGATGACATGTGGCGGG
>JAPQNM010000002.1:10742156-10744656 GCA_029783475.1 Metacarcinus magister
ATATCTAAATCTTAGACTCACCTTCCAGTCACCACAGTGATGATTATCTGGCAATTATAAATTTAATTCATAGTAATGATGGTTATAGAATAATATTTTTTTTTTAGATAATAAAAACAATATGCATAACAGTTGCAAATCTATAGAAAATGCATATTTATTCTTGGAAATAACATAGTTTAGGATTACCTATGGGTTTTACTTATTATGAAATGTTAGCATTTAAATGATAGTTGTTGTTATCGGATCATTGTTAATTTCCGATTGCTTGATGGTAAAATTATCAGATTATCAGTATCAAATTCAAACATTGGGTTTACCTGATTATCATTATCGAACTTATGTTTTTTTATTATTGCTATCCAAAGCTGCTAATGATAATGTAGGTTCAACACTGGCACACATAATTCCCTAGCTTAAAGATGCTAAGGTTATAATATTCTGGAATAAAGTTTTGCAATGATCGTTGTCACGCATAAATATTCGTTGGGAATGTTGCAGAAAAAATAGTTTGTGTAGCTGATCTGAGTGTGTGTGGAGAATGTTGCCGAAATGGTTTGTAAGATTCAATAGTAATTAACTATCTGACTGTGGACAATTTTCATGAAGGGATTGGTACAGTTGGTATAAACAATATTAGTCCGAGTTTTCTGACATCATCGGCGTGATTGTTTTGTCGAGGGAAGTGACGGACGTTGTTACTGTGTTGTAGGTAAATCTCACCCGTTATTACATCACTATATTGCAATTATTATGCGGGTAATATTGATTGTAATGCAGGTAATATAAGCTGCAATTAGTCTCAATGTGATTTGAAAATTTATGAAGATTCCCATCAGAGGCTTGTTAATGTGACTGTCATTGTTGTTTTGTTGTAAGGCTTCGGTGGCAAAAGCTCGAGAACCTCTCAATTATGGTAATGATATACTCGTCGTTGTTAATATTTCCCATCGTTATTGTTAAAGAAACGTCAAAATCTGCAGCTGTTCCTCGTGCACAAGTTGCCAACATTCTTATTCACTCTATAGAATAACTTTCCGCACTGTTCATCACGCAGTGCTGAAGCCAATGCACTCGTGTTAGTGTTCTTGTTATGCGACACGAATCATTGATAGTTTCTCCTTCTTAACTTCATAATTGTTGTGCAAGATAGGATTATATCAATTATTAGTTAAGCCTTGTGTTCATCCAGTTCAGTACTCGTGGGCATCGTCAATGAGCCAAACAACAGTCTTCATAATATCTTAATGGAACACATAGGTTTTTATTTCATTTTCATCGGAGACCAACATTATCTCCTGTAGAAAAATTCAGGATGTTTATTTCGTTATTTAGTAAAGGTGATTAAATAACACCCCTTAACTAGGTATTTATAGACCATATAGCGCTGCTAGGGTTACCGAGAGAGCGCTACCCCTCTCACCAAGAGGCTGCCATGAGCCAGGATCGAACTCGCAACCTGTAGGTCACGAGCCTAGCACTGTACCACAGAGCCACCCGATCTCCTCGTTATTTAATAAATATATTAAAAAGGAGGTAAATGTGTTTTCTGAGTCGCTAGAAATGTTCAATGATCGACTAGTTTTCATCCGGTGTTAGGCATGTAATACCATCTGTGTTAACTGTTAGTGTTAGCTGTTAATGAAAGCAAACTGAGGCAGGATTGTGGGAGTTGTGATGGTTTCTCTAGCTTATAATCTTCCTGGGTTTGTTAGTGACGGGTAAGATTCACCAGTAAAATCAGTAGTCACAGATTAATTTTTTCCGTAAGCTCAGGCCAGAATCATTAAGAATAACAGTTACTTTTTTTTTTTAGGGTGTTTAGCGGTGTGTGGTAGGGGGTACAGACAACCATTTATAATGGAAAACAATCATCATTACATCTTGAGAGGTTTGTAGAATTTATTTCAAAAGTGATCACAGTTAAGAGATTCTCTAGCATAAATACACGCTGCGCACATTTGAATGAGGAGGTAGTGAAAGACATGAAGGCACATATGTTACAATTTTTAAGTTTTCAAGTTCGGGTGAGACTTGAGTTCGGGGCCTGCTTATTTCCTGTGATTCAAGGAGGCTAATCGCTTCGGCGTGTGACTAAAACAGAGGATCACTTGGACTAAGTTGTAAAATTGCTCTATTTGATGGCTTGGTGAAAAGTCCGAAAGGAGCACGTGAAAGTTTCCTCAAAGCACATTCAGAATCTAAACTCAGACTATCTAAGCTATAGTCAAATGAGGACAGATGTAGCATGTAGCTGAACCACACAATACATACATGATCTCAAGCTATGCCTCTCAATTCGAAACACAAGTCTGCCTTTTCCCTGAAAATTCAGAACGTCGAAAAAGTCTCCGTTGTTGATATGTCATTCCAGTTACTCTGTTTTAAAGAATGTTCATTCACTCTGTTATTTGACTTGAAAGTTAGAAAGGTTGATACGAGTTACCTCAGATAAATTCCTGTGGCGTATTTATTTTCCTTTGGGATCACTTATCGAAGA
>JAPQNM010000002.1:10747156-10754138 GCA_029783475.1 Metacarcinus magister
GTTTAAATCGTGCAGGGGAGTGCCTGTAGTAGTGGTGGGGCGTGTGTGAAAAGGATTGTGTGTCTGGGGGGGATGGTTGGTAGGGTAGAACAGGGTAAAGGGCCCTTATGAGCAGCTGATCTGGATATCAATGCCATCTTTTGCTACTTTTCTGTACAAACACCTTAGTAGAAGAAGAGCACGGAAGCCGACAGCAAGGTTTTCTCCTCTGATTACATCTAACGTAAGTATTTTGTTAAATCAATGATATCATTTATAAAAGTTTTGAGTGAAAAATCAATAATATGGTTATAGATAGTTGCCATAAAAACTGAAGAATGCCCTGCAGAACAAATCAGATATTGAAATACTGTCGTTGAAGAGTGAGGGTTTATTTACTTCAAGATGGCGTATGGGGTACAGATGTTGCGTGTGTTTGTGTGTGGGTTTGACGAAGGTGGAACGAATAATGTTCGGTATAGATTTTGATTAATTTCGAATGATTTTGACATTAATTTCCGTCGCAAATGCATATATTGTAAAATATCGTTATCATCTCCAACATTCCTGGGGACCTGTGGGAATGTGCGTTTCTTGGGTGGGGAAGAAATAGTGATTTACGCTAATAACAAGGTGCCAGAATCACAAACATAACCTAACAATTACATATTTACGAACGCGCAATGCACCGCTGGTCACAAACACACGCTTCTTCTTGGGATAGAAACTAGGATAGAACTGACGTTTGACTACGAAAGAAAATGGCATCTGCACCTCGCCGAACCTTCGATTTTTGGTCATAGAAAACATTTGTTTATATCATCTAAATTAATATAACATAACTTAACATAACCTCAATTAACCTAACCTTAACCTTAACCTATATTGACAAATAACAGAACCTTGTTCAAACCAAACGAATCTTACCTTATTCTCGAACAGAAGATCCAGCCTCTTCCTCTTTGCCCTCTCTCGAGAAATGAATTGACAGTAATGGCGACAAATTATTTTAAGCCTCTTCCCGACCCAATCGTAAAGTGATTTGATTAGCAGATTATTTTAAGGAATTTTTTAATTTATTGTGACGCACCTAACCACGGAGGTGCACCTTGTCACCGTTCCAAACATTGGTTGCAAATTTCATGGTTATATTATGATATTCATTTGTTTCCATAAGTACGATCCACATCCCCAACCAAAGGGGGTAGAAACTAGGGCAGAATCGCATGTGTACATCAGATACGTGCTCATAGACAACATTGAATATCTCAGAAATTAGGAATTTGCGACGGAAATGTAATTAGGAAAACCTTCTCAAAATTTATCAGATAATGTAAAAATATAACACTCAATTCTCTAAACCATTATGGTAAAGATGTAAGCTAATACCTTATGTTCTTACAGTAAATAAGTAGGTGAGGATTCTTAGTAAGGGCCTCAAGTTTGCTAAGTTTACATTCAGGAGTCACATATCAAGTGATAAGTATCAGTAAAATAGAATATTTACAAGAGGTGGATGGATAAATTTAGGGGTAAGGAAGGCAGATGAGTTATGATGTAAAAGGAGCTGCCTCCTGCTTGTTTTAAGCTGTCTGCTTAACATATTATGTTTTGTGGCTGTGGGGTTGACTAGCTGACTGACAATGACTAGATAGCAATATTTTTTACTTATTACCTTGGTGAATAACTGACTGAATTCTTGGATAGTTGGTTGATTTGTTAGCTGGCTTATTATTGCTTGATTGGTTAATTGGGTGGTTAACTGACTGACTAGCTGATAGCTGGTTGGCGTATTTTCTAATTAGAATGCTGGTTGGCTTATTGACTGACGATCTGCATGACTGGTTGGATGAGTGGATTATTGCCTGGCTGGCTGTTTGGCGTGCTAATTGATTAAATAGTTGGCTTATTGACTGCTGGTAAGACAGCTAGCTACTAATGCTCTTGTAGTGGTTTTATCATGCAATGTTATTATTATCTCAAATATTTGGTTTTTAAAGCTGACACATTGCATATATCAAAGATAGCTGTGATGGAAATAAGCACTTTAACTGTACACGCTCTGATGCACTGTTCATCTTAGCGAAAGAAAATATATGAGCAATATGATTGCTGTTTTAATAACAATTGCTATGGTGGTGGTAAACTGCGATAAACTTTCTTCTTTAGGTAGTGGGTAGCAGCAGTGTGAGTGTGTGTGTGTGTGTGTGTGTGTGTGTGTGTGTGTGTGTGTGTGTGTGTGTGTGTGTGTGTCACACAAACACACACACACACACACACACAACATAAACTCGCAGCTACAACGGATAATGTGTTGCCGCTTGTGTTCTTGCTCGCTTGGGTGCAAAAACACGTTATATGTCATGGTTTCATAATTCCTGCCAATTGAAGACAGGCGCCCAGATCGTGTAACGCATTGAAGCAGGCAATAAATATTGGTAAAAAATATGGTGAAAAAGTACGATATTTAGTAGAAGAAAGACGTGTGTTTGGGTGGGAGGACATGCGCTCAATTATGGCTTCTAAAAATATGAAAGAGAGAGAGAGAGAGAGAGAGAGAGAGAGAGAGAGAGAGAGAGAGAGAGAGAGAGAGAGAGAGAGAGAGAGAGAGAGAGAGAGAGAGAGAGAGAGGGAGAGAGAGAGAGAAAAGAGAGAGAAAAGAGAGAGAGAAGGATATAGTTTCCATGGTTTAAATTTTTCTACCACTCCAATAGCTCTCTACCTGCCCGCTATCCACCATTTTTTTTACACACACACACACACACACACACACACACACACACACACACACACACACACACACACACACACATGCACACACACACACACACACGCACACGCACACATGCACACACATGCACACACACATGCACACACACACACTCACACAAGCACACACACACACACACACACACACACACACACACACATGACTTTATTTTTTGATTTGTTTTCAACTTTATTCATTCCCTACACCATTTCTCATTGTATACGTATTTCGCCTTTCTCCCAACATAAAAAAAAAGAAATATATATATGAACCTATTTTCCTGACTCTTGGCACACTCATCGTAACCCTATTTTCGTAAGAATATATAAAGTAAAGTAATATTTCAACAAGTGCAACAACAGGGTGCAGGAGCAAGGAACACAGACATGCATGAGTAAACTTGGTTCCCCTCTACTTACATACTTATGTGTCAAACGGTTTTTACAGTTCTTGCTAACGCTCGATAGAATCAAGTCACCCCTAAGTTATGGGTACACGCGTAGGAAAGAAAAAAAACTAACCTTTGTTGATTCGAACTTGTTTTCCTCTCTTCTCCACCATGCTGCAAGTCCAAGTATCTAGTGTGGGAGGTGTAGTCGTCGCGCCTTAATATCTTTTCCAATACCATACACTGCTTGAGCTCCGTCTTGTTAAATCTTTTCTTGTTTTCCTGCTTATTTCATGCCTTGTTTGCTTATTAACCTGTCTGCTTACTCACCGTCCTGTATCTGCCTGCCTATTCTTTTTTGCCTGCCTGTTTGTATTAGGTACGTACTTAATAGTTATTAACGTCCATGCCTGTCACTCGGCCGGCAAGGCGTGGATTAAAATCTTGTTCAAGTCACTAAGGATTTTTCAGTAACAAGGAGCGGTCAGTTCTGAGCTGTTACGGGGAAGGTAATGTTTAACAATCACGAGTCCAGCGTGTGCTCCTCCAGACGACGATGAACAACACACACACACACACACACACACACACACACACACACACACACACACACACACACACACACACACACACACACACACTTTCAGTCTGTTCGTTTCGTTTGTATTTTCTTTTATTTTCTCTCCTTTTCTCTCTATTAGATTAAGTTTCCTGATATGATTTCTATCTCTATCTCTTTCTGATTTTATTTTTTTTTTGCTTCAATTTCCATTATCACTTTTGTCTCTTTTTTTTATCCAATTTTCTCTCAATTTGCTAATATTACATTTTTCATTCGTTTTCCTTTTCCGTGTGATATTTCATTCATGTTGTTATTCAATATTTTTTCTATTGTATCATTTCTTGTTTTCTTCTTTCATTTCTTCAACTGAACTAAATCGCTTTTGTTCTGTTCATATTTATCTGTTTGTCTGTCAGCTTATTTTTATTCCATCTAGCGTTCTCTCTCTCTCTCTCTCTCTCTCTCTCTCTCTCTCTCTCTCTCTCTCTCTCTCTCTCTCTCTCTCTCTCTCTCTCTCTCTCTCTCTCTCTCTCTCTCTCTCTCTCTCTCTCTCTCTCTCTCTCTCTCTCTCTCTCTCTCTCTCTCTCTCTCTCTCTCTCTCTCTCTCTCGTTTCCTAAGTGCTCTAGATGAGGGTCATGTCTTCCTTCATGACCATAGCTCATGCTCATAACAGGACTGAAGCATTATGCAATTGTAAAAAAGCATTCAAAAGAACGGTCGTACACGTCCAGTGACAGATGATGTTCAACCACGGCAAACATTTTGTCATCTGATGCTCCTATGTGCGTTGAATGTTCTAGGTTGTTGTTGTTGTTATAGTGGTGGTGGTGGTGGTGGTGGTGGTAGTAATATGTGTGTGTGTGTGTGTGTGTGTGTGTGTGTGTGTGTGTGTGTGTGTGTGTGTGTGTGTGTGTGTGTGTGTGTGTGTGTCTGTGTCTGTGTCTGTGTCTGTGTCTGTGTGTCTGTCTGTCTGTCTGTCTGTGGGTCTGTGGGTCTGTGGGTGGGTGGGTGGGTGGGTGTGTGTTTCATTGGCTTTATCGTGTTTCGTTATTGTCTGTAGTACATTCTGCCTGACATGATTTTGAAGGTAACTATTGGAAACATTCGTGTACTTGTACAACAACACCATGCATTTTTTGTTATGACTAGATAGGTGCAATGAGGATCACATCACCTAAGTTAAATTCGCCAGTACAAATAGTAGATTGAATGTTTAGAATGCCACCGCTGTCTGACAGGTAAGGTGATATATTCCATGCTGTAGGGAGTTTTTCGTTGCGTGGTCGTGGTCCGCAGGGAGACTCCCCTACAACATTGAGGTGTCAGATGCTTTTTCGGCTTGACGCAGTGGGAATGCCGTCAGTGATTTGAGTGATGGGTTTGTGTGGCAGGGAAACAGGAAATCGAAAGAAGATAGTTGAGGATCTTGCGTATTGGTGTTTCCTTAGCGTCTGGCTGCGTTCACCAATAAGACTCCAATCCTGAGGCTAATGACTGCTGACAGGTTAACCTAATAATATTGTGGGTTGACATTAAGTTTTATTATTATTATTATCATTATTATCATTATTATTACTATTATTATTATTATTATTATTATTATTATTATTATTATTATTATCATCATTATTACTATTACCAATTATTATTATGATAATTATCATTATTGTTATTATTATCATTATCATCATTAATAACATCATTATCATTACTATAATTACCGTCGTCGTCATCATTATCATCACCTTCGTCGTCGTCGTCATCAGTCGTCGTCGTCATCATGATTATCATTATTATTATTATTATTATTATTATTATTATTATTATTATTATTATTATTATTGTTATTATTATTATTATTATTAATAATATTATTGTAATTATTATAATTATTATATTATTTTTATTATTATTATTATTATTATTATTATTATTATTATTGTTATTATTATTATTATTATTAGCAGTAGTAGTAGTATAATTGTTATTACTATTTCATGTTGTTAGTAAAGGACGCCATATTGGCCTTTCTTTCGGTACTGTAAATCTTGTTGCTATTCGTGGTTGTCCATATCTTCTACAACGCCACCATGTGGTGGTGGTGGTGGCAGTGGTGGTGGTGGTAAGAGTAATGGTTATGTTGTTGATCGGGAGGAGGGAGGGCTGGGCCATGGAAGGGAGAAAGGAGTAAAATTATTTGCTGTGCATTTTAAATGATGTCGATATTAGGGACTGAAGAATTAATGGACAGTTTATTGTTTTGCTTATACGTTTTGTTTCCTGAATCTCATCAAAACGTTTATCTCTATGCACAGTCATCTTATTCTTAAGGTGACCTAGCTTCTAACGCATTCTGAGAGGCGTACAGGAGAAGAGGCGACGCTGAGGCATGCAGGAATTCAATGATAAATAAATTAATTCGACGTTAAGGAAGGTGTAAAAAGCTGTAAAACGGGAAGAATAGGGTCACGAATTACTAAGAGTGAATTAATGTGACTGTTTCTTGGAATGTTGGCAATGATGTGTTAGGACGAGAAAAAAATATGGTAATTGAGACAAGAATCTTTGCGAATTTGCGGCCGTACTTTGAACTTGTGGTCTGAGTAATACAGTGAGTGCGTCAGCTTCTTTTGTAAGCAGGTGATCCCGGTGTGCGGGGATGAATGATGTCACATTATTTTATCCGAAACCATAAGACTGAGAAGGGGAGATCGGGACTAGTTGGCACACTATTTTTTTTCGCACATGAAAGTAAAACAATATAAGTTTTTTTTAATTTTATATTTTTATTGAAAAATACAAATATTCCTCTTACTTTCAATAAAATAATTACATGGTTTTCTTTTCAAGCAAAAGTACAACATTCTTAAAAAAAGTTGTCGTGTGCCAACATGCTCCATATACAGGGTAGGTTGGCACACACTATGGGGATAAAATAGCAATTAGCAATAGCAAAATATAAGTATTTAACTATAGGTTTAGATATAGACTACCTGTAATGCTTGATATCAAGAATATTAAGTACCGGTAATGATATACGAGTTAAACTTATTGTAAATCATAATTTGAATCACAGTTGTGGCATGTATAAAATACATTTTGACCAGTGCAATGTTCGTAGGCCCACAAGTTGCACACACTACACTGGATCCACACTGTCAGGGCCGAGGTGACTACCAATTAATATTATCTTTTTATAGAGTTGTGGGGAAGAAAAATCATGGAGTAAGATACCCCGAATATATTTACACACACACAAATAGCAAACAGTAGGCTAAAAGC
>JAPQNM010000002.1:10755274-10800978 GCA_029783475.1 Metacarcinus magister
TGTGGTGGAACCCCCTCACCAATTATGTGGACGTGTGGCGATTGTCCAAACAACAAATGAAGGTTGCCACCCACGTGTGGCTCCGTTTCCACCCTCCATAAATCATTCAACCATGTGGACAATTTCAATTGTGTTTTTATGTACTATTCTTAATTTTTTTTTTGTGTGTGTGTGTGCTACTTGATGTAATAAGTAAAACACATCTGACCAATTGTTGGCTTTAATTAACACGAAAGTATAGCAAGTATCTGCAAATAGATACAATACATCATTAACATAAGAGTTTCCTAGTATATTCGATCCAATACACATAATATATATATTATATTAAACATGTTATAAGAGTTACCAATACACACCTGGTAGGGATGAGAAGTTGTTGACGAGTGAAGGAAAGTCATACTTCAACTAACCTAAAACACTGAACCACCAAAACTGAAACACTAATCTATCTTAAACAAAACACCCGAAGCCCAAACGAAAACTTAACAACTAATTCCACACTGAAATAACTAACTACCCTTATAATCACCACATTCTTCCCCCTCCAAAGAAAAACAAGCTAAGATGCTTTAAAGCGAGTAGGAGGGTGTCTAATACGACTTGAGCATCTTAGTGTTGGAGTTTCATCACTGCTGCTGTGTTGATGTGGAGTAGTTACAGTAGCCTCAGGGACCGGACCATCTCTAAGAGTCATATTACTAGAGTTATCACAAGTAGGTTGGGGACTGTTCTCACTTTCACCCGGAACTAGCTGCCTGATTGGGCGAGAAGGAAGAAAACCTTGTTTATTATTAAAATGTATGAGAGGCTCACTGCCGAGAGGAGCCAAGTGTTTGGTAGCTACTGTATCCTCCTTGCCGTCGGGGTACCGTATGTAGGCGTAATGGGGATTCGCTTGTAGGAGTTCAACCTCATCAACTAATGGATCAGTCTTACTGGAACGTAGTAAAACCATGCCTGGACTGGATAACCAGGAGGGTACAGAGGTCCCTGTAGAAGAACGACGAGCGTACTTGAAGAGCCGTTCATGAGGTGTCTCGTTGGTAGCCGTGCAGAGCAGTGAGCGAATAGAATGCAGAGCGTCGGGAAGGACTACTTGCCAGTACCGGGCAGGCAAGCCTCGGGATATCAAGGCAGCTGTAATTGTCTTCCATATAATCCCGTTGTACCTTTCCACTTGGCCGTTTCCTTGGGGATTGTAGCTAGTAGTCCTGCTGGAGGAGATTTCTTTGTGAGAGAGAAATTCGTGTAGTTCCCTGCTCATGAATGCAGCTCCCCTATCGGAGTGAATATAAGATGGTATGCCAAAAATAGAGAAGAGTTGACACAAGCAATTGATAATTGTTGATGTAGACATGTTTGAACATGGAAACACGAATGAGAACCTGGAGTACTCGTCTACAATGGTTAGAAAATATTGATTTTTGTCCGTGGTTGGAAGTGGTCCTTTGAAATCTATATTCAGGCGTTCGAACAGCTCAGTAGCTTTTATAAGATGAATCTTTGCAGGTTGATAGAAGTTAGGCTTGCACTCAGCACATGTTCTACATGAAGTAACAACTCTACGAACCTCATCAACAGAGTAAGGTAAGTTTATAACTTGATGCTTGGGTGTTGTAATAGCTAGTTGGTCGACTGGAGAGAGAAAACTCATGTCCAGTTGAGGTTATTTATTCACAAAAATATAGAATATATATATATAAAATAAACATTTAAAAAAACAAATATAAATAATTGAATATGCGCACTGTCTGAGGAGAGTGCGCGCCAAGTTGATGGGTGTGCGGTGGTCAGCAGCGTAACATAATATATAATGATATTATAAAAAGAAAAACATAAATAAAGATACATATTGAATACAATCTAAGCCAGTAGGGGAGACTGCTACAATATCCCCACCCCCTAGTGACGATGAAGGAGGAAACGAGAACTTCCTGTGGTTGTTTGTAGTTCGCCTGGGACCAGTTCTCGCTTTGGGCGGAGGCTGGTGATGACCGTTCGACCATGCCGTTCGACTGCGGGTGGTAGCTGGAAGTCCTGTAGCGGCGGTTGCCGAAAGGATGTAGCGATAACCGGCAGAGGGTGGCAGGGGGGCCGACGAGGTCAAGTGCCGAGTCACCATGGAGGCTTGACAGTCGGTGCAGGTGTGGGTCCAGGTGAAGTCCTCCCAGATGTGCTGTGAAGCTCAGATGCCAGGGTGAGAGGTCGTGAAGCTGACGGAAAGAGACGATCTGCATCTGTAGTTCCGTCAGCGTAGAGCGACCTTGATGCCTGGGAGTGTGAGAAGACGACACGGCAGTGGGTGGGCGTCTGCTGGAGCGTTGTCTGCACCGTACTGTACTATCCATGAGAGAGTAGAGTAATCCACAGGGCGATGAGTAATCCACAGGGCGATGAATAATCCACAGGGCGGTGAGTGGCGATGGTGGAGATCACTTTAACGCCGCGAGGCGGGGAGCAGGGATTGCACTGAGGGCGCAAAGGGGTGGGTGTGTTGAGGACACATAGGGCCGCTAGCGGGCGCGCTTAGGGCGCAGGGGCCGTGCGCACGCATGTGTGCGCATTAGGCCGCTGAAGACGCAGTAAGGCGTCTGAGGGGGCACAAAAGGTGCCAGGGTGGGTGGGAGGGGATAACCTCATAAGTGGCAGCTACACAAAAGTGTAATATTTTCCCTGACCGTTGGCTCAATCTCACAAACACCATAATGGAGGTGAGACTTTTTGCCTTTGGAGTGATCAAGCGAATGAATCTATAAGACTCAGGCCGTCACACTGGGGAAATTGTGCTCTTTGTTCAGCACAAGCTAGAAGCCACTTATTAGACCATAGCTACACTCCGGGTTCACCAATTGTAACTGGTACTCGGGTGTATAATGCTAGTTTTTCGACTGGAGAGAGAAAACTCATGTTCAGTTAAGGTTATTTATTCACAAAAATATAGAATATATATATATAAAATAAACATTTAAAAAAACAAATATAAATAATTGAATATGCGCACTGTCTGAGGACAGTGCGCGCCAAGTTGATGGGTGTGCGCTGGTCAGCAGCGTAACATAATATATAATGATATTATAAAAAGAAAAACATAAATAAAGATACATATTGAATACAATGAATAATGAAAAATATAATAAAAATAAAGTTATAATAGTTATGGCTGCGCGACCCACGTTTTCAGGGAACGTGTTACCGCACGTTCTCTAAGCCAGTATGGGAGACTGCTACAGGTTCTTAGACTTGACGAAATGGAGTAGACGAGTCACGCCCGGGTGGCACAACTCTTCATGAATGGCAGACAATGACCGCTGATCGTTGTTTGCTGCACCACAGTAGCTCCTTGAGAGTATGTCCGGAACGATGTTATCTCTGCCTAGTTTATATTGTTGCGGCGACGCATTTAGCATGTAAATAGTGTTGTAGCGGTGTAGTTATTGTAAGTGTAGTTGTGTGAAGGCAGGGAGCGGCGGGTCACCCAGGCCTCCCTGGGGATGTAGGGATCCGTGTGAGCGTTGACAGGTGTCAAGATACGGTGACGTACGTATCTGTGTTTTCAGCGATACGCAGTCGTGATGGGGTGTGTTTGGGGAGATGTAGTTGGCTGGCAGAAGGAGGCCAGGAGTGAGAGAGACAACAGACAGAGGGACACAGCGGTGCAAGGGCAATCCTGGGCGCGTGAAGGGCAGGACCTTGGAGGGAAGTGGACAGGGTGGCCGGAGAAATGGCATCCTGGCTTCCTTAGGCCCTGCCCTCGCTAAGGGAGTGGCTCACCGGCTGTGTGGAGGCTGTTGTGTGCATCCTGGGCGCGTGAGAGGCAGGACCTTGGAGGGAAGTGGACAGGGTGGCCGAAGAAATGGCACCCTGGCTTCCTTAGGCCCTGCCCTCGCTAAGGGGGTGGCTGACCGGAGGTTGTTGTGTGCATCCTGGGCGCGTGAGAGGCAGGACCTTGGAGGGAAGTGGACAGGGTGGCCGGAGAAATGGCACCCTGGCTTCCTTAGGCCCTGCCCTCGCTAAGGGAGTGGCTGACTGGCTGTGTGGAGGCTGTTGTGTGCATCCTGGGCGCGTAAGAGGCAGGACATTAGAGGGAAGTGGACAGGGTGGCCGGAGAAATGGCACCCTGGCTTCCTTAGGCCCTGCCCTCGCTAAGGGAGTGCATGGCTGTGTGGAGGCTGCTGTGTGTGGACTTGTGGAGGCTGTGTGTTCTGGGTGAACCTCTTGTGGGGAACTCTGTGCCCTGAGGCTGTACTATTGTGCTGTACCCTGTAAGCGTGCTGTTTGTAAATATACAAGGAAAGGAGAAGTGTTGTTGTCTGTGTGTGATTTTTAAAACCCCTTTTCCCGTCCCGCCAACCCCCGCTACACGGACCCCCCAAAAGAGAGCGTTACCTCAGGTAAGGAGAGGTAACGTGTTTTGCGACACCCTGCCTTGGAGGGAAGTGAAAAAGGGGGGTGTGCTGTAACAATATACAATATCAAAATCATAGCAAGATATTTCCATCCTCCATCTTAGTATTTTATCATTCTTTATTTTATTTTTATGTAATTTCTCAAACATGAACTTGACTGAGCGCTGGTCAGTTTTAATAGAAAAATGCTTACCAGTCAAATAGTGTCTCCAGTGGCGGACACTTTCAATAACGGCCAAGGCTTCTTTCTCTACGGCAGCATGGCGCCTTTCAGGTCCTTGCAGAGTACGAGAGTAGAAGGCAACAGGGCGGCCAGCCTGGGTGAGAACAGCTGCAATGGCGGCGTCGGAAGCATCTGTCTCTACTTGAAAGGGCTCTGATTCGTCAATTGTCTGGACCACTGATGATTCTATGTCACGCTTTAGGTTATGAAATGTTGTTTCTGCTTCCTTTGTCACAGGAAAAGTTGTAGTGGCACTAAGTGGACGAATCTTGCTTGAATAGTCATATATCCACTGTGAATAGTATGCAAACAGGCCTAGAGCACGGCGGAGGGACTTCCTATCACACGGCACTGGTAAATCATGTAGAGGCTTGAGGCGTTCCGGATCAGGACGAATCACTCCCTCTTCCACCACATAGCCCAGAATGTTGAGCTTTCGAGTTGAAAACCTGCATTTTTCTTCATTGACTGTAACATTTCTGCTCTTTACAGCCTCGAAGAATTTGGAGAGATTAATGTCATTCTCCTCTTGAGTCCTTCCACATATTGTTACATCATCCAAGTAGGCATAGGTACCATTAAGTCTCTCTTCCTTAATTAGCGTATCCATAATCCTCTGGAAACAAGCCACTCCGTTGGTAACTCCGAACGGAATTCTAGTAAACTGATATAATTTACCACAGGCCTCGAAGGCAGTGTAAGGCTTGTCCTGCTCTTTAATTGCCACCTGATGATACGCACTGCGTAGGTCGATGGTACTGAAGACACGATACTCTGCGATCTTGTTCACAGTTTCGTCTATACGAGGCAGTGGGTAGCCATCGAGGAGAGTAAACTTGTTAATAGTTTCACTGTAATCAATAGCCAGACGTTTCTTTTGAGACTTGTTTCTCACTACAACCACTTGTGCCCGCCAAGGAGAGGTACAGGGTTCAATGATTTCCTCATTTAATAGTCTTTCCACTTCCTTTTCTATGAAAATCCTATCGTCAAAGCAATAACGTCGAGATTTTGCAACAATAGGATGACATTCAGTAGTTAGGTTAGAAAACAGTTCCGAAGGATCTACATTCAGCACATTAAGTCCACAGACCACAAGTGGGGGCAAGTGTCCACCGTACGCCAACGTAACACTATCGTGTAGTTTTTGAAAATCCTGGCCTAGAATAACATTAGAACAGAGTTGTGGAAGCACAGTCAGACGCACATTTTCGTAGGCCCGGCCATTCACTTTAAGGTCGACTGTGCAAAAGCCATATGTTTGAGTTGAGAAGGAAGTGGAAGCCATAGTCACAGCACTCTTAGACTGCTGCACTCTTAAAGAGTGCAGTTTGACTACATCTGGATGAACAAAGCTCTCTGAACTTCCACTGTCAATAAGACCATCTGTTTCTATATCGTTGATGTAAATTCTAACCACAGCACTACGTAATACACTAGGAGTAGCAGCAGAGGTTACAGTTGCCAATGTCACATTATTAGTAGGAGTTACAGCAGCATTAACACTTTTGCTCCGACACACTTTAGCAAAATGTCCCTTTTTCTGGCACTTGTGACACGTAGCTTCCCGAGCGGGACACTTTGAGCGTGGATGGCGCCGGAGACCACAAAAATAACACTTTGAACTAGCAGCAGCCATCACTGCAGTAGATCCTGATTCATCATCACTGTCATCATCAAGAGCGGCACTTATCACACGAGATGAATGAACATCACTGTAAGACTCTGAGTTTCTTTGTGCAGAATCCAGAGCACGCGCTTGATCAAACATAGTAGTCAGATCAAGAGTCTTGTTTTCCAATAATCGTTGTCTTATCATAGGTGATTGTAGGCCACTAATAAAAGAGTTCCTGATATATTCTTCACAGTGCTGAGTTTCAGTTATAGCCTTAAAATTACACTCTTTACTCAGCATCTTAAGGACTCGGAAATACTCGTCCAGAGTCTCTCCCGGTTGCTGGCGGCGCGTTGCCAGGGAGTGACGAGCAAACACTTCATTTGTCGGTTTGACATACAGAGCCTGTAACGTACTTAAGGCATCATCATATGAACCACACTCAGAAATAGTTTCATACACTCTGGGTGGCACAAAATTGGTAAGAAGTCCAAGTTTATCCACTCCGTCTCGTGATATAGCTGCCACGAAATTCTTGAAAGTCTGTATCCAGTGCTTCCATTCTTGTGCTGCTGTTGGTGAACTCGGGTCAGCATCCAACCTCTCTGGTCTCAGCAGACGGTCCATCATATAGAAGTTATTGACTGGCGGATGACAGACTCTCCAGTCGTGTATTTCGTGTTAATTAAAATGATGTAATAAGTAAAACACATCTGACCAATTGTTGGCTTTAATTAACACGAAAGTATAGCAAATATCTGCAAATAGATACAATACATAATTAACATAAGAGTTTCCTAGTATACTCGATCCAATACACACATTATATATATATATATATATATATATATATATATATATATATATATATATATATATATATATATATATATATATTATATTAAACATGTTATAAGAGTTACCAATACACACCTGGTAGGGATGAGAAGTTGTTGACGAGTGAAGGAAAGTCATTCCTCACCTCGATACTTCAACTAACCTAAAACACTGATCTTAAACAAAACACCTGAAGCCCAAACGAAAACTTAACAGCTAATTCCACACTGAAATAACTAACTACCCTTATAATCACCACACTACTATTGTATTATTTTAGATATTATGTGCTTTTAGATACTTACTAACGATAAAAGTAATTTTAGCATGTAGAGATAGACCCAAAACCGTACATATGTGAGAACCTATGTTTAAATAAAAAAAATAAAAGAGAGAGAGAGAGAGAGAGAGAGAGAGAGAGAGAGAGAGAGAGAGAGAGAGAGAGAGAGAGAGAGAGAGAGAGAGAGAGAGAGAGAGAGAGAGAGAGAGAGAGAGAGAGAGAGAGAGAGAGAGAGAGAAAAGGGGGGAGGGGGGAAGGAGAAAGGATCGCTCCACACAAGGTGGGGGCGTGACATACTGCTTTAGGGAAAGTGTTAACGCCCAGGTAGTGGAGCCCCCAATCCCTGTGCCTAGGGAACTGGAATTAATGACAGTGAAAATAACTGACAGTGAGAGCAAGGGTTTACTGTGTGTCGGGTGCTATCGTACTTCTTCGCAGGGCACGACACTGTTAGACTTTCTCACAGTGAACCTAGACTCAATGATAACGAACAGTGAGTGCGAGAAAGTTATCATTATAGGCGACCTAAACCAAATCACTGTTCGAGACACCTTCAACACCTTGGTCGTAGTACACGACCTCTATAACTTCGTCACCTTCCCTACACACATCTCTTGATAAAATAAGCACAAAAAATTTTAATTTAAATTTAAACTTAAATGGCCTAATAGCCTATGCCATGGCTGATGGCCCAAAATACATCTCAGTTTCATCCCTGGATCCTGTGGTATCCGACCTTCCCCAAGAAACTGTGCAGTGCTCGGTCCTTATGGCACCTCGGATCATTTGGCTGTGCTCACCAAAGTGCACTTCATGAGGCCGCGTGAAGAGAATTACACACACACGCTGTGGAAGTGGAATAGGGCCAACCGGGACGCCCTTAGAGCCGTTCTAAGGAGGACGAACTGGGAGGACGTGTTGCGTAGCAACGCTGACGAGCAAATGGTGCGCTTCACTGAGCTGCTCCTTGCCTTACAGGAGCGCTGGGTGCCACACTCGCAGCACACAACAAAGCCATCTGACCAGCCATGGTTTTGACCTGAGTGCTGCGCCGCTTCTAAGGTAAAGTACTGCGCCTGGCGTGCCTACAAGAGGCACCCAATGGCACGGAACAAGCAAAAACACAGAGAAGCGGCCCAGCGTATGGGAAACACCTAAGAGTGGGCCTCAGAGCACTGGAAGGCGGACCTCAGGAGAAAGCTGAGAGGCTGTCATGTGGGGACAAAGTGCTGGTGGAGCCTTGTAAAGGGGCAGCAGGGTGAAACGAAAGGAAACACCATCCCTTCTCTCCAGTGCGAGGATGGTAGTCTGGCTCACACTGCTCAAGACAAGGCAGTCCTTCATGCCAGACACTTTACAAAAAAAATGCGCGTTCCTGACCTTGAGAGGACACCACCAACATTGCCACAAGTCATAAAAGAAAAATTTGTGGCAATAACAACTAGTGAAGCAGAATTAAGAGACATTCTTTTAAAAGTGGACACAAAAAAAGCAATGCATCCGGATAATATAAGCCCCCACCTTTTGCGTCATTGTGCATACGAGCTTGCGCGTCCGCTTGCTTCAGTGTTCACAAAGTGCCTTCAAAACAGTACGTGGCCTAAAGTGTGGAAAGTGAGCAATGTGGTGCCCGTGCATAAGAAAGGTGGGAAAAGTGTCGTGAAAAATTATCGCCCTGTGTCCTTGTTGCCAGCTCTAAATACTGGAGAGTGTGGTGGTAGCCAGGGTCACGAACCACCTAGCAAGGCACCATTTTCTTTGTTCACGGCAATTTGGGTTTCGTCAGGGGCGATCAGCGGCAGACTTGCACCTGCTTTTGGCCTCTGACCTCAGTGCTGCTCTGGACCAAAGCAAAGTCACTGCTGTCCTGGCACTTGATATTGAAGGTGCCTTTGACCACGTATGGCATGAAGCTTTGGTCACAAAGATCTGGGCTGCTGGCATAGATGGGGCACTCCTACCACTCTTCAGAGATTATTTGAGTGACGCACCTTAAAGTGACTGTCAGTGACCGGGAGTCTGAGGTGTAGCCCATCAAAACAGGTGTTCCACAGGGAAGCTGCCTCGGCTCCTTGCTTTGGAACATATATATCAACAACCTACTGCACCTCATCCCAATTGCCAAGGCCAATGCTGACGACATCATGTTGGCCCAGAGGTATGACCGTGTCATGGTTCGAGATTCTGTCTACGTGACTCCAGACAGCTACGCTTCTGGTTCTGGAATTTTTGCCTACGTGACGCAGGTCAGCTATGCATTCTGGCGGGGAAAAATTCCATACATACCAGGGGCAGAGCGTGCCGCTACCAATCAAGCCCGGGATTCAGATTTGGCGCGAGTCCAGGCTCCAGCTTAGATTTACAATCCTTGGGGGTATTATCGCAGGCTGGAAGACATTTGCATGGTGAGCATGACTCCATGATGTTTAGGAAAGCTGCATGATGTATAATATTTACGGGCATGTTAGATTAAGGTTATATTATACAAATTAAGTCTTGCAGAAGACGCCGAATGGCGGCGTATGGCAACTCGATAACTGAGGCCTGGTGGAGTTCACCCATGCTGACCTGGGCAGGATCGGTCAGTCGGGTTGACCTATGTGTACCGTGAGGTCACTGCGTTGGGGTGATTCTTTTCTGCGTAATTTTCTCGCATTTCCCTTGTAATCTCGCATCGTCAGTCTGACTGCGATTACAAGGATAAGCGAGGGAATACGTAAAGTCTCTTTGCAGGGAAACAGGCGGTGTTTAAGCTGAAGGAGGCTGTGAAGCTGGATCCCACGTGTTCCACGCACCCACGCGCCCACTCCACGCCACGCCACGACGCCCACGATGCTTTCTTAAGAGTACGGAAGGTACCTACTCTAGATTTGGAAGGTCGTGAGTACAGTAAGGTATCATTAAGGATTACAATTAAGTTTTGATAGCCAGGTAGAGTGTGAATGGTGTGTGTGTTCTAAAGTGATTCTTTTCCAGGGTGAGTTTATTTAAATAAACAAAAGAAGCTTGTCAGTACTTGTTTAATTTGCCAAACACTCTGGGTACATTAGATTTAAGACTTAGGTGATTACAGAGTCTCCCGTGAGAAGGTGAGTGAACGAGGTTGTGTTCGGAAGGCCTGTTCTTACCTGGTATTCTTACCTGGTGGGCTTCCCGGACCCTGAATGTGATTGCTCAGTACAGGGACCGAGGAAGCCACACACTGCTGGTGCGCCAACCCCGAAAAAGATATAGTACAGAAAGAAAGCAATGTTATGAAAGGGTTGAAAGGTGCACCATAAGCAGCTTGTTATAATAAAAATAAGAAAATAGAGAACATGGAGTACATGGATGGCGAAAGTAACAGGGGACTAGTAAAAATCAAATAGAAGGTCACTAAGGTGAGATGTAAGTGCAGATTTGAATGAGGCAAGATCTTCTAAGCAGACCACTGTGGCCGGCAATGAATTCCAAAGGTTCACTAATCTGAAATTAAAGAACCTCTTTCGCAAATCAAGCCGACATCTTGTGACTGCAATTTTAAATGGGTGACCCCTAGTAGCAGCATAAGTCTGAGGAACAAATAGATCATCAGGGGTCAGCACACATGAATTATGAAAAATTTGCCAATATTTGATTAAATCATGCCTAATTAGTCTGCCTTTAACAGAATACAAGTTAAGAGCCCTTAACCGTTGACCATAGTTCAAGTTCTCCAATCCCCGGATAACCTTCGTCCACCGTCTCTGTACTGACTCCAACAACTTGAGATCGCCTATATACCCTAGATTCCAAAGAGATGAGGAATACTCCAATATGGGACGTATATGAGATATATAGAGAGGAATCATAAAAGAAGATTCGCGATTAACAGTGGCTCTCAAGATATTGTTAGAAAGTCCACCAGCGCGATGAGCAAGGTTAGAAATATGCTGATGGAATTTAAGTGATGTATCAATCAGGACTCCCAGGTCAGAGGCTGAATTTTTTTGTGGGATAGATGAACCATCCAAGTAGTACTGACCCGATAAACCAAGTTGCTCCCATGGGATTGGTGTTCCACCAAATCTAAGTAATACACATTTATTTGGGTTCATGGAAAGACCCCAGGATTTAGCAACATCAGCAAGGGTATTAATGTCATGTTGGCAGGCCGTTATAGAATCAGTGATGTTTTGAGGAGTGTCCAAACTAATACTGATATAGAGCTTGAGGTCATCTGCATAAATTTTTGTTAGAGAATTTATATTATGAGTTAAATAATTGACATATACAAGAAATAAGAGTGGGCCGAGAACAGATCCCTGAGGAACTCCGCTCCTAACTTCATGGGAGTCACTGTACTGGTGATTTACCACCACTCTCATTTTTCGGTTATGTAGAAAATTATTTATCCATCCCAGTATATGATCCTTTATACCAATGTTGTATAATTTAGTTATGAGAATATCATGGCACACTACATCAAAGGCTTTTGAGAAATCAAACAGGATAAGGTCAACATTGGATCCCTGGTCTAACCATTTAAAAACGTCATTATAGGTAATAATAAGTTGGTCTTCTGTAGATCTGCCTGGTCTAAAGCCAAATTGATCACGATTAAAAAGTTCATTATTATCAATAAAGTCATAAATGTGTTTAGTAATGATGCGTTCCATACTTTTTGCACAGACTGATGTTAAAGAGATAGGCCTATACATGAGAGGATCATAACGAGAACCTTTTTTGTAAATGGGTACAATCAAAGATTCTTTCCAAATCTGTGGGAGAGTGCCAGTATTGTAAGAAGTACAAAAAATCTTAAATAATGGATATGCCAGAACATTCTTACATTCTTTAAGTAAGCAAGGATGTAATTCATCTGGACCCATGGAGGATGAAGGATTAAGGACACCCAGTACATTAATAACATCGTTAATGGAGATATTTAGATCAGTAATACAGCCATTAAACTGCTGATGTGGTGCAGGATTATCTGGTGAATGGACAGCATAGACTGCAGAGAAAGAAGATGCAAATAGATCTGCCATATTCTTAGAATCATAAATAACTTCTCCCGCATCATTTCTTAATGGTCCAATACTAGATGAGTCAACTTTCTTCTTACGGATGTATGAATGAAAAAACTTAGAGTTAGAAGAAAGAAGATTAACCAGAGAAGATTCATATTTAGACTGACTGGAAATAGTATAGTTCCTATATTGATAATTTATATCTAGGAAAAGACGTAAAGCATTCATAGACTCCATAGAATTTCTACCATGAGTGGAGCGAAGTAACTTATACTGTGCCCATAAGCGTTTCCTGGTTTTAGTAAGATAACGTGTTGGTCTGGTATAGCTGGGAGGTTTTGACGTGGATGGAAGCGATTTGATTGGAATAAATCTGTCAATCAAAGGTTTAAGAATATTACAAAATCGAGTAAACATTGCATCAACATCTAAATGAGATAACTCAAAGTCCCAGTCAGTAAGTTGTAAGTGTCTAATAATCTCAGAATAATTACCTCTGTGCCAAATCTTAATAGGAGAAACAAAAGAAATAGAGGTAGGATTCACAAAGATATAGCTAGTAAGTATTGGGGAATGACCACAATTAGGAAAGGGAGGGAGCACAAAAGTATCACCAATGCGATCAGGTTCATTTACCAAAAATAAATCTAGCATATTACCAGAAGGATAGAAAGTAGGTGTGGTAATGAGTTGTGTGAGGCCGAGTGATGTAAAGCAGTCAAGAAACACAGAATCGGTAGGAGACTGTCTAGACGTGATAGGTGGTGATTGACTCCATTTAATAAATGGGAGGTTAAGATCACCCATGAGTATTACCTCCTTATCGGAACAAAATTCAATAATGAAATTAATTAACATCTCATTATCATACGGGGTGTATGATGGTGGGCGGTACATAGTGATAATGAAAATACCTAAATCAGGGAGATAAACTGATAAAATATTAGGTAATGCAATGTCAATGACGATATGTTTTAAAGTAGATTTAACATATAAGCACACCCCATGTTTAGGTTTATTGCCATCCACGTCCCTTCTGTAAACTGTGTAGTTTGGTATGGAAATCATAGAGGAGGGCGTAGATGGCAATAACCAAGACTCACTAACGCCCAAAATTGAAACATTGTGATCATACAAAAAATTGGAAATGTAGCTTATTTTGTTAATAATGGAATTAACATTAACATGAGCAATATTAAGAAAATAAAAGAGATTGGAAGATCTCGAGGACTGGCGTGTTAGTTTGACTGACTAGTAGGAAGAGTGAGGTTAACGTTGTCAACAGATGGGAAACCACCAGTGGCTCCATCTGGTTCAGGTGTGTTAGAAGGCACTGTCAATGGACAAGGACCACTACTGGGGACCCTGTTTCTTCTCTGAAAAAGAATTTGTCTTTGGTTGTAAGTTAAATCTCTGTGGATGTAAACTCCATCATATGTAGATCCTTTTAGTTTGGGAGCATTAGAAAGGATCAGTTTCCTGTCAGCATCATTAGTAGTTTTACCACGGTAGATTCCTTTTACTTGACTTATTGCTGTTGGGAAGATGACGAGATCTTTACTTATTAAAAATCTAGAAATTTCCTTAAACCGGGAAGCAGCTTGGGTCGGGTCGGCATTTGGAAAACCTCTGATAATTATACTATCATGTCTACGTTCCCTGTCTCTTATCTCCCTTAACTCCTCTTGGATAATTGATCTTAAGTTGTCATCACTAGGAACAGAAGTTACACGAGGAGGGCCAGAGACAGAGACAGTAGGGTCAGTTACGCGGGATTGGACAACTTTCTTGGTTAGGTTAGCAACTGATTGTTGAAGACTAGCCATTTGTCCAGTCAATGTTTGTACAGTTGCGCATAAAGCAACAACCATTTCAGACATTTGTTTCATAGTACCATCATGGTGAGTAGAACCATGTTTACCGGGGGCACGAGCTCCATGGTCACTAACCCTGCATTGAAGGCAGACATACAAGATCCCTTCACCCTCAAGTCTCACAATTTCAGCAATGGAACGTTCAAGCCTAAGCACAAATCTCTAGGATGAAACCAACCATCACATCTATCACAGCCAATATCATCATCACTAACATTCGTACTACAAGTCTTGCATAGGGTGGAAGATGGATTAGCATCTGCATCAGAAATGTGAGTAGGATTAGGGGAAGGGCGCATAGCAGGGGTGACATCCTGTTGGGCAGAGTCCTGGAGGGGTGGAGGGTTAACACCACCCCTATCACGACCCCGGCCCCGGCCTCGAGACTGTACCATACCTTGAGTCAAATCACAACAAAGTCCAGTACAACCCTACAGGTATTGACAAAGCGCTTGAAGCAGGCAAGCAGCTGATAAGGTATAAGTTGATTGCAGGCATGCAGTGGAGGCACTCAGAATATGGTTGTAGTGAGAAAAACAGAAGCAGTAATAGGGAACTACGTCACAGCTGTCAGAGCAAAACAACTTGCGTCCGCTCGCCACCGTGGTCAGTCGAAGACCTACCAGAATTATATCGCCGCGAGTTTCAGAGAAATTAGTAGAAGTACCCGTAACAGACCGAAAAAAAGAGCGCGCCACTGTGTCCCAGCTGAATAACAGGCTGAGCTGCATCGTTGCATGGAGCAACATGTGGCAAATAAAGTTTGCCCCGCACAAAACACAGCTGCTCCTCATTTCACGGTCAAGTACAGTCCTGCACCTTAACTTCAATGAGGCAATACTAAAGCCACAGGATGAGGTGGAAATATTGGGGGTCATCTATGATTGTGGGTTGACCTTTTGAACCCACATTGAGCGGCTTGCCAGGGAGGCCTTCGGGAAGCTGGCATCGATAAGGAGAATGTAATGTCTTCTCAATGGGAGACGGCTGGAGACACTCTACAAGGCATGGGTGCGCTCTTCATTGGAATTCGCTTGTCTGGCATGGGTGGGTGCTGCAAACAAACATCTCACCCTGTTGGACAGAGTACAAGACCGTGCGGCAAGACTCATCACAGACAGCAACACCAAACATGAGACACGCCTGCAGACCCTTCAACACCGTCGTGACGTTGCGGGACTCACGGTGGTGTATAAAATGTAGGTGGAGAAAGTGAGTCATCTACAAGAGTTGCGACAGCCACTACGACGGGCTCAGGTCACCACGCGAACCGTCATTCAGTCACGTGGTGAGCTGTTGCAACCAAGATGTCGCACGTGGCACCAGCAACGTCAGTTCACACACAAATACACAACACTGTGGAATACCCTGATTGCGTCAGATGTAAACTTTAATGAAGAAACAGTGCAGTGTTTCAAAAAGACAGTGTATGACTGGCTACTGGGAAATGGGTGATATTTATCTTTTACCTAATTTGTATGTACTTTACAATCAAATTGTATAAAAGTTTATTAGCAGAGGAGGCTTTAAGATAGGATGCACTAAAACTGTAACCTTTAGCCTGTAGAGTTACTTTGATCTATGTTATACCCCCTACACATACAGGGATTTTTCTTATGAGTCTTTACGGATCGCACAAATTCACAGATCCTTATGATTTGGCCACTTTTACGACTGATTTAAGAGTTGTTACGAGTTATTACGAGCTATTTATGTTTTATTACGGATTATTATGATGTATATACAGAAAAATTCCACGATTTGTTGCAAGTTGTCACGGATAACTACGAGCAACTTACGGGCATTTTAAGAGTTTTTTACAGATTGTTACGAGTATATTACGGAATGTTACTATTCATTGAAGCTTTTACGTGTTAGTTACGACCTGTTTCTGTGTTGTTACGAACTGTTACAAGTTTGTTACGAGTATTTACGAGTCCTTACGATTTTTTGCCAAAAACTATATAAATCGGAGCAGTAGCTGTAGCTGCACCATCGTCCGAAGGATCGCTTCTGGAGATCGAAGAGATTATGCAGCTCAATTTTGGTCCCCTTGTTATAGGAAGGATATAGGCTCCTTGGAGGCAGTTCAGAGAAGAATGACCAAGATGATTCAGGGGCTGAGAACTTTACCCTACAAATATAGATTAAAACGTCTTTATCTCCACTCCCTAGAGAGAAGGAGGGCAAGAGGGGATATGACTGAGGTTTTCAAATGGGTAAAAGGAATCAATAAGGGAAACATTAATCAGGTTTTAGAAATTAGTAGTCAGGATAGGACACGTGGAAATGGGTACAAGCTAGAAAAACTTAGATTCAGGACAGACCTAGGTAGATATTGGTTCACTAACAGAGTGATGAACGATTGGAATAGGCTTGGTAGACATGTAGTAAGTGCTGAGTAAATAGGTAGCTTTAAAAGACGGTTGGATGAGAGCATGGATAGGGATGACAGGTAGGATGGCTAAACATTGGATTATTCCAAGGGTGAGGGACAAGGAACTGCCTCGTGTAGGTCAACAACTGGCCTCTTGCAGTCTCCTCAATTCTTATGTTGTCTGTCCTGAGTACCATCAGATACGCGTAGTTGACACACACACACACGAACAAACTAACACATATGGCTGGGACGTCTGTGATAGGCCGCCAGAAAAGAGCCAATCCCAGCCTCCTAACCGATTCACGTCCACTACCCGAATCTGAGTCACACGCACAAACGTACGTACAGACACAGACCCTACCACATTTACATACTAAATGCGCCGCCGCAACAATAGGGTAGATTGGGTTAAGAAGCCCTCGTTAAGGATAAATATCTATTATATCTACAATATAGCAGCTATTCTTCTGAAACATATATAGTTAGAAAGCTTGGTTAATTACCGCTTCAATACGGGGACGCATTAATTCCTGTTATAAAACATTCCCACACCAGAACGCATAGATTCTTCCTGGCTACCTTTTGGCACACACACACACATACTCTCTCTCTCTCTCTCTCTCTCTCTCTCTCCCCCCCCTCTCATGCTCCGGGCCTCAAGCTGGATATAGAACATGGGATCTTAAAACAGTTTGAATATTCCCATCTGCATCTATTCGTAAAGTACTCATAACTACATGTAAAGTGCTTGTAATAACTCGTAACAATCCATAAACAACACGGAAGCACTCATAATAATCCATATACAAATCGTAAAATAACTGTCACAAATCGAAAAAAAAAATGTAAAGTCATTTACAGATTATTGCAAGCAGTTTACAGATGGTTACGTGTTGTTGCGAGTGGTTTACGGTCGCTTATGGATTGTTACGAGCTATTTAGGGAAAAATAAATCCATGGACAATCATAAAAAAATTTTTGACCTGTCAAAAGATTTGCCTCTCCTTTCACGGATCCTTACGAGTGTCTACGAGTTGTTGCGAATTGTTATGAGTTCTTTACGGATACCAGCGAGTTATTTATGGATGCTTGCGATTTACTACGAGTTGGCGATCCATAAGGACTCATAAGAAGAATCTGTGTATGTTAAGGGGGTATTATGTAGTTGTAAATACTCTCTGTACATTGTAACCTTGTATAAATAAAAAAATTAAAAAAAGAGAGAGAGAGAGAGAGAGAGAGAGAGAGAGAGAGAGAGAGAGAGAGAGAGAGAGAGAGAGAGAGAGAGAGAGAGAGAGAGAGAGAGAGAGAGAGAGAGAGAACACTCGTAAACACTTATAACTAAGCTTGGAACAAATAAACAAGTAATGAGATAGAGAGGAAAAAAATAAACAAGACCATTAAGTTAATCCTTAAATTCACCAAACAATCAGAAAGGGAACACATGGTAAGGTTAGAACAGATAGAGATAGAGGGAGGAAAATTCTGAACATTTTTCAAATCAACCCTTATTTACTATGTGAAGAAAGTCTAGAATACCTTACTTGTAAACTTCGTGTATGTACTAATTTAGGAAACTAACCTGTAATGTTATTTTGATATGTATGGACAATAAAGCCTTAAACCAGATGCAGCAGAAAGCTATTCATCCTTATATAGGATATGGAAAGCAGCTGTTTGTGACAGACAGGCAAGCAGAAGTAGTTTCAAATCATTCCTGTAACAGGCGAGGCAAGTCCATTTGTGCCTCCATAAGCCTACTGGCGCCAACGGTTAATGATATAGAAAAAGAAAAAGAAAAAGAAAAAGAAAAAGAAAAAGAAAAAGAAAAAGAAAAAGAAAAAGAAAAAGAAAAAAAAAAAAAGAAAACACACCACACCACACCACACAACAACAACAACAACAACAACAACAACAACAACAACAACAACAACAACAACAACATTGTGTACATGTTAATCGCCTTTATTGTCAGGCTGTCATAGTACCAATTGTACTTCTGTAAAATTTTAAATAAAAGCAGACACAGAGAGAGTGAGACATTCTTTACTTCTGAGAGCGAAGCAGAGGACAGAGCTGATATAGCTGGTGGTAAAGCTAACATTATGTAAAGTGACATTATTGGACCCTACATGATTATTAGGTTAAGATATTTGTATGTTGTGTATTGTACTGTATTGAATGTTAGGATGTTATTCTTTCCATAGAAAGTGGTTTATTGTCTAATTTAGTACATGGATGTGATTCTGTTGATGATGTTACATAGAAGTTTGTTATGATATCAGGGCCGAATTGAAGGGGAGGCCTACAGGGGCTGTAGCCCCAGGGCCCCCACGGAAAAGGGGCCCCTAGAGTTAAGAATAATAAATGGTAGACATAGGCATATCTTGAATATAGGCCCCCACAAGTGTTGTCCCAGGGGCCCCACAGATCTTGATCCGGCCCTGTATGATATGGGAGCGATTGTCGATGAATTGACGAGTCAATGCATTTTGAGTTAATGTAGTTATGTAGTTGTGTTATTCTTAATAATTAAAGTACAGAAACCGTAAGTGTTCCATAACCCCGTGACCAAATAGTAGTGTTATGGGAACACAAACATTATAATAAGGAGACAAAATAATCACAGACAAAGTTCAAAGAACCATTCATTCAATACATACAGATATCATTTAAAAATAGGGTATTGTCTTAATCTAAATGGGGGAAAGGTTTTTGAGAACCTCTTCATCCAGTATGTACATATGCATTTTACAAGCAGAATATCTACCCATTTTTTTATATATTCTGGAGAACATACAGTATACAGTATGTACAAAATTTTTGTACTTCACATACAAATCATTGTTTACGTTGTGATGACAAAAACTTAACAGCTAAGCTAGGTACACAAAAAATTACCTAATAGTATTATATCACAGGATATTCAGACTGCTTACTGAGAAACATCAGTGCCAATTCCCTCTGGTAACAAAATTTTGTAAAATTAGGGTTAGTACTCTTTGCTGGCACACAGTTGTAGTGGTAGTGTCAGCACCATGCTGACACATAGGTGGTCAGTACCATGACTTGCTTGAGTAGACAGTTTCTATATATAGCTCTCTAGCCTTACACTCCTGGTTCACAAAATCAGTACAATAGGCCAGTGATGCGATATCCCTATGGTCAGTGTGCACAACTGGAACAGACATTAGGAGTCTGTGTCAAGACTGCTTACTGAGAAACATCAGTGCCAATTCCCTCTGGCAACAAAATTTTGTAAAATTAGGGTTAGTACTCTTTGATGGCACACAGTTGTAGTGGTAGTGTCAGCACCATGCTGACACAGAGGTGGTCAGTACCATGACTTGCTTGAGTAGACAGTTTCTCTTGCCACAAGTTGAAGATCTGTGGTGCGATATATCTGTTTTATATCTGAGAGAAGCTGGCTACAGATTGGTCCTAACATGAACAATTTCAATTTGGGAAGGAGCTCCAGTAGCTGCACATAAAATGAGACACTGACAGTACTTGGCCCAAAAGGATTAAGGTTAAGAAAAAAGACTTCCAAGCCAGCTAGTAGCTTCTTTTGAGCCATGTCCATGAGCCACATGAGAGGTCGATGATGAACAACAAGTTCCAGTTGACAAAGAGCTGGAGCAGCCATAATCATCAACTGAACTAATCTGTTGAAAAGAGTGTGCTGATAATGTGAAAATGAGAGAAGACTTGGTCCCTCAACAGTTAAGTACTTCAGCTGAGGAAGCGTTTCAATTTTAGAGGGAACTCCATCTTCAAAATGGTCTGCAGACACTACTATTCCAAGAAACTCTAGAGATGGACAGAAAGGAAGAAGACTGCACAGCTCGCTTACACACAGGTTATCATGAAGGTGAAATCGAAGTACAGTGAGATTGGCTCCTATGGCATTTAAGAGGACTTGGTAGGGGGAAAGGGAATTATCTTTAGTCCTTTCATGAGGCAAAGTGAAATATGTGTGGATGGTAAGAGCTTTGCATTCAAATCTTGGAATCCACATTCTGGCAAAATTTATTACATCTTGATAAGTATGAGGATCATGAGAAAGAGTAACGTGCTGAACATTAGGGAAAATGGATAATGTGTGTTCTACTGATCCTGAGACGGTCTTATCATTCACCCAAATCATGAGCCCTTCTAGGTCCAGGTACTGCAATGCGTATGAAAGGGAATGGAAGTGTGTAGGCAGCTTGGAAAGTGGCTTAGGCACAAAAGGTCTTGATTTGTAGCATGTGACACTCTCCAGGGATGGGTAGAACAAAAGAAGGTTATATATGAACTCAGAAAAGGAGCCTTTGTTTATACTAAGGGGACAATCACTGTCTGCTCCAAGGTCAACAAATTTAAGTCTGGTGAAGGACAAACATGCCTGACGCTTGGATGATGAACCACTACGTGCCAGGCTGTCAACCTCCTCACGGTCTAGTCCTTTGAAGAATGTCTTGTAGAGACAGTCCACTGATACAACGAGTCTACCAAAAGGCAATTCAACCACAAAGGTGTCCACCAGAGGACAGTTCTGGCTCACACATATCAAAGCTTCTTCTGAGATATTCTTGCGAAAGTGTACCCTTCTAAGTTGTGGTGAGTTTTCCAGTATAACCTGAAGGGGTTCTTGGCTTCCAAATATAATAAACTGCGTTGAGAGTTCTTCTATATTAAAGGGTTTCAATTTCCTTAGAACTTCTGCAAAGACTGGACATGCCTTAGAGGCCAATTCCACTTGAATCTGAAGGAAAAAAAACAAAAACAAATTAATATAGATGAATAGATAATAAAAAAATAATACAAATAGATAAAAAAAAATTTTGAAATATATATATTTTTTTAATTAAAGCTAAAATACCTTTAATTTCATCTTAACCAGCTACACTGAATATTAAGTCTTACTTGTTTTTTTTATGAAAGACGATTTACATCTCAACTAATTAATATGTATGTGATGTACCTTAAGCTGATCAAAGCTGTATACATTTTCCACAGACATGATAAACATTTATGGATTGTCAATCAAACAATGCAGTTTTTTTTCCTAGATACCAATGAATCTCTACGCATAAGCCAAACTGATGAAAGAAACTAAATTCTGCAATGTAACTATAATGTTTTGTTATTGAGACACTGAAGAAGTACAATAAATAACAAAAAAAATATAAAACTATTTATATCTATTAATCACTCTGACATTTTTCTTCAAGTACTGTGTGGGAGGAAAATTAGCAAGTATATAACACATTTTTGTGGACATTTCGGTTTCATAATTACTCTTATTTGACATGTGAAAATGAGATATCCCTTCTTACAAAACAAATGTGCCAAATGATTCAGCCAATCCTGGAAGGGGATGTGAGGCCTATTCTTCTGTGTTAAAAAATAATAAACGTATTTGCTCCACCAAAAATGTTTCACAAAAACACAGCGATAACATGTTGCATATTCCAGATATGCATTCATATAGCAAAGATAAATAAAGGTGCAATTACTGATATAGAATGAGAAACTACTACATCATCATACAAATCATGCAAAAAGACTAAATAACACACAAAAAATTTGTGAACCACTAAATGTTGCTGCTTTTTGCCTTTACAATAAAGCCATTTCCTTTAGTACCTTAACACAGTACACTGATTTCATCTAAGAATATGTAAAAAAATTATTGATTTCTGCTTCTAATAAAAATTTTAATTCCCTCCCACCCCTTGCCCCCCAAAATCAGTAATATAAATAAATCATACATATGAGGAAAGGTTCCGTAATATAATTATTTTTATGAACCAATGTTGGTCCTTTTCATAACCAATACTTCCCTATTTGACTATCATCAATGTTATTATCTATTAGTATCATTATTTTTATATTTTCGTTTTTTATTATAATTCATATTGTTATCAATATCATTATCATAAACATTAATTTTGTCTTGTCTACTGTGATCACCTTACACCCTATTACAAGGATGCATTAATGCATAATGACAACTCTAAGCATGCAGAAGGGCTAATATTGGTTATGCTGGCCACGTAAACATGCAATCCTGATGTTTACGTGCATTGCACCCCTAGGAAAAATAAAACACATTATTTGAATTATTATCTTATAATGTTACATTATATTTTCAGGGATGTTGCTGGAATAGTTTTCTATATTCCTATGGAGAAGGTAGGGAAATCTGGGGAATGTGAGGTGTTTTAACACAGATGGTACTATTAGTCAAATCACTGTTTCATCATCATTTTATGAAGCAAATTCCATGTTTACATGAGTCAGCTTTGGTCACTCGATGGAAAATTGTCAAGCCATATACACTTATGTGTAGTTTCTCTGGCAAGCCCTTTGCTTTGTGGTTCCTTCCTTAGGATCTTATCCTATGTTTTCCTTAGTGTGATGAGTACCCCTTCAACGAACACAACCTTGATGCAGTGAAGTGAAGGGGCTTAAAGTTTCCAAGATCAGTGGACCTAAACTAGACAGGTGTAACCAAACTAAGCAAGTTCATTGTGAGGGAAAAACTAAATGTCTTCCTACGCTATGCTGATCTAAGTCAGTGTGGTGTGATATCTGACTTACCCTCACAGCATGACCAGTACAGCCATGTCATGGGCCCCCAGTCCCCAGTAGCGATAAAGCAACTGGCCACGGCACCGGCCAGACTTGATACAAGGCTTTGTACGGGTGGCCTTTGGTACTTTGACATTGGCACTTCTAATGTTAGGATACTAGCTAGTGAAGGCCGTCATGAAGTGTTAATCAAAGAACTAAAATGCATCTAATGGGATATCATAGGCCTAAATTAAATTTGAAGAACTAGAGTAAAATTCATAAAACTGAAGAAAAACAAAAAAGAAAATGGAGTTGGCTTCTTAGTGAACAAAAAGCTAGCAAAAAATTTTGAAAATATTTATAGTTTAAGTGGTAATAATAATAATTAAATCAAACTACAGATATAAAATTTAAATCATGCAGGTTGACACACTGAAATCACCTTACAATGATGAAGATGTAGAAAGATTTTCTGAAGATGTAGAAGCAGCTATGAAATTGCACAATACTCGGTACTCTTTCATAATTGGTGACTTTAATGGCAAGCAAGAAGTGGTCATGGAAAAACACAAACGGTGAAACTAAGAATTAAATCAACTTCATTCTTACTAACAAACTTACCACAGTAAAGAATGTGGCAGTATCAAATAAATTAAAGTCAATGATCACAGGATAGTGATATGTAAAGTAATGCTGGACTTCAAGAGAGAAAGAGAAAAGTTATTTAGAACGAAGAGGCTAAATATCCCAACAGTCAAAAAGAAGTCAGATGAGCTTGCGATTAGAATTCAGAACAAGGTAAATGGAAACATGTAGTTTAAATGAGAGCCTAACTAATGAGAATCAGCACTAGAATCAGCACACAAAGAAAACAGCAAAAACTCTCAACAGTATCTAAGGATCTCATAAGAAAACGATGTTGAATGGTAATAAGAACAATACAAGACAAAATATAAGCAGTTGAACTGTCTAAAACCATAAACAAGAGAAAAACTAGTGACATTCGAAAAGTACATAAAAATCACTAAGGAAACAGTACTATTAATGAAACATATAAATATTACAGACGATGTGTCCCATGGACATCAATGGACAAAAGTGGGAAAAGATTGAGTACCATTGAGCTAGATGTTACACGTATACTGTAACTTTAAGTATGTAATTGTTGAACATCACCTTAGTTTTCTTTATATTAACCTTTAAACCCACTTTCTGGCTTTCTCTGTGTATCTGCAAAATCATTTGCTTTAGTTCAGTGGTTGATTCATTTAATTGAACAATATCACCAGCAAATCAATGATAATTTGATATTTTTTGTTGATCTGAATTCCTTCCTCCTTCTAATCCAAGTTCATAAAAACTTACTCTAAAACTGTCGTAAACAATTTAAGAGAGATAGTGTCACCTTGTTTGACACATTCCTGTATTGGAATTCAAGAACTTGATTAATGATATAGATTTGGTACACCCAGGAATCCTGCTTGCATTCTTGGCTGGTTTGAAAGCACTTTTAAAAAGCTTAAATACTACAGACAGGAGGCTTATTGGACGATAGTTTCTATGGTTTTAGATGTATCCTTTCTTGTAGATTATCATTAATATACTATTTTTCCACTTACATGGTATGATACAGTTTTGCAAGCATTTGGTAAAAAGTACTGCAAGTTTGTCTGATAAAAAAAAATAACGTGCATCCTTGATTGGGTCAATCAATAAGCCATCTTCACCACCTGCTTTACCCGTACTCATTCCTTTTAGTGCTTTCTTTATTTCGCTCATGTTTATGCAGGGTACTTCAATGTTCATAGTTTCCATGCTGTGATCTTCAGTTTAACTATCATTACTACTACTGCCCTTCTGCTGACGACCTTAGGTGTCTTGACACTTCCTCTAATACTTTTACTCTCGATTTCTGCAACATTCGTGGCCTTAGATCTAATTTCCAATCTGTGGAACACCATCTCTCCTCCACTAAACCTCATCTTCGCTTCCTAACTGAAACACAGTTGTGTGTGACTACTGACAGCAGCCTCTTCTCTGTTCCCTCCTACTTTCTCTATCCTCATTTTCAATCCAAAGCTGGCTGTTGCGCATATGTGCGTAACGACATTACTTGCTCTCGTGCCCACAATCTTGAATCTTCAGAATTTTCTAGCATCTGGCCAAGACTTCAATGTCACTCTCTAACTAAATTCATCTGTGCTGTATATCTCTCACTTAATTCCTCTGACTATGTAAAATTCTTTGACTATTTGACTTCCAAAGTGGAGTACATCCTATCTCACTTTCCTTATGCTGAGATCCCCATTTTAGAGGATTTCAATGTTCACCACCAGCTTTGGCTTTCATCTTCTTTCACTGACCAACCTGGTGAACAAACCTTCAACTTCGCTATCCTTCATGACCTAGAGCAGCTAGTACAGTTCCCTACCCGCATCCCTGACCGCCTTGGAGACACAAACAACATTCTTGATCTTTTCCTAACCTCTAACCCTTCAGCTTACTCTGTTAAACTTTCCTCTCCATTGGACTCCTCTGATCACAATCTCATTTCCGTTACCTGTTCCATCACTCCAGTGCTGCCTCAGGACCCGCCTAAGCGGAGGTGCTTCTGGCATTTCAACTCTGCTAAGTGGGAGGACCTAAGGAAGTACTATTCTGATTTTCCTTGGGATGATTATTGCTTCCATGTCGGAGATCTTTCTCTTTGTGCCGAGCGCATAACAGAGGTGATTATCTCTGGCATAGAGCTATACATTCCTCATACTTTCTCTAATACTAAAGCTAAAAAGCCCTGGTACAACTCTGCTTGTTCTCGTACTGTCAATGATAGAAAGACAGCTTACAAACGGTACCGTAGCCATCCATCTGCTGAAACTCATGTCCTATATATTTCTACCCGTAATCATGCTAAATCTATTCTCCAACTTAGTAAAAACTCTTTCATCAGTAGAAAATGTCAAAGTCTTTCCAACTCTAACTCTTCTTGTGATTTCTGGCATCTAGCCAATAATATCTCTAACAATTTTACTTCTTCATCTTTCCCTCCTTTACTTCAACCAGATGGCCCCACAGCTGTCTCTTCTTTCTCTAAAGCTGAACTCTTCACTCAAACCTTTGCTATCAACTCTACTTTGGATGATACTGGGCATATTCCTCCTACTCCTCCACCCTCTGACTACTTCATCCCTAAAATTAAAATTCTTTATTATGACGTTTTCCAGGCTCTCTCTGGCCTTGATTCTCGGAAGGCTTATGGTCCGGATGGAGTCCCTCCTGTTGTTCTCAAAAACTGTGCTTTCGAACTCGCTCACTGCCTGGTCAAACTCTTTCGTCTGTGTCTCTCTACTTCTACCCATCCTTCTTGCTGGAATTCTTGCTCACATTCAACCTGTCCCTACAAGAGGTGACCGCTCCAATCCTTCTAACTACCGCCGAATGGCTTTGATTTCCTGCCTTTCTAAAGCCCTTGAGTCTGTCCTTAACAAGAAGATAATGAGGCATCTATCAGCTCACAACCTTTTCTCTGATTGCCAGTATGGTTTCCGTAAAGGCCGATCTACTGGTGATCTTGCTTTCCTAACTAAATCTTGGTTATCCTCTTTTAGGGACTTCGGTGAAACCTTTGCTGTTGGCCTTAACGTATCAAAAGCCTTCGATAGAGTCTGACATAAATCTTTAATTTCTAAACTACCCTCCTACAGATTCTATCCTTCTCTCTGTACCTTCATCTCCAGTTTCCTTTTCGACCATTCTATTGCTGTTGTAGTGGACGGTCATTGTTCTCCTAAAACTATCAACAGTGGTGTTCCTCAGGGTTCTGTCCTATCACCCACTCTTTTTCTATTATTCATCAATGATCTCCTAAATCTGACTCATTGCCCTATCCACTCATATGCTCATGACACCACCTTGCATTTTTCAACGTCGTACAGCAGACGCCCAACCCAACAAGAATTAAATGACTCAAGGCGAGATGCTATAGGACGCCTAACTTCTGCTCTTTCAAAAGTTTCTGATTGGGGCAGAGCAAACCTGGTTTTGTTCATTGCCTCAAAAACTCAATTTCTACAACTATCTACTCGACATAACCTTCCAGATAATTATCCCTTCTTCTTCAATGACACTCAACTTACCCTCTCCTCCACATTAAAGACACTTGGTCTGTCCTTTACTAAAAATCTTAACTGGCAATTCATGTCTCTACTTTTGCTAAATCATCTGCATCTATAAATCATCCATGTTTATCCATGAAAACACTGCAAAATTTGTTCATCCAGTTTTATACTGTCTGGAAACTTAATTGCAATCTCACCTAATTCTTCCAAGTAATTGAATCCGTGAGTACAGTCGGCCCCCCAAGGGTGCGCACTCCAAGGGTGCGAAATTATAAGGGTGCGGACAGTATAGGCTTGGCACTTATGTTCAAAGGGTGCGAAAAAATTCAAAGCGTGCGCAAAATCACTAGCTGGCAGCAGCGGGATGAGGCAACACACACCCTGCCATTCTCCACCAGTCCTTGACGCGTTGTCAGCTAGCAGTCTCTCTCTCTCTCTCTCTCTCTCTCTCTCTCTCTCTCTCTCTCTCTCTCTCTCTCTCTCTCTCTCTCTCTCTTTCTCTCCACCATTCGTCTTTCTCTCCCTCCTTCCATCTCCTTTAAAGAACTCAACATCCTAAAGTTTCATTTGTGGAATTCTTCTTACTCCTCCTCCTCCTCTTCTTCTTGTGACCTGTTATGGTTTGTATCGCCTTGTAGGTCCCATCTTCCTTGGTGTTACGGTTCCTCTATCCTTCCATAGACGTGAATAGGAAGAAAGTGCAACACAAAGGAAGATTTTTACTGATTTTACTAGTAATTTCTTTTCAATTACGCTAATTTTCTTTGCATTCTTCTCACGTCTGTATAAGACGGGAAATACGCAAAGAAATTCAGCTTTTGTCGGGCGGCCATGTTGTGATGGCGTCATCTCTCTCTCTCTCTCTCTCTCTCTCTCTCTCTCTCTCTCTCTCTCTCTCTCTCTCTCTCTCTCTCTCAGATGTGGGATTCCTCCTCCTCCATCTTAGATACTGTAATGGCTTCCGCCAGTACAGTATCTATCTATTATCTATCATATTTAATCACATGTGTATATGTACTGTATATTCTTTCATTATATCATGTATTTCGGGGGTTATTGGGCGAAAAAAGGGTAAGTCTTAAGAATCCCGGACTACATTAGTGAATTTCCCATAGGTTATTAACTTCCAAGGGTGCGTTTTTCCAAGGGTGCGCAAGGGTTCGGACTACATTAAGTGCACCCTTGGGGGGCCGACTGTACTCAAAATGATGAATCCTGCCCAGCCCTACTGAACAGGAAAAAACAGGACCGGAATACTGAGACGTATGGGTCCCCTCCCTACACCTAGGGGCCCCACCGCCGCCCAGCGCAGCATGCGGTCGTTAGTTATTTTATTAAGGTGAGCTCTGGGTTTTGCATGCCGAAAAAAAGTTGTTGTTGTGCCTTGTTTGGCATGCATGCCATGGGTTACCCATCCATGACCTGGACCCTCTCTTTCTGGCAGAGGTATTTGGGTGCCATGGTAAAGCACTGGTCATGTGACACATAGTAGCTATAATGTGAATATTCCAGAGGATAGAAGAAGAAAAAACACTCAAGAGAGAGTACTAATGATTTTTCTAAGGAGGAATAGAACATGGAAGGAAGGAATTGCTTCCAGGGACCTCCACTTAATGCCAAACATAATATCAACTCATGGAGCTCGAAACGCAGGAAAAAAACCTGATTGAGCTCATGGTTTTCAAACAAAATGACATGTCCATCATTTAAGTCAATATTCAATGCGGAAATGAAGTCACAAAATAGATTGATATACAGGAGAAAGGGAGAAATTGCTGTACAGAATTAAATACACAATGATAAAGGCAGCCACACATCAATACACAGAAAGACAACAAACACAAAAAATTATGACATGATGCACCATGACATTGAAATGCTAGCAAACAAGTGTTTCAATACAACAAAAGGTACTTACCGATGGTTGGTCACTATTGGTCATGCCATCTGGTTTTCTTCCAACTCGGATGGAAAATAAAAGTTGCAGAAGCAGCCTCAAGAGGGGAAAGAGGCAGTACTGGTCAAGATATTCCAGCTCAGTGGCCAGGCATTCCAGCACACGCCTCCATACACTTACCCGACCCCTCACCATTACATTACTCTCCCACCACTCCTTTACAGCCTGCATGTGGTCCTGTAAGGGGAAAGTAAATAGTTCATATTACTTCATTTGAAAAACACATTTCTTCTGAGGTTATAACATCAAGGGTTTCATCACTACCATGATGGTTATTTAATAATCAATGGGAGGCAGTGGCCTAGTGGCTAGCAGTCGGGCATACCAACTCAGAGTCTCAAGTTCGAGCCCCGGCAATACCACCGAGTGGCCTAAGATCACCCACATGCTGCCATAACACTATCCTCGATGAGACTGCAAAGCTATATGCTCGAGGAGCTTCCACTGGCAGCATGAGCCTCTCAATAAGAAACGAGGCGTCACTTAAAAAATCTAACCCGCGTCGATGGCCGACCATCTAAGGCCTCCATTAAGCCTACTGCCGCCATGGGTACAAGATAAAAAGGATAAATATTGTTGTATAATTCATATCCTTATAATCATCTTTTCTCAAAGCTGGTTCTTTGTTACCATGGGTCAGCTTCTGTTGTTTAATGATGGCTTACCAAGCTGCATGGTTATTTGCAGCTTATCTGTAAAGTACTCCAGTTTGTTTGTCCCTTAACCAAACTTTATCTTTAGTATTCTTTGGTCTACCTACTAACAATCTTCTTTCCACTTCAAAATATCTACCATATTATTTCACTCAGTCATTCGTGAAATACCCTACATATGAGAGACATGTTCAAACTGAGGCTGCATTCCATGCCACTTTTGTCATCCTTTGTTTGAACATAAAAGTGCTTGGGTTGGTGTACACTGCTTTTGTACTAGCCTATGCCTTGTTTTGTTTTTTTCATAAAATTCTTGAAACACTAGGCTGTTTTGCTTAACTCAGTTTTTTTTCATAAAATTCTTAAAACAATGTAAAAAATTTACTATTGACAACTTTTAGTTTTTTCATATAAAAATAAGTGTCATAATTCACTGGACAGGTGTGAATTTTTTTTATTTTGTGACCTGCTAGCAATAGATTGTACTTCAGACAGCTGCTCTGCAAACCCACTGTCACTGCTAGCAACATACAATATTCCTCATCACTTCCAGTGTTTTCACTATGCTTTCTTCCCAACTAGTTAAATGTTTTGCTGTATTTTCTTGAAAAGTGCACGGCCGGGGTTTGATGACAGCTCAGTTCCATGAGTGTCAAGGACTGCATAATTGATGATAAGCTTGAAATTTATGTTAAATAACAAATAAATTATTTTACAAATGATGGCTGTCTGTGTGGCTTGTGGATTGTTTAATAATGGAAATGATTGTTGTCAAAATGCCAGTCATCATTACTATCAGCAAATATAAATTCTGATGGAAAACATATACCATACTTGAAATATGGGAGATACAAGGAACAAAATCCCAAGCTTCAATTTCGTGGGTTTCATGATTCACAATTTTCGCAGTGTCCTCAGAACATAGCAAGTGATAAACCTTGGAACCCTCTGTAAACCTAGATTTTCTACTACAAGATCACAGCACTCAATGAAAATCATTTTACTGCAATTTCCATTTCTTAAGAATGGTAAGCAAATTTTTTTTACATTAAATGTCCAACATATGTACAAATTCCATATCATATAATTTCCAATCCTACTTCTAAGTGTGCATCCATAAAAGTATGCATTAGTAATTCAACCAGTTCTCTTGTAAGCTTCACACTTAAGTTTGCTATCATTATCAAACTATATTGAGAAAACTGAGGAGAAAGAGTGAAAGCAGAATACAAAGACAAAACACTCCAGTCAAGTACCGTATTTAATGGCTTATTGGCTTTTTCCCTAAAAATGTTCCAGGAAATCACACTGCATCTTATAAGGCCAAGGGTAAGCTTTGGGTTACTGGTTAGTGGAGTTCTAGTGCTGCAGTGGCCCTTAAACTAAACCGCAAATATCTCCACAAATGTAAATTCGATAGCAATCGCTTCTACACCAACAAGGGCAACTCTTTTCCAAGGTAACAATGTATAATAGTAGTACTTAATGGTACTTCATATAAATTAACACGTCAGGAAGAAAATTAAGTGACGATGATTAAACATGCAGGTACATAAACAAACTAGCAAACTTGACAACACACGCAAAACCTACTGCCTTTCCTTAGTACGAAGCAAGAGATCAATGAGGTACAACACTTTCTTCATAAAACTTTTTATCTTTGTTTAATTGATAGACACAAACAATATATGGATAGTATTGATGAGATATTAAGAAGATAGGTTATTATTCAGTATTTGCAAGTGCCCTTTCCTCCATTTTGTGCAAATCTTTTGACAATCTTGTCTTACATACGTGTTCAACAAACCTTGAAGCTCGTTCAAGTTTGAAATTTCTAGATTCCATTACCACAACATAATGGTCACAGAAACGACATGCTTACACAATTGCTTATATGTTGCAAGTAATACAATTTGCAAAGGAAAATGGCAACAGAGTTGCTGCTAGGAACTTAGGACCACCTCCAACCGAGAAAATGGTACGCGTCTGGCGAAAACAAGAGGAACAACTTCAGCAAGCAGTAAAATCAAAGTGCAACCTTTGCACAACAATGGGTGGAACTGGAAAAGGAGATAAAGACTTGGATTGTACAGTCGGAGGCCATCTGTACCAGGCTCTTCCTAACCAAAATTCCGAATCAGGCAACATATGTCACCTCCTTTTTCATAGGAACTGTCATTGGCTGGAGCTGCCAGTGACCTAGCTCTAGTGACCCGCCCTTCACCTGTCCCACTACCCATTAGCAGTAGTAGTAATAGTAATTGGGGTAGTAGTAGTAGTAGTAGTAGTAGTAGTAGTAGTAGTAGTAGTAGTAATAGTAGTAGTAGTAATAGTAGTAGTAGTAGTAGTAGTAGTAGTAGTAGTAGTAGTAGTAGTAGTAGTAGTAGTAGTAGTAGTAGTAGTAGTAGTAGTAGTAGTCAGGCCCGTAGGCTGGGGGGGTTATCTGGGTTACTCGTAACCCCCCCGCAGAGCAGCACCAAGGTCCGCCTAGACCAAGTATCATAAAGTCTGATGAAGCTTAGCAGAGAAAGATGGACCCAGAATCCCTGAAGCCAATTACACACACTCACAAGGTGTCCACCAGCTGCACTGCAGCAGTCAAAGCAGTTGCAGTAACACATATGCATGTGTGTCTGGGTCCTACTTCAACTGGCCTGCACATTACCCATGACATCCTGTGAATGTGAGAGGAGTGCGAGTACTATGCGTCAGTTGCCTATATGCGAAGCAATATGAGTCAGGAGAGGCTTTCTTCACTCGCACTCCTCCACATTCACTACGATGTCCCTATCAACCTCAACTTGGCTGTTGACGTATACTCCAAGCTCCACCTTAGACGCCTGGAATTGGAGTACCTGATCAAGCCAGAGATGTCATAGTAATACCTTTCTTGCCATTTTTGTAAAATTCCTAGTCAGATGATGACTAAGTACTGTAAGAGCTGACTATAGCTTGATAAATTAGACTGATCACTGGTGTTATTTTGACAGTCTGTCATCCATTTTAAAAGGGAAAATATAAGCTCATTTCAGTTGCATGAAATAGGCTTTCAGAGTGCCTAGGATGCAGGAAATACATCCTTTTTCCAAAAATTTTCTGGGGGTGCATGCCCCCAGACCCCCCTAGCATGTGTTAATGCCTCCAACATTCGTGCCATCAGGTCCACCCAAGTAACCCGCCCAAAGTTTACCCAGCCTACGGTTCTGAGTAGTAGCAGTAATAGTGGTAGTATTAGTAGTACAGTGCTCCCTCCAATTTTGCGTGAAATTGGTCAACATTGCAGGCCGCAAAATGCGAATTCGCAAAATTGGAATAATTAACCTTATAGTGATTCTAGTCATATTTTTGCTCTTGTTTGTACACAAGTACATGTAATTATACATCCTACAATAAAGAAAAATACAGAAAAACAAACATTATCAGAGATGGAGATTGGTCTCGGTCGCAAAATTGGAACATCGCAAAATTGGAGAGAGCCCTGGAGCTATTGGCTACCGTTGCCGTGTTGCTGCCGAGGTCAAGTAATCTGCATGGTTCTGCTACAAGCGAGGCCCAACTCGGCACTAACAAAGACCTGCATCGGATGGCCTGCAGGAGGATGGTGGCAACAATCAAATGGGCCATGAAAAAATGGGAGGAGGACCTGCGCCCCAAACAATGAGGAAACAAGACTTGGTGGTCCCTGGTCAAGGAGAAGCAGGGAATCAGCCGTCAAGATTCCATCCCTCCCTTCACCAAGCAGGATGGAACAGTGGCCACCAACAGCAAGGAGAAGGCCCAGCTGCTGGCTAACCTTTTCACTGAAAAAAGGAAGGTGGAGGCCCACCAGCAGCCCCCTCTCGTCTGGAGCAGCAGTGCGAGGAGACTGCCACCATGGTGGAGGTGATGCAGACACAGGTTAAACAGCTTCTGTGAGGGCTGGACACCAAGAAAGCCACCGGCCCTGACGATGTCAGCTCGCACTTGCTAAAACAGTGCGCCCAGAAGCTGTCTGTCCCTCTTACCACTGTCTTCACAACCTGCTTACGGGAAAACATCTGGCCTTCAGTGTGAAAGGAGGCTCGGGTGGTTCCAGTTCACAAGAGGAGCTCCAGATCTGACCAAAAAAACTACAGGCCCATCTCCCTGCTGTCTGTAGTGGGGAAAGTGTTTGAAAGGATCGTGGCACAGGTAGTCTGTCATCACCTTAGCGAAACTTACCTCCTCTAGGATCAACAGTTTGGGTTCAGACCTGGACAGTCCACTTCTGACCTGCTGATGGTCCTAACAAAAAAAGTGGCAGGACGCCCTTGATGACAGCCAGGACACTGTCGTGGTGGCCCTGGACATAGCGGGTACCTTCGACAGGGTGTGGCACGGAGGACTGTTGGAAAAACTCTAAGCAAAAGGCATCCCGGGTGACCTGCTGATGCTCCTAGAAAACTACCTGCAAGGAAGAACCCTCCAGGTCGTCGTCATGAAGCATCAGTGTCACAAGGATCTGTGCTTGGGCCTGTCTTGTGGAACATCTATATAGACGATCTTCTCCGGCAGCTGCCAGCAGTCTCAGCTTACACTGATGACTGTACTCTCTCCTGCACCTACCCACGACAGGACAGTGAGCGTGCTGCTGACGAGATCAATCAGCAGCTTCGCATTATACAGAAGTGGGGTACACACTGGCAGGTGACCTTTACACCGGAGACAACACAGGCAATGGTGATCTCTCGGTCCCTTGCCGCCAAACTAGCAGCAGAGGGTAAGCTGTATCAATGATGGTGTTCCTCTCCTGCTCTAGGAAACTGTCAAAATTCTGGGAGTGGAGGTGGACCGGGAGCTACAGTTTGATGGCCACATCAAACACATTGGCCAAAAAGTCCTCCTATAAGATCACTGCCCTACGAAGGGTGGCCGGCTTCCTCGATAAAGGGGGTAAGCTCTTGCTCTATAAGGCCCAGATACGGCCTTACTTAAGAGTATGCTGCCCTCTCGTGGATGCCGTGTGCATCCTCACACACCAGGAAACTGGACAGCATCCAGCATCGAGCCTTATGGGCAACTGCAGAAAGTCATGATGATTTTTTCTGGTAATGAGGTTTGGTGTTATAGATTTATGAAAAGAAATGGATTAGCAATGCGAACTAGAAACAAAAATATCAGAATAAAATTAAGGAATTCATGGGTGATAGTGACCTTGATTTTGTAGGATTTCAACATGTATAAACAAACATTAATTTATTTTTTAATGCCTGCTCAAATTGAGGTGCGACTTATAGGCCATCAAATACTGTACAGTCTGCTGCTGGTCTCTCTCGAGACAGCCGGCCGTCCTCCTATGGAAAGAGCTCAGAGCTCATACTGACCAATCTTTGGGTTGGACCGAGACCACTCACATACAACACACCGGGACAACAAGGTCACAACTCCTTGATTTACATCCCGTACCTACTCACTGCTAGGTGAACAGGGGCTACACGTGAAAGGAGACAAACCCAAATAATCTCCGTCCGCCCAGGGGATCGAACCCTTGCCCCATCGGTTGTGAGCTGAGTGCGCTAACCACTACGCTAGCGCACCTAGAAGCCTACCAAAAGCAGCTTCTTCTGTGGCAGGCAGTCAGGGAATTGAGTATCAGTAGCCATGATGATCTTGTCCATGCCAGGATGATCATAAGGTATCCACTGCTCTGAAATGGTAAAAAGAACATAAGAACAAAATAAGTCTATAGAAGGCCAGTCTGCTAGTACAAGGCAATACCTGTTTACTTGACACCATCTCTCATCCTTATCAATCTATTTACCCTTCTCTTAAGCCTTCCTATGACATTCACACTTACAACTGGCTGTTAAACTTGTTCTACTTATCCACTACCCTATTTGTGAATGGATACAGCAGTCAAAAGAGGTAAGTGATATAAGAGAGGACATGACAGATGGGAAAGTAGAGGATGTAGTTACGGTATCTATAGAATAAATACTAGTAGCTGTAGACCAAGTGTTTGGCACAAAGGAGGTGAAAATAAGGAAACAAAAAGGAGATGCATAGTGGACAGACGAGGCTAAAGAAGCAGTGAAATATAAGCGTAGCATGTGTGAAGACCATTTTAAGAAATGTTCCTGAGCATGTAATGCATAGAATGAGAAGAGAGTGATAGATAGAAGATAGAATACAGATACAATGTGTGATTAAAGATAGCAAAAGGAAAATGAAAATTTTGGGGGCCAACACACACACACACACACACACACACACACACACACACACACACACACACACACATACACACACACACACACACAAACTCATGCATATATACACATACACTCTTCTAACTTACTTTATAGGTTCCTAGAGAAGATGAAGCGACCCCTGCCCCAACACATAAGGTCAGTCATGTAAATGGGGATGCAGGCAAGGATCTTATCCACTAAAAAGTGCCAGGGTTTACCCCTGCCACTTCATATTCAACAAATGCCTCTCTTCCTTCCCCCACCTGATCTGATCCAAGGGTCAAAGCAGATGCTTGGGAACCTCCACACAGTTCTTTGCACTCCTAAAGCCACTTTGCTCCTCACAATTAACACCTGTACCCTCTCTGATCCTTTTTATCAGTATCCTACCATACACTCTACCTACTACAGACTTATACTCCTTAAATTAGTACACTCACACCTATCACATGCACTCACCCAATCAATGATCAATGAGTTACTTGAAAGGTACAATTGGTGTGACGGCGACAGTATAAAAACTATAAAGAGAAAATTTAGTATGTCTAGTAAAGGAGAGTTGTAGGATGGTGGAGGTGGTAAAACTAAGCATCCAGAAATATCATGGGCATCTGGAAAGAATGGGTAAGTGAGATGACAATAGAGATTTACAAGAGTGGAATACATTCTGCTAGTGTGAAAGGTACTCTACAGAGTGGAAGGACAGATAGCTGTAATACAAAAGCAATACCATCCCTAAGTATTAAGGAGCATGTGGACAGATTCTCATGTCGGGGCAGAAGGAAAGCAAGTGGTACACGCAAGGCATCTGGTAATACAGTGCACAACCCCACATTAACAGTACTGTGAATTATAACCAAATTCTTGTGGAGGTTATATTAAGTTATAAATGTTAAAATAACATTTAAAGGGCAATATTCAGTATTCTCAATGCCTAAATATCTCAATATCTGTTAAGAAAGGATGTGCATGAATGGGCTCTAGCATGACTACACTTAAATTAATAATTAACTCTGATCCAAAGATCTTATAAGCTGAACTCACCTATGTCTTGAGGGAATGTAAGTGTTGAAATAGAGGCTGGAATGGAGTGTCTGATGATAACCTTAACTAAGGTCTCCTTTGCCAACCTCTCCAGCCTCCGGGGAGAGTGGACTGGGCTAGTCATGGCTGCCATATTTCCTTCATTCAACCCGTTGCCGTCCACACTTTAGTAGACTCCTAAAAATATTAAAAGTGATCAGTGTCATGCAGGCAATATCAATATGGCAGGAACACATTCCACTATCACCTAACAGTAAGGTTGGTGGTCTTGGGGAAAAGGGAGTTCGTGGATGGAAGTGTAATGATGAAATAAGACTGAAGGTCATATATATTTACTTAGTTGTAGTTAATTAGTTAATGTAAATAAAGACCAAGTGCCAGACAATAAAGGTCATATGGCGCTATGTTAATCTAAAAGGTAGACGGTACAGCAAAGAGAAGATGATATGGCAAATTATGAGGAGGGAAAGGGCAGTTATTCATAGCCAAAGGGTTAGATCAAATGAAGGATGTGTGTTTGCTGTAGGAAGGATATTATGTGGAAATGTAGAGATTCTGTGCAGGAGGGTTGGAATAGATGAGTTAAGTGAGGGAAAGCTGTAGCTCATGCAGCAGTGTAACAAAGACAGAGGAGCAGAATGTGGGGTACAGAAAGGGGGTATTACATGTCATACAAAGGATCGGTGGAGTTTTGGTAAACTTACTCTCCTGAAGTTATTTGAGATTTTAGATACATTATTTTTTGCATGTTGATTGTTAAATAGTTAAGGTTTAATATGAAATAAACAGAAATAAAATGTCTTTAATATTTTTGCTATTATAGCCTGAATAATTTTACTCAATTCACCCCAACAAGAAATTGTTGTGGGGTGAATTGAGACAGGTGTAAAAACTGTTTTATATGGTAAATAAACGAACATCCTCTTACATGAATTTACTTGATATCTGAATGAAATAAGATCAGCTCAAACAAAAATACACACCTTTCAGGCATTTAGTTACCTAACCATACTGTTATCCATTTCTCCTAAATCATTACCAGTACCTGTACTTGCATCTGAATCCCTATCATAAAGAGCTGTCACCTCATGTTCTGCACTTTTTGTTACACTAGCCTGCTTTTTCTTTACACTTTTAGCTTTCTTTACACATTTAGCTAACCTAACCCTCACAATCTCCGGTCAATTTTTACTTTGTTGTGGGAGAAGGGTGGGCATCAGAATTAATTATATTGCAAGAACGATTCATTTGCGAGGGAAACGAAGGTATCATGATTTTCCTTATGACCTAAATCACCAGAAAAACAAAAATAATATTAGAAAATCGTTGGTTGGATGAAACTGCAAATTGACCACTAAACCTAACCAAACCTAACTAAACCTAACCAAACCTAACTAAACCTAACCAAACCTAACTAAACCTAACCAAACCTAACCAATCCTAACTAAACCTAACCAAACTAAACCTAGCCAAACTTAACTAAACCTACCCTAACCTAACGAAACCTAAGCTAAGCTAACCTAACCAAACCTAAGCTGTTTCCCTGCTAACTACTTCCCTACTTATGACTATCTTGCTTAATTTATCAACCTATTGTCCCCTAAAGATTTGTACTGGCTCCAGTTCCCTATCCGACTCTTCCTGAGAAAATACGGACAAGAAATGATTATTTAATCCCTTACTAATTTCCTCGCCATTATCTATCAAGCTGCCATCCATTCCTTTAAGAGGTCCTATTCTATCCTTTGCTTTAGCCTTGTACAGCTGATAGAATCCCTTTGGATCCTTCTGGGCATCTCTAGCTATCCTAAACTCATAAATCCTCTTTGCGGTTCTAATATCCTTTTTAACTTTCCTAGCTAGATCATTATACTGCCCTACTACCTGTGCTTCTCCCCTTTTAATTATCCTATAGTCCCCATTTTAATCCAATTTCCCTCCTAATGTTGCTGTTCATCCATTTTGGATAATTTCTATTTGACCTAATCCTCCCTCTTTGGTATATACTGCTCCTGCCCTGAATGAATTTCCCTAACTATGCTATTATAATGCAATTCTACCTCAATGTTTTGATCCTCCTCTCTGCCTACTCCCAGCCCCTCTCAATCTATAGTCTGCAGGTGGTATCTAAGGCCCAGGTAATTGGCTTTTCTAAAGTCTGGTACTAAGGCAGTGTATTGTTCTACCTCCCTCTTTGCATTGATTTTGAATCTAATTTCATGGTGGTCACTATCATCAAATCTAGCTCCAATCTCAACCTGACTGACCAAAGTTTCATTATTCGTGAACACCAGATCTAAAATATTTCCCTGTATCGTTGGTTCCCTTACAAGTTGTATGAAAAAACATCCTGGACCACATTTAAGAATTCTTCCGAGCTCCCGTCTCCTGTCATACTATCCCAGTCTATTTTCCTATGATTTATAGCCTCTAATAATGCACATATTATTATACCTAGATGCCCTTGCAAGCTCCTGCATCAAGGGTGTACTAGCTTCTTCGTCTAAATCCGGAGGCCTATATATAATCCCTACAACAAACTTTTTCCCTCCTATAATAATGTCAATCCGTAATGATTCCGTATTCCTATCTGTTTTTATTGCGGTATTGACATAGCTATTTAATGTGTTTCTAGTGCTTTAATGTACAGTGCATTATAAAGGTAAGAAGATATCGAATGGGTCGTCTTACAAATCTTTACCAAAGGGGAGGCTAGATATTTGAGGGGACACAAGAAAAATGCAAAAATTAATTTGATTGAATGAAACAAAAAACAAAGCGCTTAGAGATACGGCAATCGCACTGTGTTGTCATCCCGCTATTCGTACGGCCTGTGCCTTATTATTTACCTGGTAAAGCATCTTTCAAGTTATGTTAGGTTGATTATGTTGTTATGTTAGGTTTGGTTAGGTACAGTTTGGTTCGGTTACGTTCGGTTGTATAAGATTTTTACCCAAAAGTTAGGCACGTGCCGTATCTATAACCGAGCACTATGATGATACAGCTTAAGTTAGGTTATGGTTAGATTATGTTATGTTATGTTAGGTACGGTTTGGTTCGGTTATATAAGCTTTTTATGATTTATTACCCAAAAGTTACGCACGTGCCGTATCTATAACCGAACACTATGAGGATACGGCTGCTGTACCTGTAAACTGTGCCAACAAAAAATTCAGCTTTCTCCAAAGATGAATAGATACTTGGAATGGACTGAAGAAAGAGGTGATAATGAAAAAGAATTTACAACTAAATGAAAAACTGGACAAATATAGATACAGACAGGACCACACGAGTGTAGCAAAAGCCCTTTAAACAACTATGTAAATACGCCACCCAATGTAGGTTGGTAGGTGAGACTAATCCACGCTACAATTAATGATTATACAATAGCAATCTATTTACTTACAGCGAACATTTGATCAGTACAGACCGGCAGCAAAGTAAAACATTGCGTTTACTTCTTATACAGGTAGAAGACAATCTGTTGTTGTTGTTGTTATTGTTTTGGCCTTGTACATATGATCTTGATCTTGATCTTGATGTCACAGGTGACTTGAAATTTCCTCCAAGTCGGGCCTTTATATCGGCAGCTCCTGTGAGGGGAATAAGGGGGGAAAAAAAGAGGAAAATACACAGAAAAAAAAGAAACTAAATAAATCAAAGATGCATACTCTAATTACATGCCCTAATCTCTCAATCTCGCATACCACATTTTCTCCAGGAACTCTTTCACCGCATCAATCATCCGTTCACTCGTCTCCTCACACAGTCCTAGCAACAACGCCATCCATTCCCTTCCAGTTCTTTCAGTCACCTCATTCATTTCACGTCCCATTTCTGCCAGAATCACAGGTCTTGATCATGGTCTTGATTCCACAGGTAACTTGCCTACAAGTCAGGCCTTTGTGGTGGCAGCTCCTGTGAGGGCAAAAAAAAAAAAAGGAAATAAAAAACAGAAAAAAACTACATATTCTATATACTCGCCCTAGTTTCTAGATCTTGCATATCACATTTTCTCCAGGAAATCTTACACCGTGTCAATCATCCGTGCACAACACTAGCCATTCTCTTCCAGTTCTATCAATCACTTCATTAGTTTCACGTCCCATTTCAATCAGAATTACACGCACAATTTTCATTATGTCATGGTCATACTTCTCACATTCCAGTATTACATGCGCTACCGTCTCATCCTGTCCCATGTCACACATCTGGCACACTTTGCTGCGGGACTCTGACCAACTGTAGTTCCTTGCATTCAGCATTCACATCCATACACTGTGCTCTAGCTCAGAAAAGAAGATCACCACCCAGGCTTCCATCATACCACTTTACATACATTGAGGCATCTTTCTCTCTGAACCATTCTAAAGTTTTCTTTCGTTCCATCTCAGTCTTCCACTTTTACTCAGTCCTACACCTTTCACTATTCTGTCTATCTCATTTTTCCACTTGCTCACATCCCACTCTAACCCTTCTCTGCTACTGTTCATCACCTTCCATTCATATACCCTTTCTCTCACTTCAGAAAATCTATGCACCCACATAACCAGCAGGCCACTCCTGTCTACCATATTCGTACACTTACTACTCCTTACATTCCACAAATAAACCTTTCGTGCTATTCTTGTATCCTCCATTCATTCCAACCTTACTTTGTATCTCAAGGCCGCCTGCATGTGTCTCTCCATAAACGTACTCCATCCCATGTCACCTCGCAAGCCTACTAGAGCTGCATACCTTAGTCACTTAGTGCATTCAGTGCCATTCTTGCTACTCTATTCTGCCTAACATCTAACTTGTCTATCTCCTTTTTACTCCATGCTGTCACATCCATACCATACATAATACTTGGCACAGCCACACTTTTCTCAGCACATCATACTTCCAAGCCCTCATACATGCAGCACTTCCTAGTCGTCCCACCCAAGATCCAGATAAACCTTGGTTTATCTGGATCTTGGTCCCACCCACTAGTTCAACTGCTTGCTCTCTTAATTTTTCATTCTTTCACATTCATGCAGACTCATGCCCTAGATACTTGTATTCACGCATCTCCTACTTATTCTCTCCCAACTTGCTCACAGTATCTCTTTCATCTTACGACCTTTTTACTAGCATTACTTTACTCTCTCACTGCTGAATTTAACTCCGAAATATCTCGCATATCCACTCACAACATCAAGTAAACTTTAAAGCTCTTCAGCCGTCGCACTCATAACTATCACATCATCAGCATACAACAGCAAGCATATTCCTCTGACTGTGTAAAAATATTTGACTATTTGACTTCCAAAGTGGAGTACATCCTATCTCACTTTCCTTATGCTGAGATTTCCATTTTAGGGGATTTCAATGCACACCACCAGCTCTGGCTTTCATCTTCTTTCACTGACCAACCTGGTGAACAAACCTTCAACTTTGCTATCCTATATGACTTAGAGCAGCTGGTACAGTTCCCTATCGTATCCCTGATCACCTTAGAGACACGCCTAACATTCTTGATTTTTTCCTTACTTCCAACCCTTCAGCTTACTCTGTCAAACTTTCCTCTCCGTTGGGCTCCTCTGATCACAATCTTATTTCCGTTACAAGTTTTATCGCTCCAGTGCAGCCTCAGGACCCGCGGGGGTAATTCTGGCATTTCAACTTTGCTAAGTGGGAGGACCTAAGGCAGTACTATTCTGATTTCCCTTGGGATGATTATTGCTTCCATGTCAGAGATCCTTCTCTTTGTGTCCAGCGCATAACAGAGATGATCATCTCTGGCACGGAGTTATACATTCCTCATACTTTCTCTAATACCAAAGATAAAAAGCTCTAGTTTAACTCTGCTTGTTCTCGTGCTGTCAAAGATAGAGGCAGCTCACAAACGGTACCGTAGCCATCCATCTGCTGAAACTTATATCCTTTATATTTCTGCCCTTAATCATCCCAAATCTATTATCCAACTTATTAAGAACTCTTTCATCAATAATAAATGTCAAAATCTTTCCAATTCTAACTCCTGTCGTGATTTCTGGCATTTAGCCATTAATATCTCTAACAAATTTACTTCTTTATCTTTATCACCTTTACTTCAACCATATGGCTCCACAGCTGTCTCTTCTTTCTCTAAAGCTACCAACTTTACTTTGGATGATAATGGGCATATTCCTCGTACTCTCATACCGTCTGACTGTATATTTCGTATAATTATAATTCTTCATTATGACATTTTTCATGCCCTCTCTGGCCTTGATTTTTGGAAGGCTTACGGTCCGGATGGAGTCCCTCCTGTTGTTCTCAAAAATTGTGCTTCCGAGCTCACTGACTGGTCAAATTCTTTCGTCTGTGTCTTTCTACTTCTACCAATCCTTCTTGCTGGAAGTTTGCTCATATTCAATCTGTCCTTAAAGAGAGTGACCGCTCCAATCCTTCAAACTAACGCTCTATAGCATTGATTTCTTACCTTTCTAAAGCCTTTGAGTCTGTCCTTAACAAGAAGATAATGAGGCATCAATCAGCTCACAACCTTCTCTCTGATTGCCAATATGGTTTCCGGAAAGACGTTTATTCATATTATTATAATGTATGAAGAAACAGTAAACTTATAATGGATAAGATATATATAAACATATAAAGAAACGTGGCATACATATTTTACAGTGTTGCTAATAAAAAGCAGTACCTATTAATGAATTTCCATTTCGTTCTGGATAATGCATCTTATCACGCAAGAAAACTTCACATATGACATATGATGTTGCCAGATACACGATTCGGGCCTCATAATTTTTTTTAAAATACGAAATTGATTTGAATTTGCGCGACAAATCTCTACACATTGCCGGCAACGCTGTAACACGGTTATTCCCCACGACGAGAACACCCCAGCCACATTTTAAGATGAATCTGACTATAGTCTACTGCTGATCTTCTTGTTTATCTAACTGAGTCTTGGTCATCCTCTTTTAGAGATTTCGGTGAAACCTTTGCTGTCGGCCTTTGTAATGCCCGATATTAGAAATCCTAGAAAGTCCCCCTTTTATTAAGTTCTTTATAAATGATTTATTTATTTTCGCCCACATACTTTTCATCTCCAGTAAAAGTCAATTTCTATATCATCAAGTAATTAAAATAGATAGCTTTCTTTTTATAACCTTGTTATAAGAAAGATGAAGCAATCTTGATAATTTGTTGCCTCATATATATGAGAAGCTACATTCCCGCCAGTTTCCTCTTAAGGTTTAGCAGTTAGTAAATTTTCCTTGATGAAAATAATTGATATTGTTACATATAAATATTGTAGAATGTAGGTTCGTCGTAGGGCCGTACTATTAAAATCTTTCGCCAGGGTAGGCAAGCCTGGCGAGCGGGGCGAAGCATAATTTCTTACTTTTAAACTCCACTAGCCCTTCGCATGGCGAAAGGGCTGGTTGGAATAGTATTGGAATCGGTGAGTGCGGGAGAGACCGCCCTAACACTGAACGAAAAGCATTTTTTTCGTTTAGTTTATAATTTGTATAATACTTTTAATCATCTTATGATGTAGAAAACACATTGTAATATTATCAATGAGCATTACAAGCTTGCCTTTGAAAAATAAGTCGTGTTTATATTGTTTTTAAAGACCGTCGAAGTTTTACAGCGACAGGCACAAGAAGAGGAAGAACAAGACTTACCAAGGTGAGTGTATATTGACTTTCCACCCAATTATTTTTGGTTTAGGAACTATTTTGCATAATATTAGGTTTTCATTGGATGTTTTGGGAATGGCGTGCTTAAATTAGCTATAGAGGCCTACCACCCTTATAGTCATTATAGTGATACGTGCCTGTATTATCGGTGTGCTCCCGCCCCACTAAAAAAGTTTTATTTTTGGGGTTAATCAGGTGAAATTTACTGAGTTATAACTTTTGTTATAATTATAATGTTTTACTAACTTCTATCTTATTTAGTGTATGATTCCTGCTGAAACGTATGATTCCGCCTCCACACCGATCAGAATAATTTTCGTTGTAGTACACAGGATACTTTACTATACTGAACATCTGTGAAGGTTGCTTGTTGGCTATAGGAATGAGAATTAGAAGATAGGTGGAGGCTTTGTTCTTCAGATTTACCTAGTGGAATAGGTACTATAGTTTTGCCCAATTAAGAAATGTTACTTGAAACTATCTTTTCAAGTTGCCTTTCTCATAGATTTTCATGTAATTCACCCCTAAAGTTATGGTAGGTTTTGTTAGGAAAAAAAGTTTATTATTATCAGTGTGCTTCCGCCACACTAAAAAGTTATATTTATGGGGTTTAATCAGATCAAATTTAATGAGTTATAACTCTTGTTATAATTATAATGTATTAATTTGTTAGGTTAGGTTAGATTAGGTGAGGTTTACTTCACCAAACCTGAAACCACGCTTTCCCAAGGGGTCTCCAAGCCTGTTGGCAATAGGCATATAAAAATTAGAAGATAGGAGGTGGAGTCATTATTCTTTAGATATACCTATTGTGATACTAAAGTGTTGCCCAATAAAGAAATGTTACTTGAAACTATCTTTTCCAGTTGCCTTT
>JAPQNM010000002.1:10853578-10858578 GCA_029783475.1 Metacarcinus magister
CATGGTTGTATCACACTAAGTAAAATTACTGTTATTTAGTTCCATCGTTAACATGGTAATGGGCGCTGTGAGTGTATTATTATTATCACGTGTTTGTTGCGCCTCACATAGTCCATAATTGCCAGTTGGTAGGGCTGCTCTGTTGTTTCATTCACATGATGGATGTGCTCAGCACTTTTAAATCACAATTTGCAACCATTGCAATGAATTGTGTATTTCATCTGTATCTTGAACTTCTGATCATCACAAGATTTACGTTGAAATTTGATTTGCGTGCTACTAAAGACCTTGATCGCTAGATTTGTTCTCAATTTGCGGGAATCCTTAACATACAAAACTCCTTAATTGGACGTTACTGATCTGCTCGGTGCCTTTAACTTTGCCAATTTGTCTGACTGTGTACAACATGTTTCAGGCTTGACTCGCATTTCAGGCAATTATGTGAACTCGTAATGTATATCGCAGTTGATATTGACCCAATTCCTCTTCTGATCACTTTTCTTTTTAATGTATGTCTAGAGTCCAGGTTTTTTCTGCATTTCCCAGCATCTATATCTATTCTCCAATGTGTATTAAATTTTGTAGTCATCATTCAGGGAACCGTCCTAGTAGCCTACTAGTAAGATAATCTAGCGCAATATTTACATGTTCTCCCGTATGTGGCAACTTGTGTTTCCTATAATGTATATCATGTAGGAGATGTAAAGAAATATTATCGTACCATTTTGAAGGACAAAACGAATGTCCTCATACTGGAATGGAAGACTGCAAGGCAACACCACGTGGTTAGGATCTACCTTACTGGAACCCGACAGCCTAGAATATTTATGAAATATTGGGTTTTTTTGCCACTCAGTCACATTCATGGTGATTAGCTCTTAATTGAAATACAACAAGTCTGAATCAAGCTTTTCATCAATTTACTCATCCAAGCCTTGAATCTAAATTTTAAGCGTCATCTCCTTGTTGTATCCCTAAACGCGCCTCACTGGTCAAAAGTGATCATGGAAAAAACTTCTTCGCTCTACTAGCTTGTCCGGGTATTCACTAACGCAGGGTATATGAAGGAAATTTATTCTCATTCATTGTAATACCTCAGCACATTCCATTTGTAGCACAATAACTGGAAACACATCAATGACGCTGTGTATCCAGAAAATCCCTAGAGTTAAAATCACAGGTGAAATATTTATTGAGGGGATTGAATACAATTTTTTGGAAGCATAGCTAACGCCCTTGCCGATGATATAGATAGTAATTAAAATGATAGTAACTAGAGGTGTATTCAGTGGAGTGCAAGTACATCCTCCGCCGCTGCTGATATTCATGAATTTTGACAATAACCCTTAAGAAAATAATAGAGTGGAGACCTTGGGTAGGTTGTAATGTTGATAAAGTTATATGAAGTTGTGGTGCATTTTGACAGTTATGATTTTTCTTTTAGATCCTGTAGGTAGGCGGCCAACATGGAGTTGCGAGCGCTGAAGGTGGCGCCCAAAATAACGTCCAATGAGAATACTAATGACTATTTACATTTTTTTTCTGACCATTACCTTTGACCTTGATCTTTCAAAAGTAATGGAGTTGATCTCTTGAGTAGAGGGTCATGTTTATAAGATTTAATAAGGTTACGATGCAGTGTCTTGTCAGGATATTCCTAACATACTCACGAACAGACAGACAAACAAAGTGAAAACATAACCTCTCGCTGAAACTCGTTGGCGGAGGAAATGATAACTAGTAAGGCACTCAGTTGAGCTCAAGTACCTCCGCCAGCGCCGCTAGTTTTCTCACATTTTCATTTAACATTGAGCTTTGACATTACCCTTGAAGAAAAGAATGGAGGGCTTAATTTGGGTAGCGGTTATGTTAATGAAGTTTTACGAAGTCATGGCGCATTTTGACAAAGTTAAGATTTTTTGAAAACCCCGTAAATTGGCGCCCAACTTGGAGTTGGGTGCGCTGAAACAGACGCCCACGATAACGTCCAATAGGAATGTTGATCGCGACTTTTAATTTTCCTTACCTTTATTTTTTACCTTGACGTTTAATTTTTTGGGAGACGAGTGAGGTTAGTGCACAGTGCTATAGTGGTAACAAAATATCCCCATACCTGTAGATGGAGGGTGTATACGCGCAAAACACCACCAACAAAACATCTATAATTAACTTGGATACAACTAGCCGGATGTGAAGTTATGAAGTTATGAAGACGAATCCCGAATCACCTTGTGGAAATTAAGCAGGGCTCCAATATTCATCATTCAATGATACCACAGACCCGGACAAGATAGGGAGGAGCAGAGAATCCCGGGCGGGAAACTTGATTTGCACTAGCCTCACGCGTCTCCCAAAAATAGGATTTGCGATGAAAGCTTCAAAATTAACTCGTTTAGCTAGTGTGCAGTGCTACCATCCAAAGGAGGAGGGTCGTCAGTCAGGGTAAACTAAGTCTCAGGTATAGGAATCCAAAACCCTTATTAACCCACCACCAATAACATCAGTAACACAATACCCGAAGCCTTAAGGGACCCTTGGCGCTCTGTGCCATGAAGTGTGGCGCCAGGTGTCCCCCTTACAAGTAAGTAAAAGAAAACACACTTCTTACGAAAAATGCGAGGAAGGAGAAACCTCACCTCTCGGGTGAAAACCTAAGACGACACAAGGAGTGTCAGTAATAGTGTAGGAGAGGTATCGCAGGATAAACGATCCAGAAGGTGCCCATTGGCTCCCTTCCTTTACCCTGGAGATGGAGTACAGATGGATTCAAAGGAGTACAAAGGAGTACAAAGGAGTACAAAAGAAGAACAGGCAGCAACAGTCCTACTGGACCTAACGAGGCTGTCTGTTTAGCTACATTACTACTATAATAACTACTTGATAGAGATCAAAGGACAGCAAAGTGGAAGGCTCCTCCCCACCCACCCTTCCTTCCAGCCGAAGCTGTAAGAGATACCAAGTAGTATGAAAAAACTATCATGGAATTTGTATAAGAAAGTAAGAAAAACAGGAGTAATATATGCTAAAAAAAAAAAAAAAATACACAGGAGTGAAATACTGATGCTAAGTGCTTATCGAGTTTCTTCTTAAAAGATCCCTCGAGTAAAAGAGGGGTTGAAGTGGAGTCTGATTAGTGACATCCACTGTGGAAAGCTTTCCAGCAGGATTCGTACTGCCTGGTGGAGGAAAGTCGCATGGCGCAGAGCATGTCTTGTATCCCCACTGGAGGGTACTTCCTCTCTAAGACCCTGCGCAAAAGCTCCACGCGTGTAGGCGGAGGGAAGTCTGCAGCTTGGCCTACAGCTTGTTCACAAAACAAGCGTTCCCCAGCATCAGTGGATTGGGACACCAACTTTGTAGTTCTGTGAACCACGGCTAAGCCGGCTTTCATGGAGCTAACAGCAGAACCCTTCCCCTGAAGGTGCGAAGATGGAGGCAGATTCTGAGTAGAACACTTGTCGACTGTAGAGGTAAGAGGTAGATGTACTTCCACTTGTTCCAGTCCTCAGATATAGCGTCCGGACCTCCCGTCGGGTTTCTGACATCTCTGGCTAGGTAAAGAAGCAATATAGCCGTGGTAAAGGAGGCGAAGAGATCCACTTTCGGAGTTCCCCAGCGATCGAGAAGAGACCTGAAAATCTCCGGGCGTAGTTGCCATTCCACTGATATCCCTGGAATCTGGACAGTGCGTCCGCCCAAGAGTTTTCCATGCACGGGACATGGGAAACTGAAAGATGAAGAGCTCTGCTGTGGGCCTCCTGGAAGATCCTCTCTGACAGTGCCAGCAGGGCTTCTGATCTGGAGGCGCCCTGGTGGTTGAGGCAGTAGACTGCCATTACACTATCCACATCATCCGGATACATAAGGGTGTCCACTCCTTTGGCAGCCAGTTTGGCGGCACTATCTTTGTCAATCAAGAAAATAACTCTTGGAACTATCGAAAATCCGAAGGGGAGATGGGTAAGCTGACAACAGTCTTTCTCTATCTGAAAGGCTAAAAACATCCGCAAGCGAGGATGGATAGGGACGTGCCAGTAAGCATCCTTTAGGTCTAAAGAGGCCAACCAATTCTCTTTTTTCAGATATAGGTGGATCTGAGCAATCATAAGCATTCGGAAGTGATGGTGACGTATGTACCTGTTGAGGGTGCTTAAATCCACCACCAGCCTGTCCTTCACGGAACCCCTTTTGGGTACCAAAAGAGAGGTGAACACCCGACCCGTGGCGTGTTCTACGACATCCGAACCGAGCATTTTGCGAACGTGTGGATTAAAAGGTGATTAAATAATCCCCCGAACTAGGCATCTATAGACCATATACTTCTGCTAAGGTAAACCAAGAAGCTGTCATGAGCCAGGATCGAACTCACAAACTTAAGGTCACGAGCCGAGCACTGTACCACAGAGCCACCCGGCCCCTGCAAACGTGTGGAAGGATTGAGATCTTCACCTTCTGTGCGGAAAGGGGGAGCCGTAGAGGAGGGGACGAACCCATAGCCAAGAGAGACCTTTTTTTATCACTTTGGATGCCCAACCTGTTGAGGGCCAGGCGAGAAGACGAAGCCGTCGAGATTGAAGAAGCACATGACACCTGGGAGGCAGGAAGAGGTGGAGGAACTTTCCTAGAGACGCTAGCGGAGTGGTGTCGTCGATGGTGTAAACCCAACTACTGTTAACTCCTCATTGTTCTACTTTAGGTTGATCTCCGCTTTGTGACAGGCCTTTCTAGCTTTGGTCCAGCGATGCGTAAAGAGGGAGATTCGAGTGGAATCAGGCGGGTTAGGTGCCCGCCGGATGTTCTCAGTCAACATGTGGCGCATTCGTAAGGGAGAAAACAATCTTCCTGTATGCACGGAGCGTGAGTAGAGCTTTGCTGGTGGCCATCAAAGTGGAGCCTCGCCGAACATCCCGAGCTCGCGCATGTGACCCTGTTGTCCTGTGCCGTAGAAACCTGCTGGCAGAAAAGTTAAGTTGATTGAATTTTATTTTTTTTTTTATTAT
>JAPQNM010000002.1:10898578-10903578 GCA_029783475.1 Metacarcinus magister
ACCAATATCACAATTGAATCGTTTAAGAAATAGCTTGATAAGCACTTAGCATCTATTCACCATAACGAGTATTTCATTCCTGCGTATTTCAGAGGTAGTAAAAGCGTAGATTACTCTTGTTTTCTCACTTTCCTATACAAATTCCATGATACATGGTATCACTTCCTCTTCCATCCAGCTTTGGCTGGAGGGCTAGGAGGGGTGGGTGGGGAGGAGCCTTCCACTTTGCTGTCCTTTTGTCTCTATAAAGTAGATATTTAGTAGTGTGTAACTACACGAACAGCCTTGTTAGGTCCAGTAGGACTTGCTGTTTGTTCTTCTTTTATACTCCTTTGTACTCCTTTGTTCTCTCTCTCTCTCTCTCTCTCTCTCTCTCTCTCTCTCTCTCTCTCTCTCTCTCTCTCTCTCTCTCTCTCTCTCTCTCTCTCTCTCTCTCTCTCTCTCTCTCTCTCTCTCTCTCTCTCTCTCCTTCTCTCTCTCTCTCCCCCCCACACTGGTTTTCTACCAACACCACTTCCTTCTCCTCCTCCTCCTCTTCCTCCTCCTCCTCCTTCTCCTCCTCCTCCTCCTCCTCCTCCTCCTCCTCCTCATCATCATCATCATCATCATCATCATCATCATTATCATCATCATCACTTGCATCATCATCATTATCATCACCATGTTTTCGCTTAGTATTTTTTACCTTATGATCATTGTTTATCATCATCATTATTATTATCATCATCATTATTGTATCTTTATCATTATCATTATTATGCTACCTTCTCTTCATTTTATTCGTCCTACTTCTCTTACTCCTCCTCCTCCTCCTTCTCTTGCTCCTCCTCCTCTTCCTCACTCGTCCTTCACACAGAATCCCCCTGAGCTGCCCTGGAGAGCGATTCAGCCTTTGCATCTCCTTCCTCCCTACTTGACACCAATGCCCAAGCCCCACACGCCGCGAGGGGAAGCTTTAGGGCAGGAGTCAAATATGGAAGAATGAGAAGATGGACGCACATTTGAGAGGAAGGAAGGGAGGAAGGCAGGAAGGGAGGAAGACAGGAAGGGAGAGAGTGAGGGTAGCACAGACAGAAATACATATATTTAAATATATTGAGAAAGAGAAAGAGAGAGAGAGAGAGAGAGAGAGAGAGAGAGAGAGAGAGAGAGAGAGAGAGAGAGAGAGAGAGAGAGAGAGAGAGAGAGAGAGAGAGAGAGAGAGAGAGAGAGAGAGAGAGAGAGAGAGAGAGAGGACTAATACAAGGATGGGAAGAGATAGGGTAAAAAGAGATACATAGTAAAGATTTCCATAAAAATGCAAAGTATATACATTTGAAGTGATCTGATGCATAAACCAACATATACAAGAGCCGATTGATTCTATCTCTACTGAAAAAAAAAGAAGAAATTTCATTCCTATATATGAGTATGCCGCTCTACAGGAAGAAAATAGAAAAGAAGGAAATTTTGAAAGAGAAACAGAAATTAAAGTCAAGGTCTTGGTTACCACTTGCATTAGAAAGTTACACAAGTGTGTTTGTGAGTAGCGAGCAATGTATGTGCAGGTGGTCCCTTTGAAGCGGAAAACGTGTACTTAGTTATCAATTGTTCAGAATAGTAGTGGCCATTGAAATAACGTCAGACGGTAGCAAGTGAAGAAACACTGCGACGAAAAGGGAGAGTTGAATTGATGGTCACTCAAAGAAGATTTGATGGAAGGAATTTCCTTTTAGTCCAGGCTTCTTATTAATAGTGCTACCGTTGGATTCTTACTTAACAGTGTCGAGCAAAAATTTTGTGTAATGTTAGCAAACGGGTGGCGGAGAAAATCTGACTGAGACCGTACAAGAACGCCCAAGTTTACATACTTAGCACATTTAGCAAATTTAGCACAAATTAAGCGACATTTTGATTGGGATAGTCAAGAAATTGGTCACGTTTTTCATCGCTGTTTTCTTCAATAACGCCCTACTAGAAGAAAGAAAACATGATGGAACTGGTGTTTAAAGCCATTAATCCTAGAGCGTAAGTCATATACATGGATTCCTCCAGGTAGTATATTAATATCATCGTTGAAACCTTCCTTGGTTTTTAACAATTCTCTCGGGCACCCCAAGAGACATGTTTCTAATGTAGATTTATATTTTGTACTTACTTTTTCCATTTACATTTGGAAGGTTTAATAAATTATTGCATGGCGCGAGCAAACGGGGAACTGAGGAAGGAAGGGAGGAGGAAAAAAATGCAAAGGGGGAGACAGAAGAAGATATATGTATAACAGAGAGAGAGAGAGAGAGAGAGAGAGAGAGAGAGAGAGAGAGAGAGAGAGAGAGAGAGAGAGAGAGAGAGAGAGAGAGAGAGAGAGAGAGAGACAGAGAGAGAGAGAGAGTGTGTGTGTGTGTGTGTGTGTGTGTGTGTGTGTGTGTGTGTGTGTGTGTGTGTGTGTGTGTGTGTGTGTGTATGTCTCTCTGTGTGTGTGTATATGTGTGTGTGTATGTGTGTGTGTGTGTGTGTGTGTGTGTGTGTGTGTGTGTGTGTGTGTGTGTGTGTGTGTGTGTGTGTGTGTGTGTGTGTGTGTGTGTGTGTGTATGTGTGTGTGTGTGTGTGTGTGTGTGTGTGTGTGTGTGTGTGTGTGTGTGTGTGTGTGTGTGTGTGTGTGTGACTGGCAAATCTATAAATAACTTGAATATACGGTTTAGCATCCACTCCTCTTCAATACACTGCCCGGACACCTGCGTGACTCAACGGAACATAACCTTGAATGTTTCAAGAACCAACTAGATAAATTCCTACGGGCAATATCCGATTAACCCAAGCTGCCACATTATCACCTCTCCGCTGCAAGCAACAGTATCATTGACCAGCTGGCGCAAAGACGAGTAGACGGGTTGTACTAGTAGTGGTGGTGCATCAGCGTGACCACGGGCAGCAACTGCTGCCTGAAACTACCACCACAGGAACCACATGTGTGTGTGTGTGTGTGTGTGTGTGTGTGTGTGTGTGTGTGTGTGTGTGTGTGTGTGTGTGTGCGTGCGTGCGTGTGTGTGTGTGTGTGTGTGTGTGTGTGTGTGTGTGTGTGTGTGTGTGTGTGTGTGTGTGTGTGGTGTGTGTGTGTGTGTGTGTGTGTGTGTGTGTGTGTGTGTGTGTGTGTGTGGTGTGTGTGTGTGTGTGTGTGTGTGTGTGTGTGTGTGTGTGTGTGTGTGTGTGTGTGTGTGTGTGTGTGTGTGTGTGTGTGTGTGTGTGTGTGTGTGTGTGAGAGAGAGAGAGAGAGAGAGAGAGAGAGAGAGAGAGAGAGAGAGAGAGAGAGAGAGAGAGAGAGAGAGAGAGAGAGAGAGAGAGAGAGAGAGAGAGAGAGAGAGAGAGTGTGTGTGTGTGTGTGTGTGTGTGAGTATGAGTATGAGTGAGTGAGTATGTGAAATAATTGCGCCTCAGTTTCAGTTCATATTGATATTCCATCATGGTGGAGAAAACAGTATGAATAAAACAGTAAACTATCTTATTTCACGTTCAAAGGAAACTTCAATATCATATTTTCTTTGATTCACCAGAATTTATGAACAGAAGCTAAGCGCGTGAGTTTGGCATGATTCAATTCAGTCAAAAGATTGCTGGCCACCGTCATTTATCAGCCAATCTTCAATGACAGCATTTCGCTGTCAGACAGAACAGACTCATTATAGAACTGTCCTTCACTCTGACAACATCTAGTCAAATAAATCGTCCCTGATCTCCCGCCAATGAGAACATAGGTTATAACAGATTTAACCAATCAGAACCCTCAAAAGACAGTACATAAACTCATCAATACAAATCTGCCTACAATTTACAATCAAATACACATCAAAAAATATAGTGATTTCTTAGAACACTAGAACGCACCATGCAACTCTCTACTGTCTAAAATTTATATAAATAGAGAAGAAGCAAACAATCAAAACTCACCATCAGAGATCACGTGGATGCTCAACTGCTTGTTTTTCGTCCTGTCTGTGGGTGAGGAGCGGGCCACCCACCCCCATTTGCCCACTTCGTACACTCCTACCATTACGCCCACCCGCCCTTATCTGGTACGGGGGGATAGGCTAGGGGCGTGGCAGGGTAGCAGTGGTGGGCGGCGGTGCGGGGGTGGCACTCGTGTGTGACATCCTGGTGGGGATGGTTGGGTGGGCGGGTCGTCGATTGGTACACTGAGTTTGCAGGTGGGTCAATAAGATGGTGTACCGGTGGTCCGGCACACCAAGTAGAGGGATGATAAATGAACTGATACTCCGATAGATTGTCTTATGTAAGTTAACTGGTTGCAGACGAGTTCACGGTACGGTTGGAGATTGGTGGATATCCTGGAAGGTTGGAGAGTCGATCGAGGAACAACCTGATGCACAGTTAATTAGCTTGGTCGATGGGGGAAATGTGTGTTCGGTAGAGTGGCCGTGGTGTGTGTACCACTGACATTATCCGGCGCTTGACTGACTTGATGATTGTTCGGTGCAGTGGTTGTGTCCGCACGGGGCCGTATCGCTGCAGCAACAGTTTATACGCCCTCACAATGTATGCACTATTTTTTTTTTTGTGTGTGTGTGTGTGTGTGTGGGCCGAGTTTGATTTTACAATATGTTATACTCCCGTGCAAACACACACCATGTTCATATCTCACTTTGTTGTGTCTATTTGTCTTCACAACATGTGTGCCCTTTTTTCAGCTGCACAAACGGCCTGTCATAGTTTATATAATGAAGAGGTATACACACGTGCAGTTAACGTGCACACGGTGGCATCATACGGTGTGCACATGTGTCACGTACATACTTGTTCAAAGGTTCTCATGACACACACCTGCAGTGGGAGGACAGTTGTGATAATTCTGTGGGAGGGAACACCTGTCTTTCCTGAAAGCCTGGACGCGTGTGTATGTGTGTGTGTGTGTGTGTGTGTGTGTGTGTGTGTGTGTGTGTGTGTGTGTGTGTGTGTGTGTGTGTGTGTCTGTGTGAATGCGTGCTTATTATAATTATATGCATCAC
>JAPQNM010000002.1:10913578-10916078 GCA_029783475.1 Metacarcinus magister
CAAAAACCTTAATAATTTGTGATTGTATATTTCACATGATTATGTTTCCTGTGTCCTTCAAAACAACTCAGGGTCGAGGAATCCGTACGGTTCCCGATTCCTAGCGAGGTGAAGTTCTTTATCATTGCCTATGCATTATTCTTTACCTGTATTATTTAAGACCAATAAAACACTTCAGAATAGCGCTTAACTGCTTGATATATTGGTTTTTATAAACGCATTCTCCATGAATAAAATTTGTGGCATTAAGTACGATCTTTTAATATAATGTTTAATGGAAAAAATAACTTGAAAATGAACCGTAAATCAAAGTTGACTAATGAGCTGAGACTCTATAGAATATGTATGGAATATGTTCGGAAATATGATGCCAAGAAGCAAATAGATGTCATCACAGATGTCATTGACATAGCACCTTTAACATGTGATCAGCAACCACGTAGTATTAAGCAGCTTTGTATGCATACGAAAGTTTCTTGTTGTGTCGATTGTAGATAGTGATGTTAATCTTCATACAATATTTGCCTGTGCTATTCAATAGATAGCTGAAGGAGAGGAGATTCGTGAAGATAATAGCGGTCCTGTGTTGCGGTGTCACCCAACAGAAAACGTATTATCCGAAATTACAAATATATTATGTTTTCTGAATGTGTATTTCACTGATATATGGCATGAGATAGATTATATAAGAAATCCAACATTTCCGTTGTATATACACTTAAAATATTGTTCAGTGTGGTTGAAAGTGCATCTCACTTATTCTATCGAAGTCAAACTCTTTCTTCTATGTCTTTCTACTTCTCTTATCCTTCTAGCTGGAAGTTTGCTCACATTTAACCTGTCCGTATAAAGGGTGACAGCTCCAATCTTTCAAACTACCGCCCTATAGCTTTGGTTTCCTGCTTTTCTAAAACCTTTGAGTCTGTCCTTAATAAGGAGATATTGAGGCATCTATCAGCTCACAACCTTCTCTCTGATTGCCAGTATGGTTTCCGGAAAGGCCGGTCTACTGATGATCTTCTTGCTTTTCTAGTTGAACCTTGGTCATCCTCTTTTAAGGAATTCAGTGAAACCTTTGCTGTCGGCCTTGACATATCAAAAGCCTTCGATAGATTCTGGCATAAATCTGTAATTTCTAAACTATCTTCCTACTGATTCTATCTTTATCTCTGTATCTTCATCTCCAGTTTCCTTTCTGACTATTCTATTGCTGTTGTTGTGGGCGGTCACTGTTCCTCTCCTAAACCTATCAAAAGTGGTGTTACTCAGGGTTCTGTCACCCACTCTCTTTCTATTATTCAGCAATGATCTCCTAATTCTGACTCAATGTCCTATCCACTCTTATGCTGATGACACCACCTTACATTTTTCAACGTCGTACAACAGACCCCCAACCCAACAAGAATTAAGTGATTCAAGGCGAGATGCTATAGAACGCCTAACTTCTAATCTTTCATGATTGGGGCAGAGCAAAGCTGGTTCTGTTCAATGCCTCAAAAACTCAATTTATACAACTATCTACTTGACATAACCTTCCAGATAACTATCCCCTCTTCTTCAATGACACTCAGCTGCCACTCTCAACATTAAATACACTTGGTGTGTTCTCTTCTAAAAATCTAAACTGGAAATTTCATATCTCTACTCTTGCTGAATCAGCTTCCAAGAAGTTAATTGTCTTGTGGGGTCTGCGTCCATTTTTCTCTCCCTTCCAACTGCTTTCTCTGTACAGGGGCCTCGTCCGTCCCTGTATGGAAAATGATTCTCATGTCTTGGGGAGTTCAACTCACACAGCCTTATTAAACAGGGTAGAGTCTAAAGCTTTTCGTCTCATCAACTCTCCTCCTCTAACTGACTGTCTTTATTATTTAAGTCACCGACGCAATGTTGCATCTTAATCTATTTTCTACCGCTATTTTCATGCTGACTGCTCATCTGAAATTACTAACTGCATGCCTCCACCCTTCCCACGGCCTCGCTGCACAAGGCTTTCTACTTCTTCTCATTCGTATTCTGTCCATCTTTCTAATGCAAGAGTTAACCAGTATCTTCACTATTTCATCCTTTCCACTGGTAAACTCTAGAACTCTCTTTCTTAGTCTGTTTTTCCACCTGCTCATGACTTGAACTCTTTCATAAAATGAGTGTCAAGACACCTCTTATGCTAAATTGGCCCTCCTTGGCTCTATTACTCCTTTTGTCCTCTTTACAGGGTCTGGCGACAAGCAGGATTTTTTTTTTAAACCCATTTTTGTTTGCCCTTGGCTGGTACCTTTTTAATGTTAAGAAAAAAAAAAAGCCTAGACAGTACGGACGGCCAAACTGAGTAAGTGAACACAAATTATCATCATTCCATTTATTAAGTGTCTAGAAATTGATTTGCAGCCCTTTATTAGCTATATAATGAAGCCAATTAGCGTTTTCATAATCACCAGCATTATCCTATCCGTTTTACTTTTCCTCCTCCTTAATTTTGTCTACCACGTCCTTTTGCATCATC
>JAPQNM010000002.1:10931078-10943578 GCA_029783475.1 Metacarcinus magister
ACACAAACACACCCATGGATTGAGTTATAACAAGCTGTAAGCTCTCTCCGGGAGGATAAAAGCTGGTGATCACGAGTCCAGCGCGTGATTCACAAGTCCATGGTGAATGGTAAATGACAGTCACTGTCAGACATGCGGAGGCCCTGAGGAAATTCGGGGAAGGCCTATTAAAACACCCTCGACACCATAATCTGACCCCCACCCCCCGGCCCCCGTTGCCCCTCCCCTCGAACTACAACACACAGCAACAAACTAATGCCAATCAAAGCGCCAAGGACCGACCGCCTTAAGAAGAACGCGATTCCTTCCATTGTATGCACCTGTGTACGCATTCAATGCACATTTAGTTATATACTAGAATATTAATTCCTTTCATATGTATATTTTCAGCCTATGACAGCTTTATTAATAAACTGTTTATTATAATCATTGTTATTATTATTACACACACAGACACACAGACACGCATACACACACACACACACACACACACACACACACACACACACACACACACACACACACACACACACACACACACACACACACACACACACGCACGCACGCACGCACACACAAACGCACAAACGCAAGAACGCAAGCACACACCCACGCACGCACGCACACACACGCATCCCCCCAACCCACACACACACTTCACTTTTCCTTCCTCCATTCATTGCCTCCAATTTCTTCCCCACACTATCATTAAGATGTAGGCCCGCCGTTTTCCAATAATGTTCGTCATCTGAATGCATAATAATGAGAAGAATGAAGAAAAATTATGATGAAAATTTGAAAACTGGTAATGATAATGATATTTGATGATGACGATAATGATAATGATAACTATGATGGTAATAATAATAATAATAATAATGATAATTACAATAATGTATAATAATAATAATAAAAATAATAATAATAATAATAATAATAATAATAATAATAATAATAATAATGATGATAATAATAATAATAATGATAATAGTAATCATAACAATTTTGATAATAATAACTGATAATGATAATAATAATGATTATGTATCCAGTGTTCCTTCCAACTTTCCAGTACAAGCAATATGGCGTCCATGAATGAAGCACTGATATATTATTTAACAAAGCTAAAACATGAAAATCAAATGGATATAGAATGTAATAGTACTGACACGCATTTCGCTCACATGCATACATCTTACCGCATCTTATTTCAATATTGTTTAGAATTTATCTTTAATATTTTAATGTTGGTATAGTTATTCACCATATCTTTGCACATATCTTTGCACAATCAGCCCCAAAACGAACCTGACCACTTCACCTTCAGCGAAGGGAAGTTGCGACATAATTGAGGTTACCCAAACTCAAGGCATGGACCTTTAGCGTTTGAAAAGCCAGGAACGACGAAATAAAAGGCGAACATTCCTGCAAGCATGATCCAGTGGCTTTAGCGAAGCCAGAAGCAATACAATCGAAATAGCAGAAAACTCGCAGGACACATTTCTGTTGCATCGGGGAGGCCAGACACAATAAAACTGAAAATGCGGAAAACCCAACTACATATAGATTATCTTGTTCCATCTTATTCTTTCTAGTATATTTACTTCCTTTCATTTCCTAAATGTTTATGCAATACATAATTTCTACCTCTCTTTTTAGACATTCACTTAATTCACCGCTGATGGAGACATTTTCGTCCCCTTATGTTCACATGCAAGTCTACGCCAAAATATTAGATACATTTTCTCTTCTGCTTGTGAGGACATACCTGACACCATCTCACAGTTCTCACCCAGCTTTCAGACTGGTCGGACGTAGCCACTGCTCAAGTTTTACCCACGTCAGGAGGCACACGCCTGTGTCCTCCTGCCACCTTTCGGGATGAGGGCTTCCCACATCCCTCGCCTTTCGGGAGCCTCACTTGTGGGGTTTTCCCGTCCTCAGTTGCAGACCATGCACCCTACAGGTGCTATCCCAAAACGTCCTCGGCTTCCATCGCCTGGCAGCGGGTCATCGGTGGGTTCCGACTCATCGTCTCGAAGTGCTTCACGGGGTGGTTTTCCTCCTTGTAAGACTACCCGCCACTTCACCCCGCCATCCGTCTCTGCTTCTGCTACGGCTACACCTCCCAGTGCTGTTGCAACGACTGCTGCAGCCCTTGAGTCGTCTCCTTCAGCACTACCTCTGGGTGTCGTCTTTCTGCCTCTGACGATAACGGCTTCACCACGGTGTCGAACAAGCGACGCCGTACTCGAACCGCCCAGGCCACCATGGTTGGTGTCTCATACCCGCAACCCACCTCCTCGGAACAGGAGTTTCCTGCATTCCGAGTCTTCATCCAAGATGGTTTTCAGACGTTCTACGACGCCGTGGCTGCCCTTGACGAGGATTGCCCTGCTCTGGTGATGAAATGCCTGCCGGGGAAGGATGGCAGCTCTGTCATCCTCCCCAAATCCACCAAGACTTTCTAACACCTGCAGGATGTTGCAGTCAATTGCAGCACTACTAGGGTCAAGCTGGTTCAGCTTGACTCCCATATCTACAACGCGCGTGACGTAGTCATGGGCTACCCCCTTCGTCTACCCACGGACTTACTGCTACGCCATCCCCAAATCGAGAAAGCTACTTGCTGTCAGACACCCCGCACCAAAGAGGCCACACGGCAAGTGACCGTCACACTACGTGGTCCTCTTCTACCCTAGTTGTCCTTGGGCAGCTAGGGGACTTTCTACCTCCGCCCCTGGGTGCCCGAACCACTGCGGTGTTACCGCTGCCACTACTTTGGTCACCATCAAGCCTCCTGTGAAAACATCTTCAAGTGTGGGGTGTGCAGCGAATCTCACGAAACACAAGAGTGCCTGGTTAAGTATAAAGCAAAACAAGACATTGTCCCAACTGTAAACAGGTCCACCACGCCTGGAACAAGTCCTGCCCTGCCTGCTTCCGCCTCGTGGAACGGGGTCGTGAACGGCAAGTTGTATGGGTTGCCAATCAGCAGAAAACCGCTGCAATCCCAGCACCTCCCAGTACTTTTGTGTGGGGTCAGCAGCTACCCACGGCTCCACCAACTGCCCCACGCCCAGCACCCACCGATTTTCCACCTCTGCCTCCCACCGCCGGGGCCTCGTGCCAGCCATCAATCACAAGCCTTCCCACCCGGCGACCACCAGGCACAACTCGTTCCACACAGACGATCATCCCGCTTTCCACCACACCCTCCTCACCTTGCAGTACCTCTTCACCTCAACAAGTCTGTTGCATTTCCTCCCCCCAGACACCTACCATGTCTCCGCAGACTTCCCCTTCATTGTACAATGATGAAACACGCTACTACCAGCTGCCAGCAGAGTCCTTCCAAGCCATTGGAAAAGAACTGGCAAATGGTCTCTTCTTCACACTCACTGGTGCTCTTGGCTTCCCCTGCCATCTTCAGCCAAGCAATACAGACCGTCATTGACAAATACCTCGACAAGATGAGGATCTGCTCCATCTCAAACATCTAACAACTGCCCTCTCCATACCTGCACTTCACTGACGGGCTCTTAGCTAGCCCGTGTCCTTCCCCATGAAGGACAATAGAAAACAACAACAACAACAACAACCATCTTACATTCTTTTGTTAGCAGTATCTAGTAACTGCAGCCCATCTCCCGCCACCGCCAGTATCAACTAGAATGTCATAAGTGCTAGAGGTGTTGGATGCCATGTTGATTACTTAATTTTTAAGTCACTATGGGTGCCACATCAGCTAAGAATATGAGTTATAAAAATTCCTGCTTGCTTCTAAAGTGTTAAGGTCTTATATACCCCTTTGAACATAATTTTTTTCTTGTAGAAATAAAATTATTAGAAATTATCAGAAGGGGACGAATTTGTCCCTTCAAGCAGCTGACTGAATTTGATGACTGTAAATATTGTATAACAAAATGTTAGTATTCCTGATATTTTCTACATAATGTTCATATATGTTACAGGACCGTCCTCATCATTTACGAATCCATTGTTATATGGTATAAAGGCGACAACAATTTGACTCACTGACCATATATTATGTAGATTAAAAGGATTACCCAAAGTATTTCCTCACTTTGGATGCCAGTTTGTTTTCGACGCCTCGAGAGTGATGCTACATCACCGGTTCCAGAACAAACAAGCATCGACGTAAGAAGAAACGTCGTCTGTACTGGCGCAATATACGAAAGAGGTACTCTTCAGGCACTGTGCCGAATTTTGACAAATAAGAGAAACAAGATTAGCTACTTTTGCTAAACCCCATTGATTACTTACAGAAATGTATCACTTCTGACATTTTAGACTTACTAATAAGGCAATCTAACCTATATGTTGTGCAACATAATCCAAATAAACCCCTGAATATTGATAAAAAATAAATTGGAACAATGGTTAGGCTTGTGCCTGCATGTCATTTAGTAAAAGCTGGAACACTTCTGTGTTGATGAACAAATGGTTCAAATCAGGGATAATTCCAGAATGAAACAATATATCCCAAAAAAGCACACAAATGGTGACAAAGTGTTTGTCTTGTCTTGGCTTTTTTCTCAACACTGGCAAGATAAACCAAGTGGGTAATTAAAATTTTCCAGACCTAAAGCCTGTTGTAAATGGTAGCTAGCTAGCAGAAAGTGTTTCTAGTTTTAAAACCTATAAGCTATATTTTGATAACTAGTTCGCAGGCTTGCCTCTCATTGAGCACTTGGCCACTGGAGACATGTGGAATTGTGGCACTGTACTGTCAGTGAAACAGCAAAATCTAACATTCAAAACAGACAAACAGATGATAGCACAAAAACGTGGTTCATAAGATGAGTGGGAAACTCAGGAAGACAGCGCAAAAGTAATCAATGTAAAATGGATGGATAAAAAATCTGTACACTTAATTTTATCATTTTTAGACAGTCGTCTTATGGACAAATGTGTAAGGTATGATAAGGAACTCAAAGAAAAAGTTGAAGTCCCACGACAAATAACAGTGAAGCAGTATAACACCTATATGGGTGGTGTTGATCTCTGACCAAATGAAATCCTACTACATAATGTTTTTCAGGTCAGAAATATATTACTATAGCCTTATCTTCAACCTCATAGATCTGACAGTGTTAAGCAGCTGGATGTTGTATAGACGTAATGCAGAGGCTTTGAAGGTGTAACCACAAAACCAGATTCCTCTTTGTGAGTTCAAATTCAAGCTAGCAAACTCTCTGATAAAGTCTGGAAAAACTATGTCAAGAGAGAGAGGGAGGGGAGACCTAGCACCTCTGTTGAAAATGCTTTTAGAACCAAAAAACGAAGTGGAAGAGCAAGAAAGCCTATTCCAGACAAGGATATGAGATAAGATTCTGTTGGCCACTTTATTACATTTGTTTAAACAAAAAGAGCCAAATGTAAACTGCCTGGGTACAAAAGCTAAATACAAATGTATTGCATTAAATGTAGTGTAAATATGTGCTGTGACGCAGAGAAATTGCTTCCATATATATCAAATAATGTGGATTTTTCACATGTGCCTTTATATCATAATATCTATGTCAGAAACGCAGAATTGCATGTAATTTTATATTTTTTTTCAATTTTTTATATATAATGTATTTCGATTTTTGTTTACACTAGTTTGTGCCCTTGTACAATAAATATTAGTAACACAATACAATATTTCCATTATAGATGTATTTTTCATGCACTTTTCAGTCTAAAAATTTCTTTTTTGAGATTGCCAAAAACTGCCGTATGACCAAAGAGACAAATTTGTCCCCTTATGAAATAATATATATTGAAAGTACTTTTAAGTGATTTGTTCTTACTATTTCATTACCTTGCTCCACAGTAATAAAATAATGAGTATCCTACTAGTTTTTAATCATACCAATAAATCAGGCAGTAACTGTACTTTGTTATCTGTCTTTCATCCCGCAGTTTTTTTCTACATACGATCATGCAAATAATTTTTAACACCTCCTAACATACTTTTGAGCAAAGTAATATTATTTACTTGCAGGTAACATTAGCATTCTTTATTTAGCAATAATGATAATTTTCAACTACTTCATAACCATAATATAATGTCTATCTTTTTTTTTATCTTCGCACTTAATGTTAATGCTTCACAAGCAAACAAAACAGTTAATGCAGCGATTCCCTTCATAAATTCATGGTTTTACCGCTAAAGGTATGGATGAAACCCACAAAATCTTCGTTTCTTTTACCAACGAATACTATACTTCTTGTTGCATTTATATCTACTTACAAACAACGAAACTTTTTTTTTTACCTCTCTCAATCTTCCACAGTTAATGAATATATCAGCAACTCCTAACCTTTCGGTTATGTCAATTCTCATCACTGTACTTTTTGTCCCACTTACTTGATTTTCTTTTCACACACCCTTCACGTTTTGCAGCAAAATTTGCAACATTTTATCAAACAACTCCAACTAAGGTTTTGTCATCCATAACCATAACTCACTTCTTTTATTTTAGCATCAACTTCCAGACAATCAAAACTGAGTGGAAATTATTACCCCCTCCTTTCTGCCTACTTACACATATGATTTATATTCCTTTCAAATATTTGTCAACGCTCTTAGCAGACGTCCACCAACCAAACAAAGCTGGAACACCTTCCACAGAGATGGTATGTTAGCCCTACGTATGATTTCAATAAATCTCTAAATATTACATGATATATATTACTTTTCCGTAGAATGTGTTAACCAAAATGATTCACATAACTCTTACTATTGATTGAACCAACCAAACATTTGTTACATTATCACCATCACTACCATTAATGATAACGAAAACAGTAATGGTAGTAAAAACAATAACAATGAAAATTGATAATATGATGATAATACCAATAATTACGTTAATGATAAAAATAATAATGATAATGATAATAATAAATATAGCAATAATATCTAATAATAATAATAATAATAATAATAATAATAATAATAATAATGATAATAATAATGATAAAAATAAAAATAATGATAATGATAATTATAATAATAATAATAATAATAATAATATTAATAATAATAATAATAATAATAATAATAATATTAATAATAATAATAATAATAATAACAATAAAAATAATAATAATGATGATAACTGATATTATTATTACTATTATTATTATTATTATTATTATTATTATTATTATTATTATTATTATTATTATTATTATTATTATTGTTATTATCATTATTATCATTATTGTTATAATTATTATCATTATCATCATTATTACTGATAAGAAAAATACGAAAAGTATGCATCTCGTTTTCATATTTGCTCCATGGCCTATATTATATGAAAGAGACAGCAGGAAATCCTTCCCACGTGGATTAGAAAGGATTGGACAGGGCTCTGCATGGCAGGGTTGGGGTGCATATCATATTGAAGTGGCGTCTGATGTTTGCTTGTGTTCGGAGTCTGTGGCGTGCGTCTTCTCCCAGAATATGATGCAATACATTGTTACTCGCTCAGGTGTACGTACTTGCTGCCAGGTGAACGAAAACAAAGGAGCGTGATGGAATTATAGAAAGATTTCCCAGGAACCAAATTTAGAACTATTTCTTTAACGATATGTGCTTATGACTTCACCGCAACATCAAATGGGTGAGAGCAGAAGTCCGGAAGAGGAGAGAAAGGAGGGACGAGGAAAATGGAAGGCAAGGGAAAAAAAATGAAAATAAATAGGACTGAAGAAGAATTTTAAAAATAATTAAGTTAAAAAGATATGAGCAATATAGTAATTTTACTGTTAAATAAGTAGGATTAAAAGGTTGGAAAATGAAGGAAAATGGAAGAAAGGAGAAAAATAAATTATAAATTTGATAAGGCGAAAGAGGAAAGATCGACAGTCAATTAAATGGAAAAGAAAAGGATGACAAGTGTCAACAGACAGTTTAGAAGTAAATTTTAAAAATTTATATATACAGTGGTAGGATGTTGTATGGAATGCCCTTTAGACCATCTTCTTTTGCTTCATTAGTGGCATCTTTCTTCGTTCCTTAAGAGGTCTCTTTCATTGCCTTTTTAGGAGCATCTTTCTTCTCCTTTTTCAGGGATTTTTCTTAATCCCTTTGAGGCACCTTTCTTCGGCCTTTTAGAAACATCTTTCTCCACCCCATTAGTGGCATCTATCTTTGTTTTTTTAGAGGTTTTAGAGGTTTTAGAGGTTAAGGTTAAGGTTAAGGTCAGAAAAAAATTGAAGTTGACATTCGTATTCCTATTGCACGTTATTTTGGGGCCACCTTTTGTGCAGCCAACTTCAAGCTGGCTGCCTACATACAAGATTTTAAAAAATGGCGTCTTTCTTTGCTTCTTTAAAGGCATCTTTTTTCGTCCATTCAGAAGCATCTTTTTCCTTCCTTTTTGGGGCATTTTTCTTCGCGCCTTTAAATGCACCTTTCTTTGCCCCTTTAAATGGCTCTTTCTTCGCCCTTGCAGAGACATCTTTCTTTTTTCCTTTAAATGCACCTTTCTTCGCCCCTTTACAGGTATCTTTTTTTCCCTTACAAGCATCTCTCTTCGCCCTTTTAATGGCATCTATCTACGCCCCTTTAATGGTATCTTTCTTCGCCCCTTTAAAGGCATCTTTCTTCGCTCCCTTAGTGATATTTATCTTTGCCTTTTTAGAGGCATCAGAGGTAAAGGTCAGGAAAATTTTTGTCACCATTAGTATTCTTATTGCACGTTATTTTGAGTGTCTTCGGTGACTCCAACTTCAAGCTGGCTGCCTACCTACAAAATTTTCATATAAAAAAATTACTATAAAACTCACCACAACTTCAAAAACTTCACCAACAACACTTCCTACCCAAGGTTTCCAGTCATTTAATGAGTTAAAAATTAATGTCAAAGGTATACGTCGGGAAAAATGCAGGAATACCATTGGCTGCGGCGGAGGAACTTGCGTTCTACTGAGTGTCCGTCTATATCTTTTTTTTCTTCAATTAATTGAGTATAACCTTATGGTAGGGGTCATGAAGGTGAAGTTTTGGGGAGCTCCGGTGGATTTTCACAGCTATGAATTGGTGAAAATCGCACCATGTTAAAACATGAGTATTTCACGGATTTTCATGAATTTTTCCTGACCTTGATCATTCAATATCTTTTGGGCTTTTGGGTAGGAAGTCATGTTGATCAAGTTTCATGGAGGTGCGATACATGGTGGTGTTAGGATGTTAATGACATACATAGCATACAGACAAACAAACACAAGTAAAACCTAACCTTGCGCTCAACTTCATTGGCGTAAATATATGAATATATAATAAACTGCCATCACACTGGTGTTATGTGGCGTGCGTCAGGCCTGGAACGCAGAATTTGTACTTCATTCTTGCAATAGCCGCGGTTCAGCTCCGTTCCTTGGGTCGAGCAAACATTGTGGCCTCGTACGCCTGTTGTAGGGCTGGCAAGGTAATGTGAAAGAGTGAAGAGTGAAGATTGAAGAGTGGACGCCTGAGGGAGCCAAACGGAGACTCCAAATACTGGTTGCTGATTCGCCTAACACACTTTTTTTTTTCTTTCCAATCCGATGCCACTGAGGTGAGGAAGCGAGTCTCTCCCAAAAGGGGAGTAACGAAAGTGTAACGGCCATTCCTCATTGCATGATAAGCGCAAGTTGTGTAATAATAATGTATTAATGATAGTAGTGATAATAGTAATAATAATGATAATGGTAATAATAATGATAATTAATTCAATGAGCATATGCTTACTCAGGAGGATATATATGTGTTTGCATTTTTATTTTTGCTCCATTTTCACAGTAGGACATACACTAATGTTGAAAAAAGCAGTAATTTTATGTTCCTGCATATGACCTCGTACTGTGAGGGGCGAGAATTATGTTGTTTGGCTAAGTATTTTGCCACGTTTTTCATAACAGTACAAAGCCGTTTTAATTTATGATCTCTGTTTGCTCTGAAAAACTCATAAAATAACTTTGAAGTTGTAATGAAAATTAATAAAAACGTGTTAGGGAAAAATGAAAGAACAAAGGGCGGATGGTTTCCCGAGGTGCTGTGCATTTCACAGATGACCCCTGCATATTCTGGATTCCGGATGGACTCTACTTTTCTCTCGGGAACTGAAGGGCAACTCTTTGCTATGTTAAGTGACATTTGTTGTCATTACTGCAGATATATAAAGCTTTTCCTCCGGAGCCTTATTATATATAACAACCAAAATGTTCCGTCAAATTTCGCTTCTTTACTGCAGTGTTCATGGGTACACCAAAACTCAATAATACACTCATTTGTGTATCCATATAAATTAACCCGCAAATATATCTGCGGTAACACAATATTGAAGAAAAAAAACACCACGTGACAATAGTCATTAGTTATACGAAAAACATTTCTGTATAAACTCACTTATAACTTAAATTGTTTTAGAGTTTTCTTTTCCATATTCATGTGTTATTGTAAGCATCTACACCAAGAGCATGCTTATGAGTTCTCACACACTAGACTATGAAGTGAATTACAGTTCATTATACAAAAGTTTGAAAGGAGGTTCATCCATGCTGGCTAGCCGCTTCCCTTTCCCTCTGTGCTCTGTTCATGGCTAATATTGCACTGAAATGGCAGCCACGTACCATTCACGGTAATGTCTGGAATATAACTGCTCTTCATTCCCCTCTTCTTCCTCCTTCTCCTCCTCTTACCACCACTACTGTTATTATTACTACCACTACTATTACAACTACTACGGCTACTACTACTACTTCTACTACTACTACTACTACTACTACTACTACTACTACTACTACTACTACTACTACTACTACTTCTACTACTACTACTACTACTACTACTATTACTACTACCACTACTACTACTACCACTACTACTTGTATTACTACTACTACTACTACTACTACTACTACTACTACTACTACTACTACTACTACTACTACTACTACTACTACTACTACTTCTACGACCATTGCCACTAACTATTATTAACATACACGAGCATAATTGAATACTATCTCAGCGCAGCGTCCGCAAACTACAGCCCCACTTCCAAATTTCTACACAATTATTCCTCCCTTTGCTTTTTCTATTTTTCTCTTTCTTTGACCTGGCTAGCCTAATTTGTCAGTCTCTCGCTCCCTCACCTGTTACCCTCTTCTCCCCTTCCCGCCTCCTTGAAATATTCTGAAGGGAAGGCGTGTTCCTACCTGGAGGAAAGAAGGGAAGAAAGGAGAAAAACGGAGGCAGCAAATGTACCAAGAATTTTCTCTCTTTTCATTTTCTTGCTCTCTTTCTTTCTATCCTCGCGTTTGTATATTTAAATGGTTAGAATTCCTTTTTTTACTTGCTTAAGTTTTTTTTTCCATCTGTTTTGAGTTAAGCTGAGCTCACCCTTCCCTTCTTACCTCACCGTTCTCTCTCTCTTTCTCCTCACCTTCTGTATATCTCTCTCTCTTTGACGGGCTCTAAATAGCCCGTGTGTTCCCTAGCTGGGGACACAATAGACAACCAACCAACCATATCTCTCTCTCTCTCTCTCTCTCTCTCTCTCTCTCTCTCTCTCTCTCTCTCTCTCTCTCTCTCTCTCTCTCTCTCTCTCGCTCGCTCTCTCTCTCTCTCTCTCTCTCTCTCTCTCTCTCTCTCTCTCTCTCTCTCTCTCTCTCTCTCTCTCTCTCTCTCTCTCTCTCTCTCTCTCTCTCTCTCTCTCTCTCTCTCTCTCTCTCTCTCTCTCTCTCTCTCTCTCTCTCTCTCTCTCTCTTTCTCTCTCGCTTTCTCTCTTTCTCTCTCGCTTTCTCTCTCTCTCTAATAGGGTAGTAAGGGTAGTAGAGGAGAGGAACAAACTCATCAAGCATTTGGTAAGTGCAGGGACAGTAGATACTTTCAAGAAAAGGTTAAACATATCTATGGAGAAAGAAAACATAAGGTAGATGGTAGGTGCACAGGAGCTGTCTTGTGTAGGTCAATTGGCCTCTTGCAGCCTCCTTATTTTCTTGTTCCTATATTCTCTCTCTCTCTCTCTCTCTCTCTCTCTCTCTCTCTCTCTCTCTCTCTCTCTCTCTCTCTCTCTCTCTCTCTCTCTCTCTCTCTCTCTCTCTCTCTCTCTCTCTCTCTCTCTCTCTCTAATGGTATGAAGTTAAAAATACAAAGATTTAACACAATTGCTCGTAAGTCATACTTCAATGTTAGAGTTGTTGACCATTGGAACAGACTCCCAGCATCAGTAGTTAATTCTAAAACTATAGACATTTTCAAATCCAGATTAGACAAACATTTCAGAGAAACAGGTTTACTTTGAAAAAGGTAATTAAGGGATTCATGGTGCAAAGTGACTCAGACTGGCGGGGGGGAGGGTGGCGGCTGCAGCTGTTGGTTGTCAGGGTATTGAGAGATCACCTGATCCAAGTAAATGAGATATCGCATCTCTACCTGAACAATAGTTGCAGTATAAGCCCTACTGGTCTGTATCTACTTCACTGGTTCCCAT
>JAPQNM010000002.1:10956078-10958578 GCA_029783475.1 Metacarcinus magister
GACCACGTGATTCACATGTATTGAGTAAAACCAATAAGGTGAGCATGAGAGACTTGGCTTGTACTACGTGCAGAGTGTTTTCATCCACGTCGAGGGCTTTCTATTCGAAAGCTGCATGAATGGTGTAATCCAACATTATTGCGTTGATATTCATATACATGAATGGAGATAGAGGAACAGCCAAATCAAGTGAAAGAGTTCTGCTTGTACTAGCATTTCCTCATATAAAACAAAAGTTGAATAAGATTTGAGAAGTAAATCAAATCTGACGTCAACTACACGCTTTTATGACGTGTAAGCCATGAAACGTAGAACAAAATATGAGGCAGTCTGTTTGGCTCGTACTTCAACAGATAATTAAATTAATAGAATTATTTAAAATAAATTAATAGAATAGTCATGAAAAAATGTTGGGAATCTTGCACAGCGGGGCCGCTTGATGTTGGGGGAGGTAGGTATGAAGTTTGCAAGTTTAATGGAACAGCGTGTGCGGCGATAGCGAGAGAAGATAGTAAATGACTCAACGAAGAAGATACTGGGGAGAGTCAGTGAGTGGGAAAACTGATAAGACAAACTGACTTGGTATGCACTTTAAAATTCAACATTGCTTTCAGTGTGTGTGTGTGTGTGTGTGTGTGTGTGTGTGTGTGTGTGTGTGTGTGTGTGTGTGTGTGTGTGTGTGTGTGTGTGTGTGTATGTGTGTGTGTGTGTGTGTGTGTGTGTGTGTGTGTGTGTGTGTGTGTGTGTGTGTGTGTGTGTGTATGTGTGTGTGTGTGTGTGTGTGTGTGTATGTGTGTGTGTGTGTGTGTGTGTATGTGTGTGTGTGTGTGTGTGTGTGTGTGTGTGTGTGTGTGTGTGTGTGTGTGTGTGTGTGTGTGTGTGTGTGTGTGAAAGAGAGAGAGAGAGAGAGAGAGAGAGAGAGAGAGAGAGAGAGAAAGAGAGAGAGAGAGAGAGAGAGAGAGAGAGAGAGAGAGAGAGAGAGAAAGAGAAGAAAAAAAAACATTGCAGTAATTGAAAAAATATTAATCAGGAAAGCATTGCATAGTCCTAGTTCTCTTTATATTGTTGGTCACTGAAGTATGACTTATGATGTTCTTCACTAACATAATGTGTTGAGGGACGGAGGGTGTGAAATCAACGGTTGGTAGGACCTTAAAAAGAAAGCACGTCACAAAAAGCTGAAATACTTTGCATCCTTGAAACACAATGGAAGAGCAAAAGAGTCAAGGACCGAGGTTATAAGTGGCAGAGAAAAATTGAGCGTCAGGTCTCCCTCTCCCCCTCCCAGGAGAGTATTGCTCAGAGCGACAGGTATCTGATGCTTCCCCCTATATTGTTTTCTTTTCTAGCAAGAAAAAGTTATTTATTGTATTTGTCATTTTTCCTTTAACATTTTTTTGCTATATAAATACATTTGGTATACGTACATGTTTTGCCTGCATGCAGGACGAGAGATATAATGTGTTCCAGAGTGAAATATTGGGATCAGTCATCTAATTTCCGGTGTGAAAAAAGCTCACAAAACAACTGCGTGTAACCATTGTCTACGTACTATGTACACTCTGCGTGTACCAAAATATACATTCGGAAATTCAAGATCGAAGAACACATAATATATATTTCAAACAGAAAATGAAACAGACTGAGCACGAACACCCAAAATGTCACAAAAGCATGAACGGCAAGGGGAGTAAGTAGTTCATTGCACCGCGAATTATTAAAAAAAAGGGTCAATAATCAATCTCATAAACCGTGCAGTGCACGAAGCCCCGGCACGACAAGAAGAAAAACACACAAGGCTTCCCCGGAGGGTGACGGCAAGGAAGCTATTCGGGAAGGAATGCTAGTCGAGACGAGGCGTGACCTCTGTCGAGAGTTGAGGGTCATTACATGCATTCACCTGTAATTAGCCAGTCCCGTCCTTGGCAGGTAGAAGAGGGAGGTAAGAAGGTAAATAGAAAGGCAGATACATAGACAAACAGATAGGTAGATAGATAAATCGAAAGATAAATAAATAGATAAAAATAGAGAAACAGAAAGATAAATTGATAGACAGACAGACAGATAGACAGATAGACGGATAGGAATAGGTATATAGATAGATAGATTGATAGATAGATGGATAGGTTAGTATATTAATATATATATATATATATATATATATATATATATATATATATATATGTGTGTGTGTGTGTGTGTGTGTGTGTGTGTGTGTGTGTGTGTGTGTGTGTGTGTGTGTGTGTGTGTGTGTGTGTGTGTCTGTGTATATATATATATATATATATATATATATATATATATATATATATATATATATATATCTTCTCTTCCTAACTGAAACACAGTTGTCTGTGACTACTGACAGCAGCCCCTTCTCTGTTCGCTCCTACTTTCTCTATCCTCCTTTTCAATCTAAAGCTGGCTGTTGCGCATATGTGCGTAACGACATTACTTGCTCTCGTGCCCACAATCTTGAATTTTCAGAATTTTCTACCAT
>JAPQNM010000002.1:10986078-10988578 GCA_029783475.1 Metacarcinus magister
TTGGGAGCTGAAGGCAAATGTAATTAACACAACCTTCCGAAAACGCATAGCATATAAAAGAAAAATAAACCAGAGATTTTATTATCTGTCCATTCTGTATACGTAAGTGAACACCACCGAGTTGCGTTCACGCTGTACCGTGTGTTTGCCCGCTTGCTGACAGTGGAAATGGGAAGATGGAACAGAAAGGGAAGAGAAAGGATGGCTTTAGAAAAAAGGGTTTGTGCCTGCGGACAAATATAGATAGAAATACATATAGCACAGAACCGCACCTTCACACAGCACCTGAGAGATACACACAACTTTTCTAATGTCCCTGACTTGTTTTCTGATAAGTATGATGACTCAGAAAAATGCTATATTATATACAAAATCATGGATGTATATAAAACCTAGACTTTTGATTTATTTTTTATTATTTATTTGTTGATAGTATGAGGAAGTTTTAATAACGTATTTGCTTTATATTATCAGTTCCAATAGTTTATTTCAGTTCTTAGTCTCTTTTTTTCATCTAGTATGGATATGATATTTAAATTAAGCAATTTGTGTTTCTCAGACTGTTATTTTGTCTTGAAATTTTACGAGAAGTTTATTCCTTTTTGTTGATCTTCAGACAAAGATTTTATAGTTGCGTTTTTCTATGGTTAACCTTTGTCTGTAGTATGTTTTAGTTTGTGGATAATTTATTGTTTCTTCATTCATTCCTTGTAACTGTTGGTGTATGCTGCCTTTTTTTTAATGTATGACTGTTTAGACATGAAATGTATTATGTTTACCATTTACTATAACTATTATATAGTTTTTGTGGTCAATAAAACTAATTAACTAACTGTGTGTGTGTGTGTGTGTGTGTGTGTGTGTGTGTGTGTGTGTGTGTGTGTGTGTGTGTGTGTGTGTGTGTGTGTTAAAGGTGTACATGGGTGTGATGGTAATAATGTACGTGGGTATGGTGACAATGGTGTACTTGGGTGTGGTGGCAATAGTTTACGTGGGAGTGGTGGTAATGGTGGTGGTAATAGTGTACGTGGGTGTCAGTATAATTGTTTACGTGGATGTGGTGGTAATGGTGTACATGGGTGTGATGGTAATGATGTATGTGGGTGTGATGGTAATGATGTATGCGGGTGTGATGGGTAATGATGTACGTAGGTGTGGTGGTAATGATGTATGTAGGTGTGGTGGTAATAATGTGCGTGGCTGTGGTGGTCATTGTGTGCGTAGGTGTGGTGGTAATGGTGTACGTGTATGTAGAGGTAATGGCATACGTAGGTGTGGTTGTAATGGTGTGCGTGGGTGTGGTGGGTGTGGTGTGTTTGTATACTACCTCTACTGGACCACTCGACAGGTGACCAGTGCGAGAAGCAGGGCAAGGGTTTGGGTGGATCAACCAGCGCCTAGATCCTGCAGGTGACGGCCATACACTTCTGCAACTCCTCATGTTTTCTAGTAGTTTAATGGATTTTATGGCATCCCTTGGACGTTATTTTAAATTTTCATAACTCCAAAATTTTTGCCTCTCTCTCACGTATGATTTTTTACATATGATGCTGAATACAAACGTTGCTCGATAAGCAATTGACTTGTGGAATGTTTTTTAATCTGTCTTTTTTCCTCTCTCTGAAAATACAAAAACTAATAAAGCTCTGAAGTCCAGACTTAGGTAGACTGATTCCTTGTTCATTCTTCTACGTTCCACCTGTAGCTAAAACCGTGAATAAAAACGCACACTTCTAGCACATGTTTGCCGCTTTCCTACCACGAGCCACGAAGTGTCGCTATGATGACCGTAAATAGAACACCTTCCGATAAATAATTTATGTCTATCTATTTAAATGTTAAATCATCAAAAAATTTTGTGAAGAAGTCAGGAAGGGCAATGGAGGACAAGTGTGGGCAAAACAAAACAAACCACGTGATTTCAAAATGGTGTCCATTTGAATTCTGTGGACAACCGGTGGGTTTGAGTGAGAAAAAAGTGGAGAGAATCTACGGCTACAAGAACTGGGGAGGGTGGGATGAATCGAGGTTGAAGGGAGAGGGAGAGCAGCAGGGGAAAGGCAGGGTATGTGCGTTGCTGTGAGGCCTCGTCTGGCGCACAATGGGTAAGGATTGCGTATTGACGGCAGAATGGGTTGTGATTTACAGACGCATATTGAATCGGAAAAAAGATGAATGGATTCTGCACCCTTACCTTTCTTTCTATATAGCTGTGCATAGATAGATAGATATATAGATATATAGAGAGATAGAAGGAGAGATAAATAGATAAAGTGACATATGTATCCATCAATAGATAGACATAAATAGATAAAAGATTACGTGCATATATATATATATATATATATATATATATATATATATATATATATATATATATATATATATATATATATATATATATATATATATATATGTACACATTTTTTTAAATGAACATGTACATTTTGTGCACAAATACATACTTCAGAGTAAATGTAAAACAAACATACATACAAAA
>JAPQNM010000002.1:10993578-10998578 GCA_029783475.1 Metacarcinus magister
TAGTAGTAACAGTAGTGTCCCAAAATTGATATAAAAAAAACAAATAAAGTCTAATTATGAAATAATAGAACCAATTGAGAATAGCGTTTATTCTATAGAAGAAAACAAGGGAAATCTAATCCATGAATATTCCGACTGAAGCAGAGCATGTATAGGATGGGGAAACGTCTGGAAAATAAATTGTAAACATGAAAAGTAACTTACCCTCATCTTTCAAAAAAGATGTTGGGCATCTATGTATTGTATTGTATTTTATTGTACAAATGTTAATTTACAAATAAGAGAAGTTAATAGCCTTAAGGGGCATTCACACATTCAGGAGTAGTACGCCGCATAGCGCCGAGTGCAGACTCGGCAAAGATGCGTGAATACTCGTGGAAGATACTCCTGGTAATGCGTGACAAGGCATGGGTATGCGTAACTAGTCAGCACAAGTCGCCGGCCAGTCGGAAAGTTTTGTGCATGCCCAAAAATTGGCCACGACTTCGAGAGAGTCGGTGTTATGCGGTTTCATACTCGGCATTAGTCGGCACTACTCGGCACTAGTCGGCACAACTCGGTACTAATTGGAACTATGGCACTATGCCGAGTACAACCGACCCACTACAACGGAGTAGCTCCGACCAATGCGGTATATGTCGTTGCAAAGTCTGTGTAAACTCCGCTCACAAAACCCAACACAAGGTGTATCCAACCGAGTACAACCGAGTTAACCCGAGTACAACCGAGTGGCCAGAAGTTGACACGAGTCCAGACGTACGACTAGTACCGCATAGAAGCCGACTGCAAATGCAGACAACTGATATGTGAAGACTATGTAGGAGTATAGAGGAGTAGGACACGAGTAGGTCAGGAGTACCAACGAGTAGCGACGAGTACAATCGGCACAACTCGGGGGTAAAAATAAAATGGTTCACCAAGCGTCGCGTTTTGTAACACTCCGGGAGGGGGTATATAACCTGCCGAGCACCTGCCACCCGCATGGATCCGCACCCAGATCCCAGTGGATGTGTGTTGTGTTGCGTCCGTGTGCCCCCCTGACTTGGGGGCACGGTGGCCTCACGCACACACTCCCGAAACTCTGCTATTTTTTTTTATCACCGAACATCTGCTCATATTATTGTGTTGGTGTAGACTGACCAGAGTCCGCCACCACCACATGATTTCACCTACCTCACACAAACTCCGACGGGCTCTGTTGTTAGCCCGTGTGCCCCCTTCGGGGGCACGATAGACAACACACACTGCCACCCGGCATGGATCCCAGTGGGTGTGTGTTGTGTTGCGTCCGTGTGTCCCCTGACTTGGGGACACGGCGGCCTCACGCACACACTCCCGAAACTCTGCTATTTTTTTTTTTTATCAACGAACATCTGCTAATATTCTGGTGTTGGTGTAGACTGACCAGAGTCCGCCACCACCACACGATTTCACCTACCATTTACGCCAACTCCGACGGGCTCTTTTTGTTAGCCCGTGTGCCCCCTTCGGGGGCACGATAGACAACACACACTGCCACCCGGCACCCACCATTCTGGATTCGGCAGCCTCAGCAACAGCACCTCAGCCCCGCTCCGCTCCACACAGCCAGGCCAGCAAAGCCGAGCTCTCTGAGCCTGCCCTCGAGCCACCCCTGGAAGTAACAGCTCGCCCGCAAGGCTGCTTGAGCTGCTCTGCTCCCAGTGTTGCTTGGCTGCCACTCGGTTGCACTGGTACTTGACTCTGACTTGGTGTAGTGCATTGATACCGTAGCTATCGGTGTACTGCACTTGGCAACGGTTGCAGTATCAGCGGCCTTGAGTGCCGAGGGCTTGACATCCAGCCCACTAACAACGCATAGTGTACTTACACTAAGAAAAACGGCCACACCGCCCACTTGCTGAACCAGTCGTAGTACGAAGCCGAACCCCGCGGGCAGTGCCACAAGGGGGCCCATTAGAGTGGGTGGTTATAGGAGGCGACTAGTCTGGGGCAGCTCAATAGGAATAGGCTTGACCCTTACGGGGCAGCAGGTCCTGTAGTTTGCGACACCTTTTAGGAGGTGGGACTACTTAGGAATCTGCTGTAGGTAGGAGGCCAGTAACGTTTTTTAGGTGTGTTTCTACTCCTGAAGTAGCTTTGTTGATAGGATTTTTTATTTTTACTGGTAGGTTAGTTGTGTTGTATGTCGGGCTCCGGCCCCTTTTTAGGATTTTTTTTATGAGAAATGAAGAGTAATGTCACGTGTTAAAATAAAATGTAGAGAACCGGTTAGCAAGGATAAAAAAGTTAAACTTTTAGAAATCTTTTGCTGTAAAGAGATACATGTCACCAAAATATTTGATGCCCTAGACAGGTTTGCCGTTCTGACCTTGAATAAGGAGCCTGCAGACTCTATCTTCACTAAAGAGGTCAGGCAGGAGCTGGAGAAACATGGCTACCAGCCTAACATGCCACCAGAGCTTAAAGTTAAAAAGAGTGTAATTATCACTCGAGTTGATGACCTGATATATGACTGGAAAGATGAAGAAATTGCAGAAGAGTTGCTATACTAGAACAATTGACATATCTGAAATCAAAAGATATATAAAAAAATATATATATAAAAAGAAAGCACCAGGTCACTCAAAAATTAACAAGCTAATACTAGAAAAATGCACAGATAAAACCTTAGAACAACTAACAAATATATTCAATGCATGTTATTCTGCTGACTACTTCCCACACATTTTCAAAAAAGCTATAATCAAATTCATACCTAAAGCAAACAAGTCTCCACTAAATCCCCTGAATTATAGACTCGAGGTACCTGGAAAAATATTTGAAAGAATTATTTTGGGCAGACTTAACACTTCTCTAGCAGAAAATAATACAATAAAAGACAGACAACATGGTTTCAGACCAGAAAAGGGTACCACAACAGCTATCGCTATCATTCACGAAACAATTGCAAATGCTTTACCAAATAAGCAACATGTATACGTGGTACTAAGAGACGTGGCTAAAGCTTTTGATAAAGTATGGCATAATGGATTAAAATATAAATTGCTACAACTTGATTTGCCAATAATACTCATGAAAACACTTTGCAATTTTCTAGATGACAGAACAGCAAAAATATTAATAGGTAAAAAACATAGCAACACAATCAATTTACAATACGGTGTACCACAAGGTAGCGTCCTTTCACCAACACTTTATAATATATACACCAACGACATTCCAAATGCGAGCCCAGGATGTCTAGATATAAGTTACGCAGACGACATAACACAGGTGATCACTTCAGCCAGTAAGTCCAAGAATATGATGAAGATAAAAGCGGAAAGAGAGATAGACAGAATAAACAGATTTGAGAAAAAATGGAAAATAAAAACTAGTGAAGAGAAATTTAAAATAATTCCAATGGAGCAACGTAAAACTATGAATATAAAAGTAAACGGCAAATTAATTAATACTAGTACTGAAGGTAAATTACTTTGACTAAAATTACAGCAAACCGGTTTCGTCGGACATGCTAGCAATATTAAAAATAAAGGAAATGCCACGCTCTCAACACTCAGGAGATTTATAAACTTAACACCTAAATTAAATACAACACAAGTCAAAACACAACCCATTCCTATCCTGGAATATCCACCCATCCCACTTTGTTCTGCCTCAAAAACACAAAAAAGAAACTTACAAACAGTAATAAATACAGCACTAAGATTTATTAACCATAATGAAAACGACAGACCCACAGTAGAAGAAATGCACTTTAAGTATAATATTACACCATTTAACATATCTTTGCATAAAAAAGCTAATAAGATCTGGGAAACTATAAAACAAACTGAACCCGAACACTACAACAAAGTAGTTACACCACATATGAATAAGCACAACTGGTTCCCCAAAACAAGTAATTTAATCGATGCACTAATATACAATGGTTGACAGAGCATTTGTCTATGTCGTCTGCGACATCTGATACATTAGATAGACATGAAGAATATGATAAATATATATGTGATTCATATAATAATTCAAATATTAACTCAATAAGATATATAATTAACTAAAATAATATAATGATAAAACTAGCATTATGGTCAATCTCACATCCTATCATCTTCTACTTCATTTCACATTTTTTCTTCCCACCAACTTTTTCTTTATCTAGCTTTCCTTTCTTGCCCCCCTTTTTATATAAAAAAAAATAAATAAATAAATAAAATAAAAAATAATAAATAAAAAAAAACCCGACACCCAAACTGTGCTACCTCCCATCACCACCCTGCCACACCAGTTGCTCATCCACCCACGCTGGCCAACGTCACCAACACCACCATGCCGGGCAAGCAAAGCAAGAAGGGATCGCCTAGGTAAAGCGACAGCCCCAGGAAAGTCAGGCAATGCGATAATATGGTCGTCCGCCATTGGCGACATGGTTATCCAGCATTGACTACACAGTCATCTGCCATTGGCGTCATGGTCGTCCGCCATTGACGACATGGCTGACCGCCATTGGCGACAAGGTCGTCCACCATTGGCGACATGGTATAATGCCATTGACGACACGGTCATTCGCCATTGACGACACGGTCGTTCGCCATTGACGACACGGTCATCCACCATTGACAACATGGTCATCCACCATTGACGACACAGTTCTCCGCCATTGGCGTCATGGTCATCTGCCATTGACGACACGGTCGTCCGCCATTGGCCACACAGTCTTCTGCCATTGGCCATTAGCCATTGGCGTCCATCATTGGCGACAAGGTTGTCCGCCTTTGGCGACAAAGTCTTCTGCCATTGGCCATTGGCCATTGGCGACACACTCGCCCGCCATATGCAACACACTCGTTAGCCATTGGCGACAAACTCGCTTGCCATTAGCGACACACTCGTCCGCCATTAGCGACACACTCGTCCGCCATTAGCGACACACTCGTCCGCCATTAGCGACACACTCGTCCGCCATTGGCGATACAGTCATTCGCCATTGGTGACACGGTCGTCAGCCGTTGGTGACA
>JAPQNM010000002.1:11008578-11013578 GCA_029783475.1 Metacarcinus magister
AGAGAGAGAGAGAGAGAGAAAGAGAGAGAGAGAGAGAGAGAGAGAGAGAGAGAGAGAGAGAGAGAGAGAGAGAGAGAGAGAGAGAGAGAGAGAGAGAGAGAGAGAGAGAGAGAGAGAGAGAGAGAGAGAGAGAGAGAAGAGGGTATAGGGGTAGCAGCAAAGAGTAGGGAATAAGGAGATATGTTTTACGATGTTTGAACACTAAGATGTTATTGTAACTTTTATTACAACACTGATTTTTTTTTGTCATGAGATAAAAGGTACGTGGTAATTGCCACTCAGAAACTGTTCCTAAACATATAAGTCCATCGATGCCTCAGAACTCATAAAAAAAATAAAGAAAATAATATTAGTAAAACTGTGCATTATTCCTGTACAAGATACATTCAACTGAAATATTGGTTCAGCAAAATATTTTCCCTGTGTCAAAAAATTTGGCATTTATTTCGACATGGTTTGAGTCTCCCATGAGGGTTCCCTAAAGTCAAATGACGTTGAATTTTTATATAATTTCGTCTCAGCATGCGGATGACAGGGATTTCTCAGAGCTATTTTTCCTTCATGCTTCTTAGTCTTAATCTTGAGTCTCCTTCCAGTGGCTCTTAACTCCTTATACCGTGCCCGAATCTTACCGAGTTACGCTTTTTAGAGAGAATAACAATCGAAAAAATAATCGCAAACCAAAATTGGGTTCCTCACGACTTCTTTGAAAGTTTGATTAAAAAATATTAATCAACGTCGGTATTGTTATGTTATGATTAAAAAATTCCTTCACTGCTCACTACATCCCCACATCCTATTCCCTTCCTCCCGCATGATACAAGGCGCCGCATAACACAAGTTACCCGAAACTTACGTGCCGTCGCAAGGCAATTACGTTGTCACCTTGGTGCCTGGGTGTCTGGCCACAAATATCTATGCTCAGACAGCTAACTTTTTTTTGCATTCGTTGTTTTTTCCTTTCTCTCACTTCCATCCTCTCTTTACCATCCTCCTACACATCCTTCTTTCATCTCCCTGTTTTGTGCTATGTTTTCCCCTCCTTCCTTTCCTCTTTTCCTCACCTTTACCGTCCCTCAATCTTGCTCTCCTTCTACCACCACAACGCCCTACATTCTCTTCTTCCCTAAATACTTATCTCTTTCCATTTTCTTTTCCACAACAGTTTATCTTCACACTCCAACTGATTCCCCTATCCACCTCCCTTTCCACTCACCTCGCCTCTTCTTCCCCTCCTTCCTTCTCCTTCACCAAGACTATTGAGAGAGGGAATGCCAAGTTTAATTGGTCTTTGTAAGGGAAACTGAATTTTGTTTCGCTTGTCAGTACACTTTTTTTTCTCTTGCCAAACCATCGTCGGAGGCTGATAATTGAATTTAATTTGACAGTCTGGAAAAAATTAATTTGGACCCCTTCTCACTTATGGGTCTTGCACACCTGTACACCTCACCTGTACTACTGCAACATCCACTATTCCAATGATCGACATTACCTGTAACAGAAAAGAAAACGAGAATATTAGTTATGTATAATTCATAGATCTTTATATTTCTGACACTTGCAAAAGGTGTGTGTGTGTGTGTGTGTGTGTGTGTGTGTGTGTGTGTGTGTGTGTGTGTGTGTGTGTGTGTGTGTGTATGTGTGTGTGTGTGTGTGTGTGTGTGTGTGTGTGTGTGTGGGTGGGTGTGGGTGTGTGTGTGAGATTAGGTGATTTCTGATTTTTTTTTCCTCTCTTCAGACACTCACCTTCAAGAAAGCATCAACACAGCAATAAGTTTAAAATGTGACTATGAAAAATGTTTTTCTCTGCAAACATACAAGGCATGTCTTGGCATACGTGGAAGAATGCTTCAGGGCATACCGGGCATGTCCTACCTTCATACATTTATCCCTTAATTTTTTCATTTTTTTACTTATATATTTTTTTTATTTGTAAATTAAGTACATTGATATAAGATTCATAAAAAACAAAGCATATACATATATATATATATATATATATATATATATATATATATATATATATATATATATATATATATACATATATATATATATATATATATATATATATATATATATATATATATATATATATATATATAGGCGGTAGTGCAGTGGTCAGCATTCGGGCATGACAACCTAGGATCTCGGGTTCGATCCCCCGATATCCGCTGGCCACTTTTCTATCTTTGGTATTAACGCAGAGTGGCCAAAGATTACCCAAAATTGCTGCCATACTGTCCTCAAAACGGGACTTGCATGTTTATATGCTTTGTGGCAGTACAGCAATTAGCTTCCCTTGCACTCATCATCAGAGAAAAACGTGAGAAATGAGAGGCATCACTATAAAAAAATCTAAACCTGAGCCACTAACGGGCGGAGGCCGACCATCAATAAGCCTCCATCAATGCCTACCGGCCACAAAGATATATAATGTAAAAAAAAAAAGTAAAAAAAAATATATATATATATATATATATATATATATATATATATATATATACATATACATATACATATATATATATATATATATATATATATATATATATATATATATATATATGTATATATATATATATATATATATATATATATTGAAGTCGGGAATGTCCCTTTCCACCTTTGAGCAGCCATCTTCACCTGATGTGTTGACACTTTCCTTACTGAAGGCACGTCAACGGTGAACTTGTTCCACAGTCTGGAAACTCTTGAGGTGAAGGTCCTCTGGTACTGACTGATGTGACCTAGGCACCTCAACCTGCTCAGAACTGGAGAGCAACGTTCTCGTGTCTCTCGCAGTGTTTTGCCAGATGTGGTACTTCTTTTACCTGGGCCTTGTGGAACATTGCTAATGCAGAGACATCCTGCCGGTGCTCCAGAGGGTTCAGGGATGTCATGTCCTGTGAGAGCGGCTGGGGGTTATCGTCCTCTATGAGTCGTTGTACTCGCTGCTCCACTTTGTCAAGCCAAGTGTGTGGCTGTGCAGCACATCCATTAGATTAGAGCCCCGTATTCCAGGTAGGGCCTTACCTGGGCTTTGTAGAGCAGTAGAATGCCACGCTTGTCCAGAAAATATGCTATTCTACGGAGGACAGAGGCCTGCAGGGAGGCTTGAAACACTACGTTCTTCGGGTGGCGGTCAAAGCAAAGCTCCAAGTCCACTCCAAAGATCCTAAGGTAATCTTGGAGTGGAAGTTTGACAGTACAAACAAAACATTATCCTTCTGACAACAGCTTTTGAGGCTACGGGGAACCGAGGGACTACCATCGCCTGTTTTTTTTTTTTTTTTTTTGCGGCAAGCCCGTATGCCATACCCAGTCAAAGGCACCAGCGATGTTGAGAGCGATAACAAGATTGTCCACGGATAGGAGGGAGGTTGATCTGTATTTTGCAGGACCAGATTTGTACTACTTCTTGTGGACCGGTACTACACAAGCCTCCTTCCTGATCGAGGGTCAGGTGTTTTCTTGGACACAAGCTATAAAGACCTTTGAGAGTGGTCCTGCGAGCTCACTAGCGCAGTGCCGCAGTAATGTAGGCTAACGTCGTCAGATCCCGTGGCCTCTTTCAGCAGGCGCTCCACTTGCTCCTGCGTCACCTCCACCGTCGTTAGATTTTGGTCACATTCCAGTTTCAGCTCTGGAGAAGGCCTACTGGGGTCTGCGATGGTCATCTTTGAAGAGAAAAGGTCAGCAAGTATCTCTGCCTTCTCTCTGCTGCTGGTCGCTGTGGTAGCATCCTGTTTGGAGAGTAGAGAGACAGATTCTTGATGGCTGGTGCCAACGCTTTTTGAATGTCCAGATGAATTATATCTACCGCTTTTGTCTCGTCATAAATGTCATAAGGTAGTAGCCGAGTGGCTAGCGGTCGGGCATACCAACTCAGAGTCCCGAGTTCGAGCCGCAGCACGAGCTGGCCACTTTTCTTTAGTAATATCGCCGAGTAGCCTAAGATCATCCACATGCTGCCATAACACTATCCTCGACGGGACTGCAAAGCTATATGCTCGAAGAGCTTCTGCTGGCAGCATGAACTTATAAAAACTTATAAACTTATAAAAACTTATAAAAAAATATAAACTTATTACAAATTTAACCCGCCCTACTAACGGGCGGAGGTCGACCATCTAAGGCCTCCATTAGGCCTACCGGCACCACGGGTAAAAGGATAAAAAAAACACCGTTATAAAAATCAAGGAGATTCGTTAAACAAGAGCGTTTGTTACGGAAACCATGTTGAGAATTGTTAATCATGATATTTCATTCTAGGAAAGTCACTAGTCTATCACGTATTATAGTTTCCATTAACTTACCAACTACGGATGTGAGGCTGATTGATCTGTAGTTAATCGGTAGTGATTTATCTCTTTTTTTTTAATAAGGGTAACATTTGCTAATTTCCAAATGTCTTCCAGACAAAAGTTCATCTTGCAGCCAGACATTTGTAGTTGATTTGAAGACCTGAAGAAAAGTGGTGAGGTGCAGGTCGGTCTGGCGCACCAAGGTATTCCACAGTCGGCTGTAGCACGGTGTGAAAAAGCGGAGGTAATGTTCCGTCCTCTCGTAGAGAACATTTACTTGGTGATCACCGTTGTGAGCCACGCGGGTAGAATGCGATGGCAATGCCGATGGGTTGAGACGCAGCTCTGCCAAATTTGGGAGCTGTGTCCTTTGCACCTTGTTCATGACGCACATTCCTTCCACGTCACACCGCTGCTGGAGAGGTTGGAAGTCCCTTGTAGCATCTTCAGGAGCTTTTAGCCGGGCTTTTAGCTCTGGCTTGAGCCCGGTCAAGGAGACTGAAGTATAACGGGGGGCAGGCGCACCATGCGAGTACTCCATCAGAGAGTAGACTTGGGATTTGCAGTGTGTGTCCACTCCCTGAGCGTCCAGAAGAGAGCAATGCATCGAACACAGCTTGCTTCCAGGCAGCATCCTTGGCGACCTTTCTGACGTGGTTGGTAAACGTAAGGCCAATGTCGAACTCAACCCCA
>JAPQNM010000002.1:11033578-11038578 GCA_029783475.1 Metacarcinus magister
AGCATCATCGTGGCTTTGGAAGAAGAAAAGAAGAGATGATACAACGGAGACAATCGAAATGGTGGAGGAAGGAAGCAAGAAAGTACTGAAGAACACCTAAAAGCAAACTTCCCCCACATCTCATCCACAGACACTCTCACCCTTCAAACTCCACACCCCAACACGATATATACAACCACTTACACCCTCACGCCCACATGTACCCTTCCACCGCCCCCAAACAGCACCCATCCACATCCTAAACAGCTGTGGGGTGTAAGTGGCTGCCTGCAAGCCTTCAAACGGTTTTCAATACTCCATTACAGGTTCCAGGAGACCCAGTACGTCCTTGGGTGAATGTGTTGGGGGAGGTGCTTGCTAAGAGCGCGCGGGGCACAGCTTCAGGCCATGCAATGGGTGTTCAAAAGAAGCAGAGTGGATGTCGAAACCTTAGGGCATGAGGTGCTTTGAGTGGATGTGAAAGCCGTGTGATTGCGTAATGTTGGTCCAAGGTGGATGTTCAAAGAATGTGGTGGTGGATGGTTAGTGTGGATTGTGGATAGTGGTAGTTGAGGTGATGTTGAGGGCGTAAGGGTGTGTGGTGGTGGTACATGTTGACGGCGTGAGAGAGGTCAGAGGTGGATGTTATTATCCTGAGGTGGATATTGATGGTGTGACTGTAATATTAGATGCGTCAGGTGAATGGGTAATATATTAGGTACGAGGGAATAATATAATTTTTACATTCTCCGTCAGCTCCCAATAATGTTAGTGCATGAAGTCTCGTATTTTCCCGTTTTCTTCTTAATTTCGGATCTCAGAAGACGGGTTGCCTGCGAGGACCTTGGTGGGGGTAACTTTGTGAATATTAGTTTCCTCACGTGAGTTACTTCGACAATGGAGTACGTTGAAGTGTGTGCCCGGCGGCGTGAGCAGGGATACGCCTTGGCGGCTGCGAGGCGTGAGGCAGTGTGAGTGTGGGTGTTATGCAAGGCGTGTCGGAAGAGGCTTCGTTATGATGACAAAGTGCAAGTAGTTTGTCGGGTAGTTAGGTTTGTCTTACACCCTCGGCGGTAACTGGATATAAATGACTGGGTTGTGGTGACCTTGAGTTTTTCTTATTACCCTTGAATTACTTGGTTCTCATTTGATTTCAACCCAAAAAGAATATATGAAAAATTATGAATTTCTATACTTTGCACACGCATCAAGGATATTACACACTGAGTTATATCCTTTTGCTAGTTTAACTCATTGTGAGGTTCATTCATCCATTCATTCACTCATTCATTCATTCATTCATTCATCCTTTCATTCATTTATTCTTTCATTAATTTATTTATGTTTAGAAAATGCACCACACAACTAAATGTTCCTTCATCTAAACTAAGAGGATCTGTAGTATAGTACTCCATTTACTACTTTCCCTAGATATACTATTTCTCTTATCTTTCCCCTTTCCTGAACTTTTCTCTTACATCACCTTTTCTTCCTCTTTTTCCTCCGTTTATCACTCCTTCTCCCCATCCATCCCTTCTCATTATATTATAGACATGAGTAGCCTCACTCATCCCTCTTACAAAGAGCCACGTCACCTAATTCGCACACGCAGGACGTCAGGTGTCCTCTAACGTGTCATCTAAATAGGATCATAAAATACAGGATTAAGGGGGATGATGAAGCCATTGATGTGTTGTTGGTTTGTTACTTGCACTCTTGCTTTCACGCTCGTCACTCTTCCCACACCTGTACTCCACCCTTGCGCTCTCTCCTTTTTCCTTTTGTCTGTTTCCAGGTGAGGGCAAGGGGGCGTTGAGTCGGGAGGGAAGCCTTAACGATCTCCACATGGAATGGATTCTGGGTGATGGGTTTATTTACTGCTTCCCTCACTGTTACTTCCCACTGCTCTTTCTCCTTACCTGTTCTCTCGGACCTGTTCTCCCTCACCTGCCCTTCCCTACCTGTAATACTTCCCATCTGCTACGCTTCCACAACTGTCACTCACTTCCACCTGTCACACTCCCCCACCTGTCACACTCACCCTCACCCTCACCGTCACACTCACTGAGCTGTCACATTCATCCCCACCTGTCACACTCACCCATCTGTCATACTCACCCACCTGTCACACTCATCCCCACCTGTCACACTCACCCATCTGTCATACTCACACACCTGTTACACTCATCCCCCACCTGTCACACTCACCCATCTGTCATACTCACCCACCTGTCACACTCATCCCCCACCTGTCACACTTCCACGCCTGTCTCATTACTCACTTTCATCCGTCTCCTTTTAAATTAACTAAAATTTTTCTTCGCTCTCATCGGTTTCCTTTTGTTTTGTCGAGGAAAGCCAGAACTTTTAATACATTCAAGGATCGACTATGTAAATGTTCTCTTGGGCCACTTGTGCGTTACAGATGTTGAAGGAAAATAAATGTCTGACGTTGTTTATTTGTCTCTTTTTATTGTTATTTTTTTTTACTTTTTTGTCAGATAATTTACGTTGTTTTTTTTCTTCTCCTCTCCTTATCAGATGGTCGTCTATTTAGCAGCATGTTATTAGCTTCCTTTCGTTTTCCTCCTCACGTTTTACACTTTTTTTTTTCTTTTTTTTTACTTCTTATCTCCCTCCTTACAGCCCCTCTTATCACTATAATTACACGTGTTTTTTTTCTTTCTCTTATTTTTCTTTATCTTTTTTTTTCATTTATCATTTTTGTTTTGTCTAAGATGACATCACCTCACGTCAGCGTTGGCCTCGTCTTTGTTTTCTTCTTCCTTCATACGTGTTTCCTCCATGTCACCTGTCAGCTTGTTTTTTACTTACCTTCCACCATGAAATATCACATATACAACCTCCTGTTTGGTAGGCTTCATTTCCTCCCTTTTTTTCCTCGTTTCTCTTCTCTTAGTTCCAAACATGCAACGCAATTTAGCTTCTTTTTTGTACGGAAAATTATATACGCCCATTATTTTGTGGTTTCGTATATGCATATATTTTCCCTGTTCTAACATATGCACACGCGCAAACACACACACACACACACACACACACACACACACACACACACACACATACACCCACACACACACACACACACACACACACACACACACACACACACACACACACACACACACACACACACACACACACACACACACGCAAACATACACACATGCACGCACGCATTTCGGTCATTGAGGCTCTTTCCATAATGGTGATTCCAATGATAATATAAACCTTCGATATTGTTACGACTGCCCTGTCTCATCCCCTTCCCTCCCCGTCCCTCCTTCCTCTTTTCCCTTTCCCCCCTCCCTCATCTAACTCGAGACACATCAGAGAGCCAACACACGCTTTGCCTTTGTGGTCAGAAATACGTTTGTGTGTGTGTGTGTGTGTGTGGTGAGAGTGAGTGGGGACATGGGCTGCATCTCTCTCTCTCTCTCTCTCTCTCTCTCTCTCTCTCTCTCTCTCTCTCTCTCTCTCTCTCTCTCTCTCTCTCTCTCTCTCTCTCTCCACTCCACCACCTTCCTTGTTCCCATCGTCCTCCCTTTACGTTCCTTTTCTCTCTTAACACTAACTCAATACTCAGCCTCGTCTCTCCTCACTAACATCACCCATTTTCTCTCCCTTCCCCTCCTTCGCTCCATGACTCCAACCCATCTATCCTCCCTCCACTTTGTTTGCCGGCCCCCTTTCCTCCTTCCCTCTTTCCTTCCTCATTCCCATTATATTGTAACACCCTCTACCTGCTGTTTTTCCACCTGCCCACCTGTCCATCCCCATGCCTCTTTCCTTTCACCATAGGAGGCTAGTAACGTGTGTGTGTGTGTGTGTGTGTGTGTGTGTGTGTGTGTGTGTGTGTGTGTGTGTGTGTCTGTGTGTGTGTGTGTGTGTGTGTGTGTGTGTGTGTGTGTGTGTGTGTGTGTGTGTGTGTGTGTGTGTGTGTGTGTGTGAGATACAAAGGTACAAAGTACAAAGGTACAAAGGAAGAACCGACAACAACAGTCTTACTGGACCTAACGAGGCTGTCCGTGTGGCTATACTACAACTATAATATCTACTTGATAGAGACAAAATGACAGCAAAGCGGAAGAGAAGAAGAGGACTCTCTCTCTCTCTCTCTCTCTCTCTCTCTCTCTCTCTCTCTCTCTCTCTCTCTCTCTCTCTCTCTCTCTCTCTCTCTCTCTCTCTCTCTCTCTCTCTCTCTCTCTCTCTCTCTCTCTCTCTCTCTCTTTCTCTCTCTCTCCTTCGGGTACTAAACATGCCCTGTCTTAAAGGTTGTGAAGAGTAAAGGAAAACATGTCAGCAACGTAGTCTTTGTGTCACCAGCCAACCAAACACGGCTGTTCATTTTTCCCTTCTGTAGCCTTGAGGGAAAGAAGAAGGGAGAGACGGGGGGAGGTGAGAGTGTAAAAGGGGAAAGCCAAGTAAGGAGTGTTAAGGGAGAGAGGGACGTAGGTAATGACTAGCTAGAACGGAACTGGAGGGGGAAAAAATTGGGATACATAGGGGAAGGGAAAAAAGGAAGTGGAGTTCGGTGGAGTTCTAGGAGAAAATAAATGACAGGAATATGTAAATAGTTTTGTGGTAGATAAATAAGCCGACGGGGTGTATGCGTTCTGAGGTAAAGGTAGAAGTAAGTGTAGGAAGGAGAAAGGAAGAGAAGAAGAAGTGGTGATGAAAGGAGTAAAGATATTTGCTCTGACGAAAAGGAAGGAGAAGAGTCAAATAGGAAGTGAAGAAAGAGAAGGAGGAAGAAGAGGAGGAGGAGAGGAGGAGGAGGAGAATCGGCATGAAAAAAGCGAGGAGCTAGAGTGAAAAGCAGATAGTTAGACTTTTTTACTGAGCAAGGAATGTCGATATTTATTTCCCCTTGTGACCTTCTATGGTTTTGTTATTTATTATGCTGCTTCACATCTTTATGGGATTGATGCGCTCTTCTTTTCATCCATTGTTATTATCTTCTTTCACTTCCTAATTTTCCCTTGTCTCCCGCTTCCCCT
>JAPQNM010000002.1:11041078-11046078 GCA_029783475.1 Metacarcinus magister
TAACTATCTCTTTCCCTCCCTAATTATCTCCCTGCCTCCATTTCTTTCTTTTCTTGTATGTTTTTTTCCTTCTTGATTTTTTTTTCTTCCCTCCATGTAAGTCTCCCTTTTCCTTTATTCATACGACCTTAGACGTAAGATCAGCCTCTTTTGGTTTATTTTCGTCTTTATCTTATACTTTTGCTTTTACATTTCATTCTCCTTCCTCGAATTCTTCATTTGTTTTCCTCACATGCATCGCTTTTTTTTATTTCCTCTGCAACCTGTTAACTATCTCCTTCTTTATCTGTCTACCACGTTATCATATATACCTCGCCTATCCCTTTTTTTTCTACCTGTTCCTGTGGATGATATTGCCGAAGAGTAGGAATAGGGAAATTGACTACTGGACGAAACATCAGGAGTAGGCAATGTGGACAGTGTGTAAGCTTTCTGCTGGTGTGTGGTGGTCCTTTGAGGGGGGAAGAGATTGGGGAAGAGGCTAAGACGGCTTATAAGGATTCTCGGATCAGGGACTTATGACACTTTCCAAACCTGCCTTCTGCTGCCCTCCCCTCCTCTCTCATTCCTCCATTTCTATGCTTTCCTCTCTTGCCACGTTTCTTTTTTCTCTCTTTTATTCATATTCTCATTTCCCAATTCCTTTCTCATTCTCTTCGTCTTCCTCCTCCTCCTCCTCCTCTTCCTCCTCTTCCTCCTCTTCCTCCTCCTTCTCCTCTCCCACCGTTCCACCACCAACCTCTTGATGTTCCTCTCACCCACATCTCTCGTCAGCATCTCTCCTTCCTCTCTTTCTTTGCTTTCCTGCACTTTTCTTATAGTGATCGCTTATTTTTCAACGTGTCTCGTTTGTTATCATTAATATCCTTTTTTTCTTTATATTGTTGTCCATCGTTTTCGCTCTTCATCCTCTCCCTACACTTTATGTCTCTTTTACTCTCTCATATTTTTCCTTCCTTCCATTATATTCATCCGTTCTTCTCCTTTTCCTCCTCCTCTTTCTCTTTCTCCTATTATCCCGCACCACTGCATTCTCCCTCTATACTTGATATACTTTTATTTGTTTCTCTTTCTTTCTTTCCGTCTGCAGCCCTCCAGCGGACCACTTCTTTCCATATTAGTATATTCATCACTAACGTTCATTGTTTTTGTCTGGTTATTTGTTTTTCCCCTCTCTGTTTGTTTTATAGCTGTTTGTTTTTCTGTGTGAGTTGTTTGTCTGTTTATCTGTCTGTGTATTTGTTTTTCTGTTTGTGTTTTTGTTTGTTTCTTTTTGCTTTGTTCTGTTATGTTATGTTATGTTATATTATGTCTGTATGTCTGCCCACCCAAAGCACGCCGACTTTCATGTCATTTCGGAAGTAACAACAAGAACAACAATAACAACAACAGCAGGGAATAGAGAGTTGTTATATATCCAGGCCTAATCTTTGCCCTTCGTTCATTCAGAAATCCATAAACTACCAACTGTGGGTCGCTTGATAACCAATCTCTATTCGTAGATATTAAAAAAATGGTGAGGAAAAAAAGTATTCCTTTCATTTTTGTGTTCCTCGCTTTTGCTTTATCCTTGTAATGAGTAAGAAGTAATTTACATTTTTACTTTTATATTTTTGAGTTTTCGCTGTTCTCTTTTGTCTGTGAAAGAATTCAGGGATTCAAAGAGAATGTAGCATGAGTAAGTATTTTTTTGTGTGTGAGTTTAATCTCGCGGGGATAAAAAAGAACTTCTCTCTCTCTCTCTCTCTCTCTCTCTCTCTCTCTCTCTCTCTCTCTCTCTCTCTCTCTCTCTCTCTCTCTCTCTCTCTCTCTCTCTCTTTCTGTTCTATCACTCGCTTCCATCGCATTCGTTGCTATTTTCATATCCTCTCATCCATTTCCACTTAATTTTGCCCTCGCTTCACAGTTCCCCTTCCTTCATCTTTCTACTCTGTCGTTTACCTTGTAAACATTTCTTGTTCCACCATCTTGTATTATTTTCAGTTCTTATTACTTCCTTCATTTTTTTTTTTTTACATCAACTTTTAACTTTCATCGTTTTGTTTCCATGAATTTTGTGTTCGCTATCTTGTCCTTCAGTTTTTTTCTTTCTTTTTTCTCCATTTCTTCCTTTCTTTCCTTGCTCTATTTGTTTATCACTCATTCATATTCTCAGTGCTTCCATTCTTCTTGCTCTAGTTATTTATATTTCCTTTCCTTCCGTTCGTTCTTTCACGAGCATTTTTTTTTCTTCCTCCCCTTCTCGTTCCTGTACACTTCCCTCTCATCTCCATTTTCTTCTCCCTCCCCACCCTCCACCACACTTCCTAGTCCTCTCTCCCTTCCTATTTTCCGTTTCTTCATCTCCCTCTCATCTCTATTCCCCCTATCAATCTCCTTTTTCATCACTCTTCCTTCCTCTCTCACTTCCTTTAACACTTCTTTTTTTTCATTTTCCCACATTTCCCTCACATCTCTATTTCTCGTGCACACCATTCTCCTTCCTTCCCTCCTGCTCTCTCTCTCTCTCTCTCTCTCTCTCTCTCTCTCTCTCTCTCTCTCTCTCTCTCTCTCTCTCTCTCTCTCTCTCTCTCTCTCTCTCTCTCTCTCTCACTCTCTCGCCGCCTCTCGCAGCATTCATGACGGCCGAGACAAATTGGAACATTCCTCATCTCAAAGCACTCGCCAAACTTAATTAACTCTTGGTTTTCCTAACTGAGGATCACCCCGTCCTAATCTCCCTCCCATCCCCCCAACTTCCTTCTACTTCTTCATCTTCTGTCTTTCTTTTCTTTCTTCCTTCATTCCTTTTTTTTTCATTCGTTCGTTGATTCCTTCCTTCCTTCCTTCCTTCTTTCCTTCCTTCCTTCTTTCCTTCTTTTTATTCATTGTCATCATTTTCGTCGTACTTATTGTTCTCCTCCTCCTCTTCTTCCTCCTCCTCCTTCACCTCAGCGCCCCTTCCATCCTCCCATCTCCCTATCTTTGTGGTGTTGATGAGTATTTTTTATCTTTACTTTTTCTTCCATTTAAATGCAGATTAGGCTAGAGTGCGCGCGGGTAGGAGAAGAAAATAAACTCAAGTCAAAACAACGGTCATACTGATAGCGTGTTTAGGGTGGGAAAAATATATTCGTGTGTGATAGCTATATTGTATAGTGTAATGTATCGTATCACGCAAATTGCTTCAAAGTCCCATTCGTTTTCATGAGTTAACTATTTTTGTTAAAGTAGTAATAGTAGTAGTAGTAGTAGTAGTGGTAGTAGTAGTAGTAGTAGTAGTAGTAGTAGTAGTAGTAGTAGTAGTAGTAGTAGTAGTAGTAGTAGTAGGTACAGAATCACAGTCATCAAATGCGGGGTTTTTTCTGCTCTGGTGACTGTTGGTGCCACTAGCGATGAGGTGTAGCCAGTGGTGGCGATCGCTGATGGCGCTGTGCTTGCTGGTTATTGGTATGTGTTGTTGCACCGTTATGGCCTGTATGTTTGTCAATAACACTGGTTTAAATTACACCATCACATTGGTCGATGCTGTAATGTTGATAGTGTCATGTAATATTGTGTTCACTGATAAGAATTGTTAGTAGTTTTTCCATTTTTCAGCCGCAGTTCAGCATCCTTTTGGTAGCCTGTATAGTCGTCTTCGTTGGTACCAGTCAGCCGTTTGTCGCCATCAGCGCCCTGCTCGTCGCCGCTGCCCACCGTCGGGCAGTCAACCGACTCTAAAGTGATCCACTTTATTTCAGCTGAACTCAGACATTGGGCGGCCAGTACCTCTCGTAAATTGTATGCACTTTTGGCTGTTAAAGGTCATTGAATTAAAATATCACCGAGGAAATTAAAAACAAAAAGCTAATTGCCATACTATTTCTAAATATATTGCACTTTATTACTGAACGAACACATTTGAAACTGTCACCAGAAATCACATGAAATAATTTATAAATGGAATAGAACTATGGATTTTCTGCATTAATGATATTATTTCTTCGTGCACAAACGACTCGTTTGATTCTCGCCTTGTGTGAATGTAACGAGCAGTCATGCATGGTCCAACTCTTCAATACAATAACTAGCCAGTGAATCGTAACAAGTCGGTCTGTAAACTACCAAGAAATGGGACTTTGAAGCTTCGAAGCGTGAGGTGCAGCGGCCAACAGGGCGCGTCTACGGACGGCGGTTCATACAGGCGAGAGGCGGAGAGGAAGTAAGGGTCTGTGTTTGGAGGAGCCAAAAGGCGGTAATGCTGCGTAATTTCAAAGTTTCACACGAGATGTTCCAAACGAGCCGACTTTTCAGAGTCTGATTGTTCGCTACCTGAGCTCAAGTGCACTCTACCAACTCTGTACCGCGGCACTGGAAGGCAGCCGTTAGTGCAGCCTGCCAAGCAGGCATACACAAGGACGCCTGAAGGAACAACATACAACTAACATCATGGACTCTACTGCGCCTTCAGGTTGGGTAAGTGTTAACTCTCTCTCTCTCTCTCTCTCTCTCTCTCCTCTCTCCTCTCTCTCTCTCTCTCTCTCTCTCTCTCTCCTCTCTCTCTCTCTCTCTCTCTCTCTCTCTCCTCTCTCTCTCTCTCTCTCTCTCTCTCTCTCTCTCTCTCTCTCTCTCTCTCTCTCTCTCTCTCTCTCTCTCTCTCTCTTCTCTCTCTCTCTCTCTCTCTCTCTCTCTCTCTCTCTCTCTCTCTCTCTCTCTCTCTCTCTCCTCTCTCTCTCTCTCTCTCTCTCTCTCTCTCTCTCTCCTCTCTCTCTCTCTCTCTCTCTCTCTCTCTCTCTCTCTCTCTCTCTCTCTCTCTCTCTCTCTCTCTCTCTCTCTCTCTCTCTCTCTCTCTCTCTCTCTCTCTCCTCTCTCTCTCTCTCTCTCTCTCTCTCTCATTCAATAATAAGCAAATGTGGGGTGTAATTACTCTTTTTATGGAACGTCTTGTATTCTTGGGACTACAATGCCGTGATTGTTGGTGACTTGTGTTAGGGTGTACCGTGCTACCAGGGTGTGTGCAGGTGTTAGGGTTCGCCACA
>JAPQNM010000002.1:11067391-11084891 GCA_029783475.1 Metacarcinus magister
CCGGTGTGCCTCTCAGCCTTGCGTTGTTTATCGAGGCGGTACGGCTAGCGGTGGTGAGGTCGCGTGTGCCTGCTTCACCCCCTCCACCTCTCTCTCTCTCTCTCTCTCTCTCTCTCTCTCTCTCTCTCTCTCTCTCTCTCTCTCTCTCTCTCTCTCTCTGCCTCGCTCAGGTCCTGCACAACCCTGCCGATATCGTCAGTCTCCAAGTCTTTACACCGCTACACTTTTTCTCTAACTTGAAACATGATTGTTTAGCAACGCCAGAGACCCTTAAACACTGACAAACCTTTTCTGCAATCAACTTTTAAGCTGCAAATTTATATTTCTTTTAATAGAAGCTTTTCAGTATATGTTACGTGGCAACGAAACCTTTTCTTCGCACCATTCAACCTCGTTCAGCATAACTAACTAACATAATTAACATAACATGACTAATATGTGCAGCCTTTTTTTACATTGATAAGCGCATAGCCATTCGAGTTGTTAGGGTGAAAGCAATGTAATAATTGGTTCATATACCCTGGTAAAGATCAACAAAAATCCTAACATGTATAATCTGCAGAAAAAAAATATTGATCATCTATAATACAAAAATACACTACCTCATCTTGAAGTACAAAAATAAAAAAAATATAAAAAACACAATATCGCCAAACCACCCGCCCCGTTCCTGAGTATGTTAAAGGTTTCGTCTCAACAGTATATTAAAACTATAGCGTTTCGAGTTTCCTCCAATTATTGCAATTCCGTGTTTTTTTGAGCCGTGAAGTTCAGCACCGAGTTACGTACGGGACGGGTCACGAGGCTGAGTTATGTCGTAATGTGGCCAAATGAGCCTCCAGCCCCGCCGTCCGCCCGCTCGATCACCCTGCTCAAATGAGGGATGCCTGACTCTATGGAGGGAGTTCTCGGTGGCTGGAATAATTTCGACGCTTCTCACCCCGCTCTCCCTACTTTCTCTCTCTCTCTCTCTCTCTCTCTCTCTCTCTCTCTCTCTCTCTCTCTCTCTCGCGCGCGCGCGCGTTCTCTCTCTCTCTCTCTCTCTCTCTCTCTCTCTCTCTCTCTCTCTCTCTCTCTCTCTCTCTCTCTCTCTCTCTCTCTCTCTCTCTCTCTCTCTCTCTCTCTCTTCTCTTTCTTTTTCTCTCTCTTCTTTCTTTTTTTCTTTCTTTTTTTTTTCTCTCTCTCTCTCTCTCTCTCTCTCTCTCTCTCTCTCTCTCTCTCTCTCTCTCTCTCTCTCTCTCTCTCTCTCTCTCTCTCTCTCTCTCTCTCTCTCTCTCTTCTCTTCTCTTCTCTTCTCTCTCTCTCTCTCTCTCTCTCTCTCTCTCTCTCTCTCTCTCTCTCTCTTCTCTCTCTCTCTCTCTCTCTCTCTCTCTCTCTCTCTCTCTCTCTCTCTCTCTCTCTCTCTCTCTCTCTCTCTCTCTCTCTCTCTCTCTCTCTCTCTCTCTCTCTCTCTGGTTCTGTTTCATAAGTATTTTACTTGTTTCTTTATCGATCGTCGTTATTTCGAGCCTCAGTTGTGTAGTTGACGTCACGTGTTCTTGTTTCTTGTTCCAGGGCGCCAAAGGTCCAGTGAGGAGTTGTGAGAAGGATAATACTCTGAAGTGGTACTGCTGTGGAGGCATCTAAGAAATGGTGTTTTCAAACTCTGAAAAATGACGGTCCCAGTGAATTGGTGGTATGTGGTGTTCTCGTCTTCGTTTGAAAGAAAGCTTAGTGTGACTGAGTGTAAAAGCGGGTGTTTGCGCGTCCCACAACGCCGGTAACTGTGTGAGCGTATGTGTGCCTGCATGGGTCCATGGTACTGAGGGAGCAGCAGGGTTAGGCAGGAGAGCCCTTAGGTAGTGTGTGCTTAGCTGGGATTCAAGTGTAGCATGAAGGGAGCCATAAAGATCTGAATACCACGAATCCAGCTTCTCAAATTTATCTCTTTAATACGGTTCTGGATCTTAGATATTGATAATTTGCATTCCATAATTTCGTAATATTCATGTTAAATTATACCTGCCAAGAGTTGAACATGCTTTGCGTATGCGTGCAAGAAGTGTCGCTGACTGTGAAACACTTGGGGATTTTAGGGCATTAAGCCTTTTTGGGGGGACTGTGCTGTAAGGGAATACTTTCGGTTTTCAGTCTTTTAATTGCATTGCACCTTTAAAGTGTATATGTGCAACAGCAGCAGCCCACTGCACACATAGTAGTGCACGTACACTCATCAGGAGGCACCCTACTGAGTTCTCGTTGCCCGAGGGGGAGGAATAAAATAAACCAGCTAGAACAGTTTACTCCGTCTCTTTATTGAACCACAGACGCCAAAATAAGTGTACAGTGAACACCCAGAGCTATAGGAGGCCGCGTCGTGCACTGCTGAGAAAGGGAAAGGAGATGGAGGAAAAGAGGAAGGGTTTTCATGAAGTAATAGTAATATAGCTGATTAAATGGTTCATTTTTGTACCGTAGAAATATATCTACAGCGGTATAATTACTTACACAAACTAATGAACAATGTTTCTAAATAAATATTCATAAAATTATTTAAAATTCTTGCTTAATTCAACAATCGTAATGCCTTGTTAACTTAGAGGAACAGAATATATGAAAGGCTGTAGTAAATTAAAAAAAAAAATGAGAGAGAGAGAGAGAGAGAGAGAGAGAGAGAGAGAGAGAGAGAGAGAGAGAGAGAGAGAGAGAAGAGAGATTACATCACTACTGCTCCTACAAGGAGTGGGATGGCGGCATCTTTTCCCTCAAGGAAGAGACGCACACCTGCCCATGTTACTGAACAAAGGAAGCACTACATAGTTTCTTCATCCAAACCTGAACCAAGCAAACTACATGAACCTATACGAGTTAGGACGCCGAGCGCTAATAGGTAACTGCCTCATGTTCAAACTCCATTGTTTTACATTGTTTTGTAATTAGTTATTATTATATTGACCTATTTATTCATTGAAATATATAATCTTTTATGAAAGCGTTGAATTTTGGTAATATTAATGTCTTCAAGTATTATTAATATAAAAAAAAATCAAAACTACGGAATTGCGAAAGCAATGTAAAGCATTGTAATAATAACAAACAATAATGGAGTTGTGAACATCAGGCCTATATAGTTTACTAACTCGCATACGTTCATGAACATTGCTAGGTTCTGCTCTGGACGAATCGACTACAGTGAAATGCCGCTGATCATCGATATATGTCAGTCAGTCAGTCAGTGCTTGTCTGGATCTATGTTGCCACCAATAATCGAGTCCAAAGCAGTGGTGAGAATTAACTCCTGAAGCCGTCAGTAGCTATTAATGCTAGGCTACTACGAAGTCCGAGGTACAGCTCGTAAAGGGAAGCCGTGTTCAGTCTGGTGTCGCGATAAGGCAGTCACGTTTCTGGGTGTGTCAGTGCGGCTCTGGGGGATCAATCTAACTACGGCAGGGAAAAAAAAAATCATGCACACAACCGCACAAAAACATACACACCCTCAAAAACATACATGAGGCTTAAGCTACAGGGGAACATTCTCAGCCTTGCTACTACGGCTGGAGCTCTAAACACTTAGGTCAACCCGAAACAAACGAAACAATAAAAAAAAATATGATACAATTTAACATGCGCCGAGATGACGCCAGTATGGAGGTCTTGCGTGGTGTTAGTGTGGGTTGGAGGTGGAGGGCCTTGATGTGGAAGTCGCTGATGGATTTTGGCCGATATTAGGCTTGATTAATACCAATCTGTATCACTGTTTCCCTGGTAAGAGGAAGAAGAAGCAGGTAGTGTCCTGAGGGGCCGCTTCACCTTTGTCCAAGGTAGGAGCGACTAGCTGATGTGCGAGAGGAACTTTGGAGAGATCACAGCTGTTGGTGACCCCGCTGCTGCCGCCGTCGCTGCCGCCACCTGGGTGTTGAGTACCCAGATTGAAATGCTTGCGACTAGTGGTAGAGCAGCAACCTTCTGTTGTGCCCAATTAACCCAGGACTTGAGGATGGAGCTCTTGGCCAGCCACCTTTGGGTGTAACCTGCAGTGTAGATCACAGCTCGGTGCCCAGCCAGGACACGACCTGCAGGTGGACCCGTTGGCCGGCCTGCTTCAGCAAGGCCACGGCAGCGGCATGCCGCACTAGCTCCAGGGAGTGGCCGTCCACTGCTAGAAGCCGGTCGCCACAGCGCAGTTTGCCGTCGGCTGCCGCCGGTGACGACTGCACCACAAACAGCACGTGGATGGGCTCAGTGCCGCGCTGCGGGTCGGATCCGCCCACGATGCTGAAGCCGAGCGATGCACCGGATGCACGGTGGAGCATTACACTCTTGGACACGTGTAGTGAGCGAGGGAGCTTCTGCCAATACAGCCATGAAGGTACGAAGTTAGCGGACCCCTGCGAAGTCTCCGGCCCGTCCAGGAGGGAGAGGGTGACGCCAGCCAGCTCGGCTGTGGCCTTGAGTAATGCCACTGCCTGGCCGTGCGTCAAGCCCACCAGTGACTGCCCGTTCACCGACAGCACCACGTCACCTTTCTGGAATACATATGACAGTAAATATATGTGTATATGTGTGTGTATGTGTGTGTGTGTGTGTGTGTGTGTGTGTGTGTGTGTGTGTGTGTGTGTGTGTGTGTGTGTGTGTGTGTGTGTGTGTGTGTGCGCGCGCGTGTGCGCGCGCACGTGTGTGTGTGTGTGTGTGCGCGCGCGTGTGTGCGCGCGCACGTGTGTGTGTGTGTGTGTGTGTGTGTGTGTGTGTGTGTGTGTGTGTGTGTGTGTGTGTGTGTGTGTGTACACACAATTTATCAGGCACAAAATTTGTGGTTTTGGTAAGACATCGATCATCTACAGATGTACGTATGCATTTAATTAGTTTCCCATGAAGTGATCCATCCTCCCTTTAAAAAAAGAAAACGTAAGTTGTGCTCTGTAGCCTTAGACAAATGATGTTGGAGGAGTAAGTGCACTAGAGTAGACTTGGATTAATTACTAAAAATTGCTATCAGTGGCGTCACTATAGATGTGCAGACCGCATCTGGTGACACTATCAGATGAGTTCACACCCAAGTGACTGGTTTTTTTTTGTGTGTGCAGAGTTTCAGCATATATATATATATATATATATATATATATATATATATATATATATATATATATATATATAAACTTGAATATGCCACGAATTCATATACGTTCATACACCACACAATACAAAAAGGAAGTATTGTAGTGTTACCAATACTACATCTAATAAATAATGTAGATTCACAACCAACTCCGAGGACACAACAATATACAAGATAGAATCGTGTGAGAGAATAATGGGAATCATGCTGTTCGGACCACAGCGAGGGTTTGCTGCCTGAATGATTTAAACGTAGCTCCTTGCCCCGGACCGCCACGCCACACCATGCCTTACACCATTACTCATCGGTCATGTCCCCTTCTTTCTTGTATCATAACGTTATCGTCCACCACGCCACAGCCCTCCTTCTTCATATCCTTTTCTGACTTAGTCACGTTCCACCCCACTGACGCAAGAGGCACTGACGATGAGGGACAGTAATATGAGCGAAAAAGAGTGAACGAAAGCTTTCCAATGGATATTTCAGTTTAGCTTTATATTAAAATCGCTGGAAAGACGAAGAGGACTGTAATTATTCAATGGTGTAATTTTTATTTTGCTAGTTGTGTGTCACTACTATTCCATAACATTAAGTGATACGTGGAAATTACGATTAACGAATACCATAACTAAAAAAATTATTTGGGATTCTGTATGATCTGGTGTGGAAGGAGCTACATCGAAAAGCAGGATGACACCAACCCTTACTGAAGCCACTGATTGCAATGGAGTTGATTTTAATCTGTTAAACAATCAAGTAGTTGTATTAGAAGATAAATTATGAAAATTGTTACTGTAGTTTTAGTTGAATTTTATTTTCATTTAAAATTTTTCATTTATAATGTTAAATCTCCTTGCAAAGAATACTAATCATCAAAAGTTAAGTGGAGGAAATTTTTCAAAGCAATGAAACAATAAAGCTAGAGGAGACGTTCCCAGCACAAAGATGCAGTGTGTATAGAGCACCAAGAGAGGAACTCTGACCTTACACAGAGATTAATGGCTTGGAAAACATTTATAAATGATTCATGCTTATATTTATTTAACTATGATTTCATACATCAATTACCAAAAAAAATTTTTTTTTAAATAAATAAAAAAAAATAAAAAAATAAAATAAATAAAAAATATAAATAAAATATTATATATATATATATATATATATATATATATATATATATATATATATATATATATATATATATATATATATATATATATATATGACGAGGAATCGTGCTCTTGTAGTTCGCACTGGTATCCGAGATATTGCGTTCTCTTTGAACCGATAACAAAAAACAAAGTATATATCACCATTCCCAATAAAGTTTCTAGAAACCTTCTTTGGACATATTTTACTTGTAAAATATGTGTGGAAATGCCACCTTTCCCAGGGTGCCTTCTATTTTGTTGTCTGAAATCAAAGTCACCTCTACTCCAGAAGGAATCGAATGAAAATATTGTATTCTCTTTAGGTCTTGGTCTACATCACGTTCCTAGAATACCACACCAACCATAACTGTGACCTTCATCAAACTGTAGATGCAAAGTTGATCTTACCTTGACCTGCTTGGATTTTCCAACAGGTCCCTGAGGGTTGATGTTTGCGATGTAAATGGGTGTGTCTCCCTCGTTGCTGCCCAGTCCGCCACCTATCCTCATTCCCAAGCTCTCATTGCCGCCCTGTTCAGGTAAAAGTAAACATCATATACAAACTAACGATTAATTTCCATTATCAGCATGTTAAAAGTGTGAGTAGTAGTGCAACTCACCTTAGAAATAGTGACAGTTTTCTGATGGAGGTGTGCACCATCGATGCGCAGCGAACGTGAAAACCCATGACTCAGCTCACTCATGTCACTTGCATCTCGAGAACGGCGACCTTTGAGGCGGCTGCTGCAGGAACCATCTGTAGTGTCCTGTGTAGGCGAATCTTCCAGGCTGCGTCCATCTCGCACGCCTTCATTGTTGACACAATCTGGCGTGGCGAGTTGATCATTAGAGCGGGAGTGAGCCAGGGCATGGCGAGGTCGTGGGGGCAGCGCCGGAGGAGGGGCTTCTTCGTCCTGAGTCCCGCATCGTGCTGCCGAGGAAAGGCTTCCCGAACTCTGATGTAGTGCTGATCCCAGTGAGGCAAGAGAACCCTCGGTGCTCTGATGTCCTGTGCCCAGTGAACCCAACGAACCCCCAATCACCAAGCCGCTGTTGAAGCCTCTTCGGCCATCCAAAGACTCACAAGAAGCAGACAGGCCCATCTCTTCGGCGCCTGAGTCAGTTACGTCTCCAAGACTTTTGTTGACATCTTTATGATGACAATCGAGACGCGGAACAAGGCGTTCTGGTGCGGACTTGGTGCGCCAATGAAGTACAGGGAGGGCGGGATCCGGCGAACGGAAAAGATGTTGATACTCTGACAGCGGACCTGTTGGACCGTCCGCCACGCTGCTGCCGCGGTTAACTACGAGACTCACACTGTACCGACTTTCTTGTATGAGTGTGGAGGCGTGGTCAAGGCGAGCATACCGCACGTCCGCGCCGTTGATGGCCAGGATGCGGTCGTGCGGGTGGAGGCGCCCGTCCTGGGCTGCCACAGAGGCCTCCAGCACCTCCATTACAAAGATCCCTGGCTCGGTGCGGCGCCCCCCAAGCTTCAGCCCCAGCTGACGGTTAGTTTCCTTGCGCAGCGATACCATCATTGCTTCACCTGCAGGATCAACATATAAATTACCTCACCTGAGTTCCTGCCACAATGTTCCTAATCAATTTCCCATAAATATCGTTTACCTGCCACTAACTGAGTCCATATACCTAACACCATGGTAATGGCATCTTGTATGGCAATTATTCTTCCAGTTCATTGACATTGTCAGCTATGTACATTGGCCTGAAAACGCAAAGGTCAGTTCAACTGCCTCTCCACACATAATCAAACTCTTCATTTCACGGACATAGAAGAGCCAATAATCCTTTCTGTTAGAAGACCGATAAGGCCTCGACAGCTAAAAAAAAGACCAGATATTCACCTGGCTTTGGCTGAGGTACGGCGGTGCTCTGGTTGACAGGAGTAGTTGGCGCTGGGGACGACAACAGTGCCTTTTGTGCCTCGATCCTCTCACGATAGACACCAAGTCGGAGCACAGTGTTGGGCCGCCGTAGGGCCTGGCACACGGTTTGGTGGGTCGCTGAAGTCATGTCCACGCCGTCAACCTCAATGATCTGGTCACCGGGCTGAAGACGGCCATCCTGCGCCACTAGTCCGTCCGGGAACACTTCCTGCACCACAACGCACCGCTGTTGAAAGGAGGAGCCACTGTTAGGGACACGGTGTTGGCATGACCATCACAAATACCATCGCCTACTCTACTCGCCAGCATCAAAACGCACAGCTGCGGAGTGAAACAAGCATGATGAAGGTCTTTCTGCCACATCCATATCCATTCTCACGTACTACAGCAGCAAAAGCCAGGACCAGGGGCACACCACTACCACCTACCACCATTTTTACCCTCATCGTCTTCTAGTTCCTCCAATGCCCCCTCCTCATCCTACTCCTATTTCTCTTTCCCTATACCCTTCTCCTCCTCTTCCCCCTCCACCCCTTCTTTTTCTTCCTCCTCCTTCCCCTCTTCCTCTTCCTGAACGGCAAGATAAAAAAAGCTAGAGGTGTTTTGATCTACGTGAAAGCCAGTCATAACTCAATGGTCTTGCAAACCGAAAAAATAGATAAAGTAGATGTTATATTTTTACAACTGAAAACACATTTAAAGACAATAGTTATCGGACTCATTTATAGATCAGACAAACAGAAGCAGTCTTAAGCTATTTATGTAGTGATAATCATGGTCAATGACTTATTACCAGAGAATCACCTCTAGTGTCATTCTGTAATTCTGAAAATTGTATATATACGCAAACACAGAGGACGTAGAGATACTTCAGAGTTAAATAGATCTGAGATTACAGCTCATGGTGTAATGAAGGCTTTTATCACCTGGACAATACACAATGTGTATTGTCCAGTGTGTTAGGATGTTATTCGCTCCACGGAAATTGATTTGCAAGTGACTTGTATGCAGTACATGAATGTGATTATGTTGGTGAAATTACATAGAGAATTGTTTATATGGAAGCGATTATTGATGAATTGACGAGTCAATGCAGTTTGTGGCAATGCAGAGTTGGAGTCAATGTAGCTATGCTATTGTGTTATTCTTAATAATCAAAATTTAGAAAACGTAACAGTGTTTCATAAGCCCGCGACCTAATAGTGATTTTACAGGAAAACGAACAACGTTGAATAAGGCGACAAAACAACTACAACTACTACTAACTCTACTACAACTACAACTACAAAAACTACTACAAAATATTAAACTAATACGACTTCAACTATTACAACAACTAATACTACTACAACTACAACTGCTAAACTACAACTTCAGTTACTACAACTAAAACTACTACTTTTACTACAACTAAAACTATTACAATTCAAACTACTAAAACTACTACTACAAATAGAAATACTTCTACAACTATTACAATCACTAATAATATTACAACTGCTAAACTACTACATCTACAGCTACTACTACTACTACTACTACTACTACTACTACTACTACTACTACTACTACTACTACTACTACTACTACTCGTCAGGATCACCTCCAGGACTACTATTATCATCACCCCCCGATACCACCACGGTCACTTCTAACACCATTACCTCCTGCTTCACCATTATCACCTTCTATCTTACCACTGAATCCCCACCCTTCATAACTATCACCTCCACGACCACCCTTACTTTCTCCATCTCCTTCATTATCGCTAAACCCATTTCTACCACCACCATCACCTCTATCACCACTAATTACCATCATCGTCATCACCACATGAATCCTTGGTGGAGGAGAGTGGAGATTACTTTCACACCCATCGCCACCATCACCCTCAACTAGGGTTACCATTATCATGTGTTCGCCATTGGCAAATTGAGAGTAACCTGACGGGTTAGGATTGCCAGGGCATTGTAACGCTAACGTTAAACCAGTTACGAACGCTAGTACAGTCTCACAGTCTCTCTCTCTCTCTCTCTCTCTCTCTCTCTCTCTCTCTCTCTCTCTCTCTCTCTCTCTCTCTCTCTCTCTCTCTCTCTCTCTCTCTCTCTCTCTCTCTCTCTCTCTCCAGTTTCCTGCAGTGTAGGTCCTTTCCCTGAACTAGTGAGGCATCAAAAGTTGAGTGTAGGAGGAAATTATGAAAGGGCATACAAAGGAGTACAAAGGAAGAGTACAAAGGAAGAACAGACAGCAACAGTCCTACTGGACCTAACGAGGTTGTCTGTTTAGCTACACTACTACTATAATATCTACTTGATAGAGACAAAAGGACAGCAAAGTGGAAGGTTCCTCCCCACCCCCACCCACCCCTCCCTCCAGCCAAAGCTGGCCGGAAGAGGGAAGTGATACCATGTAGTATGGACAAACAATCATGGAATTTGTATAAGAAAGTGAGGAAACCGGAGGAATCTATGGCTATGTTACCACTAAATAAAAATTTTTTAAATTTTAATTAATTAAATTATCACCTATCATATACTATCCATTAATTAACCTACTACGGATGTGAAGCTGATTGGTCTGTAATTAATCGGTAGCGATATATCGTGCTTGTTTTGTATAGTGGATAACATTTACTAATTTTCAAATGTCGGGGACTCTTCCAGAATCTAAAGACTTATTGAATAGTATCGTAAGAGGTTTGCTGATTTGATACGTTTCCTCTTTTAACCCTCTCGATGCAATACAATCAGCACCAGGAGTTTTTTTTTACTTTAATCATATCAAATGTTTTAGTTACAATATCCTCAGTAAAGTCACAATCGCGTAAAGGAATTAACTTTTGTAGAGCTGGGGTTATTTCCTGGATTTCAAAGGTATTTTCAACGATAAAAACGGTTGCAAAGTAATCATTTAGTACTTAAACCATTTCTGATTTTGAATGTGTTACCTTACCTTCTGTTACCCATTTTCTAGGTGAAGTGGGCCAATATTTGTTGTGATAACTTTTTTTTATTACGTACGTAGGTATAAAACTCTTTGGATTTAATTCATTCCATAACGTAGCTCATATCCCGAAAAACTCGTATCTCGAAACGAGTTTCCCCATTTAAAATAATGGAATTCAAATTAATCCGTTCCACACCCATTTTATATCAATATAAAAATCAATTGACATTGTATTTTATGCAGAATTAAAACACTGAAAAGCGCAAATGGACGCAGAGATGCTTCCGCTACGAGAGAACAATGCACACTGAGAGCGGGAAGCATATTTCCGAAATCTATTCTCGATTTTCTCCTGCCCCGCCCTCTCCAGTAACGTAGCATGACGCTGCCTCGTGGTTGGCTACGCTCGCTCTCCTTGCCTAGTCTCTCTCTCTCTCTCTCTCTCTCTCTCTCTCTCTCTCTCTCTCTCTCTCTCTCTCTCTCTCTCTCTCTCTCTCTCTCTCTCTCTCTCTCTCTCACTATTTTGTTATAACTGTTGTGAATATTGATTTGGGAAGTTCGGTTCAAGTGTTTTATTTCTCGTTTTTTTCTTCTTCTTAGTTTGTGTTTGGTTAGGTTAGGTTTAAAACACAGGAGAATGAAAAATTACATCAGGGCCTCTCTGATGTGTTATTTTTTTCTCGTGTTTTTAACCTAACCTAACCTAACCAAACATAAACTAAGAAGAAAGAAGAAAAAAACGAGAAATAAAACACTTGAACCGAACCTCCCAAACCAATATTCACAACAGTTGTAATTAAATAGTGTGAGAGAGAGAGAGAGAGAGAGAGAGAGAGAGAGAGAGAGAGAGAGAGAGAGAGAGAGAGAGAGAGAGAGAGAGAGAGAAAGAAAAAAAAAGAGAGAGAGAAAAAGAGAGAGAGAGCGAGAGCGAGAGAGAGAGAGAGCAAAGGGGGGTGGGGGGAGGGGAGCAGGCTAAGCAAGGAGAGCGAGCGTAGCCAATCACGAGGCAGCGTCATCCTACGTCACCTTAGATGGTGGGGCGGGAGAAAATCAAGACTAGATTTCGGAAATATGTGAGCGGGAAGCAGCGGCGGGATGCACGTGGCGTAACCTCCACCCCTTGCTTCTTTTCTCCTACTGTCTTCTGTGCAGGGTCTGGCGACAAGCAGGATTTTTTTCTCAAGGTATTTTTGTTTTCCCTTGGCCAGTGCCTTTTTAATGTTATAAAATATTTAAAAGCTTCGCTCATAACTCGAGCGAATGCTCGGATACCGAGGCGAATTTTCGGAGTATTTTGTGCTCGTAACCTGAATTGCTCGTAAGGGAAGACGCTCGTATCCCGAGGTACCACTGTATATATTTTGAGATCTTTTTTACTTCGTCTAATCATCTTTTTTGTTTCGCGTCTTAGTCTTTCATATTGTATCTCATAGTTTTGCGATACTAAATACTTAGTGTGTGCGTGTTTTTTATGTAATAATCCTGCCTCAATTTGGCTATTCCACCACTTTGGTTTGTTAATTTTATGTGGGACCTGTCTTACAGACTGGAATGCATAACTTAACGGCTCCATTTAAGATGTTATAGAATTCTACCCAAGATTTATTTGCATCGGTTTTGTTCTTTACTACGCCCCAATCGGTATCTGCCAAAATTTTTCTTAAATTTTCAAAGTTACCTTTGCCATTTATGAAGATAAGTTCTTCGCTTACGTTTTCTTTGTAAACTTCGAGGTTTATATTAAAAGAGACTATTTTATAATCACTGGGGCTACCTGTGGCGCCGGTAGGCTTCAAGGAGACCTTAGATGGTTGGCCTTCACACGTTAGTAGCGCGGGTTAGATTTTTTAAGTGACGCCTTGTTTCTTATTGATAGGCTCATGCTGCCAGCAGAAACTCCTCGCGCATATAACGTTGCAGTCCCGGCGAGGATTGTGTTATGGCAGCATATGGGTGATCTTAGGCCACTCGGCGGTAGTATCGAAGAAAAGTGGCCAGCCCGTGCCGGGGCTCGAACGCGGGACCCTGAGCTGGTATGCCCGACCGCTAGCCACTAGACCACCGCCACCGCTCGTATTAACGTTACTTACTAGACTGTAGTTTGTTGGAAATATAAGGTTTAGTATATTGCCACCTTGTGGGTTTGTTTACGTCTTGACTTAAACCACTCTCTAACAAATTATCATGTGCCATGACCCATATGAAATTTAAGAGAATTTCCCTATGAAGTAACAGGAAAATTAAAGTCTCCAAAAAATACGCTTTCAAATTAATTGTTTATTTCGATTATCTGATCGTATAATTTTCTGTGTTTATCCATGATTCCGATACACCAATAATGTTGAGCTCCTCAGATGTTGCAAATGCTTCTAGATCTGAAAACTTATTTCTAAGGCTGCGTGCGTTAAACATGCAAATTATGTATGAATTATACTTTTTACATATTGACGTGTAACTACTAAGGAGAGAATAAGTGACGAAACTGCGAAGTTGTCAATTTGAAACGACCTTTGACCGGCGTGCATTTGTCAGTCGCTGATGCATGGAAATTTGCAGTGGATGTACCAACCATGGAATTTGCAACAGGTTACTTCAGGTTTTCCTGGAAGAGACTCCGGTTTCTTTTTCTGTAATTCTAATATGAAAAATGCAAAAGCATTCACTTATAAGCAATGTTTGGAGATTGGTAGAATGGCACAAGTGCATATTTTGACGGAATTATAGAAATACTACAAAATAAGAATGAAATCATGGAAATCCGAAATTTCTGTTCTACGTTAAATGGAGAAACAAGTCCCTCATGGTCTTTTGACTTGGTCAAAATTAAAACACATTGCCAAACAATGTTGCAGCAAAGGATATTCAGCCCTAAAGACAAACCTCTAGCGTGAACCTAAGACGTTCACAAGATTTTGAGAGAGAGAGAGAGAGAGAGAGAGAGAGAGAGAGAGAGAGAGAGAGAGAGAGAGAGAGAGAGAGAGAGAGAGAGAGAGAGAGAGAGAGAGAGAGAGATTTGTGTTTATACAGTGTGTGTGTGTGTGTGTGTGTGTGTGTGTGTGTGTGTGTGTGTGTGTGTGTGTGTGTGTGTGTGTGTGTGTGTGTGTGTGTGTGTGTGTGTGAAATTATAGAAAAAATACTAAAATATCTATTTCTTATGACGTACAAAGTACATTGCTTTGCAACGTTGTGTGCACGTTATACATCCCACAGAAAATAAATAAAAGGCACTAAGTTTTCTCCCAAAGGTGGAGTCTGCCTCGTCGTTCGACTTTGTTCGACCAACCAAAATTAGCCATGAGCAAGCATTGCAAATCTCCTTAATGGAGAGACGAGTTACTATACCCCTCCGCCAGGAGTAAAATTAACAGAATCGGCAAATAAAGTTATTTCCGGGAAATTCAATCCCTCTATTAACTCTAGCCTTCCACGTAATGGGAAGGTTGTCCTACATTACTCTTAATTTTAAAGAGATGAACCATTAACTTATAAAGTCCGCTTATCTCATACGTTCAGGAGAGGCTGAAGGACCTGCGTATCAATTACATGCAAAGAAAAAAAATACTTGCATATCCTCAGAGTAGAAAAATAAGAATATGATGCGCCAATGATTATATGACTTTGCACACCGATTAGTGTTGGTAATAACTGGGTCAATAGGTGAACCTATGCCACGTCATGTAACATGAGACGCTGCTCTGTAAAGTCATTCAGTGAAAAGTTTTAGCAGGACCGAAAACTAGCTTGTTCGGTGAAGACATCCATGTAACGCCTAAATGAAATTTAGAAATCCCACGGCTGGTACCAATCACACTAGCCAAACACAACTATGCATTAACCGCCATTGGCAGATGGTTATTCAAAGCAGTTATGTTTTCATTAAGATGGTGACAGGAAATAATAATGAACTAATTCTCTACTTCTTCACATCTAACAACTTGCTTTGTAAGTACCCAAAATTAAAAGAAATCTCCACACATGCAGAATGTGAAAGTGTCGACAACAACTGACTGAGGAAGTTACTGACCTCTCATCTAGGTTAGAAGTTTTGGCAACCCTGCTGCGCCGTGTTGCGCCCACTTACACAGTGTATGAATTAAACGCCAAGAATTATACACCCAAAGTTGAGATGCCTCCAGCGTTAAATGAAAGCGAGTACACAAGCTTGGCAGCAGCGAGGTCAATACCACAAGTCTGTCCATGAAGTGAAGCCAGGACGCTCATGTGTGGTTAATGCGAACGTTCCTCGATGAAACCGGGCACAACAGTCTCCAGCTGCCGTCCATTTGTGGAGGTATAATCCTATACACTGAAGAGTGGATTCATAACGATTTCCACGCAGAAATAAAACATGTATTCACAGAAGCTGAACATTCACATTCCCGTTTGTGAGAAGATAGATATTGGCATCTGCATTAACGATTCAATCAACAGTCTCATCCGCATCCTTACTGCACACAAAGAATATGTGGTGGATTTACAATAGAAGGCTGACAATAAGAACTGGCAAGGCTGAGCGCTTACTATCACTGTGATAAAGTATTGTAGAAAGCTGAAATGACTATCACTGTGATAAAGTATTGTAGAAAGCTGAAAGGAGTCAGAGGTCACTTCCCACTTACTGTAGTATAGAGACCAGACGCAAGGCAAGCAGACTGTGTCAGTCGATCACACCTTACTGATTTTGTTTCTATAATGGCGTCAAGAAACTCAAATGTGGATAATTTTTGAGGAATACTGAATATTTAAAGTTATTAAAATATGTAACAAAATATCCTGAAAACATCCTTATTCATTAGTCATGATTTGAAACTTCCAATACAATGCAATACAATACATATATAACACAATTGTAGGAAGAATCAATGAAACTGGATTTTCACCACAAAACTTCATCATCAGCTTCACCATCCCCTTTGCCATCACTTCCCTCCATTTAGTGTCACGATTACGAACAACACTGCAATGTTTGGAGATCTTGTTTTTGTAGTAGGGTCAAGAGGAACAATATTTAGCTGACTTTTGCTAATGTTTTGTATGTTTGGTTCTCCTCCTTTCCATATATAGAAACGTACGGCATAATCAAACCTAAGTAATAAAGAAGCAGCAACCACCTTTTGCCACTAAAACATACTCACCAAGGGTGTATCTGAGCCGCCCACAATAGTGATGCCGAGGGCTGTGTGGGTGCGGGGCACCTCTAGATGCGTGATCTGTCCTTCCAGCACAGGCGGCCGCGACACACCTGCAACACCATCTCGTTAGCCTCCACTACACAAATTTCATGAAATTCACTCATTTGTCAAATTTTCATCTCTCTTTCTCTTTCTTTCTCTCTCTCTCTCTCTCTCTCCTCTCTCTCTCTCTCTCTCTCTCTCTCTCTCTCTCTCTCTCTCTCTCTCTCTCTCTCTCTCTCTCTCTCTCTCTCTCTTTCGTGTGTGTGTGTGTGTGTGAGGTGTGAGAGGTGTGTGTGTGTGTGTGTGTGTGTGTGTGTGTGTGTGTGTGTGTGTGAGGTGTGTGTGTGTGTGTGTGAGGTGTGTGTGTGTGTGTGTGAGGTGTGTGTGTGTGTGTGTGTGTGGTGTGTGTGTGTGTGTGTGTGTGTGTGTGTGTATGTGTGTGTGTGTGTGTGTGTATGCGTGTGTATGCGTGTGTGTGTGTGTGTGCCCAACCTTAGTTGCTTCAACCGAATATTATATCCTGAAGAGAAAAGTTAAGGAAGTGGGGTAAGTGGAGGAAAGAAGTGGGATAGAGAAAGGGAGAGGGAGGGAGTTGGGCAGCACTAAGAATGCACCATTACCAAGAACAAAGGCCGATTCTTGAAGTCTCTCTCTCTCTCTCTCTCTCTCTCTCTCTCTCTCTCTCTCTCTCTCTCTCTCTCTCTCTCTCTCTCTCTCTCTCTCTCTCTCTCTCTCTTCCCTTCACATTTTCACCTCAGTTCCTCGTCTTGGAATGACAAACGTGGTCAGTAATCAGGCTTCACACGCTGACGGGTCTCTTACTGCTTGACTCAACACACCATAATAAAAAGAGCAATAAAAACACATAATAAAACACCAAAAATAATAATAACAACCTGAAAGGCAATTAATCTTCACGCAACCAAGAGATAAGGTGCTTTCCGAGAGAAGTTATCAATGGAAGTCTCTCTCTCTCTCTCTCTCTCTCTCTCTCTCTCTCTCTCTCTCTCTCTCTCTCTCTCTCTCTCTCTCTCTCTCTCTCTCTCTCTCTCTCTCTCTCTCTCTCTCTCTCTCTCCACCCCCGCCGTAGCACAGTTCCCATCGTCCTGACTCGTCGTTCATCACACAAAACAAAAAGTAAACATATGATACATGGCTTTTGTAAACACAAAATATAATGGAGGGAGGAAAGTAGGAGACGATTTGAGGAAGAGGATGAAG
>JAPQNM010000002.1:11115821-11118321 GCA_029783475.1 Metacarcinus magister
CAAGGGTGTAAAATTAGGATAAATGAATGACACGAGTTGCACATATTCAGCAGTGTCACACATACGTTAAGGAATTGCAAGAAAAAGGAGCAAAATACTAAAAAGTTTTCACTCTTTCCTACCTCTGCTAGCATAACACTTATATTGGTGTCCCATATATCTCTCATTCGTGTATCTCAATTCGGGTGTTATTCATCTCGGCAGTGTTTCGAATCTCAAAATGTCCCCATATCACAAATAGTACTTACTCGATTCTTTTCGGAATTTGCATTAATCTTTATGGAAACTGGAGATTTTTTTTTCAAACTAAACAGGAGCAGGAGTAATAGTAATAAATGTGTTAATGATGCAAGCTTAAATGACAGTGTTCAGCTTGTAACAACTGCTTTGTAGAGTGCGTAGCACCAAATCATACGGATTATGTAAGCACAAACCCTTAAAATTAATGTTTTGTAGTATATAGACACGGTACATCAAGATTTATCAAAGGTCTCATACAAACAGCCAGCGACCACTGGCATTTCAGAATAAGTGACCGGAGGAATTGATTAATAAAAATAATGTTATTAATAATAATGATAATTATCAAAATAATAATAATAATGATAATGATGATAATAATAATAATAATAATAATAATAATAATAATAATAATAATAATAATAATAATAAAAATAGTAAATACAATATTAATATTAATAATATTAATATCATTATTATCAATATTAATTTTAGTATCATTATTATTATCATTATCATTATTATTATACATACTACCACATACATACTACTACAGACCATCTCTAAAGTTGTATGTTGTAAGTAAAATTACAAGCACGATATACGGAAAAGATCGCATTTAAAAATAAACTCTAATGAATTACCAGCCAATAAATAAAAACGGTCCACACTATATTTAACAAGGTTCGAAGATACTCTTTCTTTCTCCATTCAAGGCTGAAAAAAGTAGTTTCAGTTGCTGACTAAAATATTTCTGGATGTACTGCAAATTTTATAGAAGTGAACATTCCTGTGAATTTACGGTGTTCACAATTTCCTTTTTTTTTATATCTTTTTTTAGTATAGAATTGATCACGATACAGCTACACCTGGAAGCTTGTCACCCTCCAGCTTCTAGGTGACCCCATCGCAGGTGCGGTACAAGGAGGATGTGGAGGGGGTGATAACACAGGATAGGATAAGGGGTATCAGGCTTGAGCTGTGAGAGGGGAGGAATAGGATGTGTGTGTGTGTGTGTGTGTGTGTGTGTGTGTGTGTGTGTGTGTGTGTGTGTGTGTGTGTGTGTGTGTGTGTGTGTGTGTGTGTGTGTGTGTGTGTGTGCGTTTGTGTGTGTGTGTGTGTCATTACGTGTAGGATAATCACCCTTGGCAGTTTCAACGTTTACTTACCGTTACTGTGTTTTTATGAGAGCCATTCTTGCTCGAGCACTGAATTACAGAGTTACGCCACCTGACACACCGGATGCGGCTGTTGTGATGGATGGCTGGCGTCCTCATAACTAAATTTAACCAGAACACTTTTTAAAAAGCAGTGTGTGGCAACTACTCAAGTATACCATCAGGAAAAATACACGAGTCAATGACAAAAGTAGTTGAAAAATATGTCTGTAGCTTAGGTGCTCAATTTCTTCGGGATTCAACTTGTGTCGTGTTATTCATCCACAATACTGGTGCAAAAGTCTACTGCATGCGCCCAATGCTCACGGTAACCATCGCCAAGTGCTGCCTTCGTACTTAATTTACCGCACAATCCTGATGGTTCCCTGAGTTGGTCAAGTACCCGCCCCATTCGGGGTTTGAATTCAAACCAGATTAGGTTGGAGGATTTGCACTGCTATCCGTTAAAATACTATAGTAATGCTCTGTAATAATATCACTATGCTCCTATGCAGTTTGCTGATTGTTGCAGAAGATCTCTCTCTCTCTCTCTCTCTCTCTCTCTCTCTCTCTCTCTCTCTCTCTCTCTCTCTCTCTCTCTCTCTCTCTCTCTCTCTCTCTCTCTCTAACTCTGTAACCGCACGAGCATGTCACATACACGCGAAGATCTCTCTCTCTCTCTCTCTCTCTCTCTCTCTCTCTCTCTCTCTCTCTCTCTCTCTCTCTCTCTCTCTCTCTCTCTCTCTCTCTAACTCTGTAACTCTGTAACCGCACGAGCATGTCACATATACGCGAGGCAAGCAGTGTAAAGTGTTGTGTTGTGGCTCTATCAAAATTAGCATAACACAAAGAACCGCGTCATTGTGAGGGAGTCGATGAAGTACAGAGGGTGGAGAGATGCGAACTTACATTACGTTTATGTGTGATGAGAGAGAGAGAGAGAGAGAGAGAGAGAGAGAGAGAGAGAGAGAGAGAGAGAGAGAGAGAGAGAGAGAGAGAGAGAGAGAGAGAGAGAGAATGGTTTCGTTATAATAAGGTAACGGTATGTAAACTACGAGATTGCAGTGATTAACCTACAATGTTTAAACACACACACACACACA
>JAPQNM010000002.1:11133321-11135821 GCA_029783475.1 Metacarcinus magister
TCTTTCACTCCTCCAGAGAATATTTCAGCAGCAACTCCAAATGATTTTCTATGCACCTGGACAGCGAATCTTCTATTTTTAACCGAAACCAAAAATTCTCACGTATAGGAACGGCCATACTAGAGTGGTGAAGGCTGGGATGAATGCACCGGTTAATATTCGGGGTATTCTTTTAGCTGAGCAATTTCTGTTAACCAATGGACCAACTGTTCCCTTTATTTCTTCCACTTTTCATATACCTTCAAAATGGCAGAATATTTTGGTGTTTTTGTTTTACTGGGCTGTCGAGGGTAAGCGTTTCTGGTGGGCTTTGTGCCATACACATACAACGGGTAGACAAAATATATGCAAAGGAAGTGTAGAATGGATACAAGGTAGAGAGGGTAGATAGTAAGGTATTCATAGAGAGAGAGAGAGAGAGAGAGAGAGAGAGAGAGAGAGAGAGAGAGAGAGAGAGAGAGAGAGAGAGAGAGAGAGAGAGAGAGAGAGAGAGAGAGAGAGAGAGAGAGAGAGAGAGAGAGAGAGAGAGAGAGAGAGAGAGAAAGAGAGAGAGAGAGAGAGAGAGAGAGAGAGAGAGAGAGAGAGAGAGAGAGAGAGAGAGAGAGAGAGAGAGAGAGAGAGAGAGAGAGAGAGAGAGAGAGAGAGAGAAAATGGAAGGGAGGGGAGGGAAAAAAAAGGAGGCGGTAAAACTACCTTCCAGCATCCTGCACGTCCACTATAATTAACGTTGCCTCGTTTCATGTAAAATAAGGTTTCCTCTCACATTAAAGAAACTGTTTCCATCCTAATGCACAACGTTGCTTCATCATGTGGACTTGCGAATCGTTCTGCTCCACAGACGCCGCTGCGCCCTAGCAGTAGTGACAAGCACATGCAAGGGTCGCCAACAAGAAATGCAAATGAGTCTGCATGGCGTGAGCACAGGAGTCCCGGTGCCTGCAGCCTGCTCAAGGCTCCGTGATAAACGAGAATAACAACAGTCTAGTTATCTAGGCGTCACACCAGAACTGGTTCATAAGGTTATCTTGATGTTCTCAGAGTTACAATACGTGCACAAATTAATGTAATTACTGAAGCTTTATCTTCTAGGCAAGAAGGAGTGGGAATGTGCATAAGTCACTTTGGAAAGAAGGGGAAGGAGAGTGCCTACGTATGACAGCCTCTTCCACTGCTGCCCGCTCTAACCACCTCGACACATAGGACACTGATTCTGGTGTGGCGCTGCCCTAGGCTTCTTTCGTCACATGTTCGCTTCTTCCCCTACAAACTGGTCGTTCACATTCTAACAGCTAAAAATAATGATGCCCAAAGACAATGGTAATATAGCGAGGTAGGTGGCAATTACTAATACGTAAAGATTAATTTGTTCATCTTTGCAACAGAACACACGGCTTCCCGTAATACTAAATACACAGTAATACTAAATATACAGTAATACTAAAGAATACATAATATATAAGAATACATCAGAAGAATAGACACCAGAAGACCTGTCAGTCTATAACTATGGCACCTGCTGGACTACATACTGTTATTAGTACAGATAGAACAGAACAAGGCTATCTCCCAGCCGACCTCTCCCTCCGGTAGCAACGTGCCGGCAGTTAGAAGGAAATATCATGTACGTTGTAGAAAACGAGGACATGGAAATTTCGTAGAAAAGAGTGAAGATAGCGAAAATGACTAAACTAGACTACCATTTATACGTACATCCTGGGAGAATAATTTTATCAATAGTAACAATGTGCTGCCACTACATTTCTCATCTCAAACAAAAGGAAACTAAGTTAATTTCATAAAATTACGCACATAGCAAAAATCATAAAAGCTCATACCACGCAATAATTTTTTTTTTTTTTTTTTTTTTTTTTTTCATAGTTAATAAAAACCTGTTTCTCGGAAATATATATCAAATCGGGACTTGAAACTATCCATGGTTTCTGAGCTAACTACTGAGGCTGGGAGTCAGTTCCAGTGGTCAACAACGCTAACATTGCAACGAATTCACTCCATAAAAATAAAACAATTATGTAGCTTACAAACGTTACAATAAATCCTGTACTTAAAAATGGTGTTGCCTAAAATTTGGTTAGAAACGAACAGCTGTGTGCTAATTCGGAGGGATGGTATTCTTAACCCACCACAGTCATCCGGGGACAATCCTGATTTGTGTGCGACATTACAATACTCTACCAATGGTGAGTCGTCAATAAGGAGGTCGTACCAGTGTTAATGTTTAGCCAACTTAGGGATCTATGTTAGGAGTTGAATATTAAGTGATACACATCCTCGAGAAGCCGTAGGCAAGACAACCCATCACGCCGGCAGGACTGAGCGCCCCCTGTCCCCCGCGGATGGATGTACCCAACAAGCGAGCAACAATAGATGCCACTCGTTCCTCATGCAAGTCAATAGAAGTCACCAGGAGGTAACTCTGTATCACTTGCAAGACCCTTCATCATCAATATTGGGGGAAGGGGAGAAAGAGACACAGTGCCAC
>JAPQNM010000002.1:11145821-11148321 GCA_029783475.1 Metacarcinus magister
GAGTTAGGGAGGAGAAAGAGGAGGAGAAGGAAGAGGGGAAGAGAAGGAGGAGGAGAAGGAGGAGGAGGAGGAGGAGGAGGAGGAGGAGGAGGAGGAGGAGGAGGAGGAGGAGGAGGAGGAGGAGGAGGAGGAGAAGGGGGAGGAAGAGGAAGAGGAAAAGGAAGAGGAAGAGAAAGAGGAAGAGAAAGAGGAAGAGGAGGAGGAGGAGGAGGAGGAGGAGGAGGAGGAGGAGGAGGAGGAGGAGGAGGAGGAGAAGGAGGAGGAGGAGAAAGAGGAGGAGTAAGGAAAAGCCTGAGAAGGAGATACAGAATAAATAGAGGACGGGAAGAGAAGGGGAAGAGGATTGCCAGGATGAAGCTTGGAGCGAAAGAAGAAAGGAATTGAAGGATGAAAGGTAAGGAAGGGAGGAACATCGAGGAGCATAAATTTGGAAAAGAGATAATGAATGATCAAAAGAATGCGAAAAAAACGTATAGAGTTGGTAAACATGGACGAGGATTGCAAACAAGATGGGAAAAACTAAGGAATAGCAGGGAGAAGGGTCTAGAAATCAGATGAAAAGGTGAATAAAAATGTAGAAATGAAAAAGATGGCAAATGGATGAAGAAAAGGCAGAAAAAAAACTACATCAAACGGGAAGATAGAAATTAAGCATAAATGATAAGAGGGAAAGGATGAAAATTAAAACCAATGTATGTAGAGGTGAAAGAGAAAAAAAAAAAAACTTTAAGTGCATAAAAAAAATGCCTATAAATTGGTATTACAAATATACTGTTGCACATTTTCCCATGACCTTTTCAACAATACAACGCAAACTTTTTGTGTCACCCGTTGCAACACACTAGTTTTTTTCAGTTTTTCATGCAGTTAAATGAATGCATTTGTTTAAGTATTAAGTATTAAACTATGCAACTCTTTTCTCTCTCTCTCTCTCTCTCTCTCTCTCTCTCTCTCTCTCTCTCTCTCTCTCTCTCTCTCTCTCTCTCTCTCTCTCTTCTCCTCTCCTCTCCTCTCCTCTCCTCTCTTCTGCTCTTCTGCTCTGCTTCTCTCTCTCTCTCTCTCTCTCTCTCTCTCTCTCTCTCTCTCTCTCTCTCTCTCTCTCTCTCTCTCTCTCTCTCTCTCTCTCTCTCTCTCTCTCTCTCTCTCTCTCTCAAGTTTAAAGGAACAAAGTGTCCTCCTATCTCTTCCCTCTTATATTCTCTACCCTTCCCGTCCTGCCCCCTTCCCTCCAAACATACAGTAGAGAAAGTGGTCACACCTTCCTACTACTTCAATGCCTTAGTTTTATAAAAATAAGCTACAGGTGAAGAGGAGGGAGGAGATAAAGTTAAGAGAGAAGGGAGAGGCATATGTTCACCTTAATTTCCTGAGCCAAGGAGGTGAAAGACTTGAATTTCCTGAAAGGGGTCTGAAGTTACAAGGGGGAGAGGAAGGGAGGGAGGAGAGGAAGGGAGGGAGGAGAGGAAGGGAGGGAGGAGGAGAGGAAGATAGGGCAAAGTAGTAAGTTGTTATTGGAAGAGATGAGGGAGAACAATGTAGATTTGTTGTTGTTGTTGTTGTGTATATGTATGACAGAGAAAGGGAAAGAGAAAGAAAGAGAGAAAGAGAAAGAGAGAAAGAGAAAAAGAGAAAAAGACAGGGAGAAAGAAACAGAGACAAAAGAAACACTCATAAACACAAAAAGAGAATGAGATAAACTGAGGCAAACATAGACAGACAGACATACGCAAACAGACAGGTAATCAAGCAAAATTAATAATACAAAAGCAAACGGGAACACAGGATGAGAAGTAAAGCAGAAAAAATATATAATAATAATCGCACTGAAGAAAACAAAAACATCAAAAATTAGAATAAGAAAACTAAATATATCTATATTACAGGCTGACATCCCTCTTAAAGTGGGGTAGCCGAAACAAAGCGCCAATATACACAAATACATTCACATGCACTCCCCCGTATTATTTGCCTTTAGGGTTCTAGGGGAGAAGAGACCAATCTTCACCGTACAGCAAGCACAGTGTGAGGGTCAGTCTTGCAGCAAAACTGCCGATTTCCTCGGCATCCCCCGACAGAAAGGCTCTTTTACTCGTGCTACTCCAAAATAAAGTCTTCCCCTTCCCAGCAACTGACCCAATCAACTGATCAGACAAGATGCGGAAGAATCTCCTGTAGAGGCCTAGCCTCAGTTCATGCATTCACAACTGCTTTCCATCCTTCTCTATCACGCACACCATATCATGAAATACCGATGCCTGGAGGAAGAAAAGTAATGAAAGGAAAGGAATAGATTGGGAAAAATTGGGAAAAAGTGTTTCTGTTATAGCCAAAAAAAACGCCCTTCCTGTATCCAACCCAACCTCATACACACCACACGAAACGAGCGACATACAATTACCTGAGTGTGTGTGCGGCCGAAGGGAAGGGGAAGCAGGAAGAAGGCGGGGTGGGAATGGGTTGGAGGGAGGAAGAGGAACGTGACTGTGGGGTGGGGGGTTGG
>JAPQNM010000002.1:11163321-11168321 GCA_029783475.1 Metacarcinus magister
AACGCGACGGCTCACGTGTAGTACTACCTTGCATCCTGCCTTGAATCACCAGACACCGGTGAGCAATCGGTGAAGGTCTAGGGTTCTTTGGTTGGTTATTAAATTTGGTGAAGACGACTGGTCTATCCGCCAGCTCTACCAAGCCATCTCTCCTCTTTTGACAGCAGGACGCATTTCGGGCTGGGCTTACCATATTGAAAAAAAAACTATTATGTCAAAATCGCCACACATTGGTGTTCCCTAATACCGTTCTACTCCATGAAAGAATTCCTCAAACTCCCATCAAATATGCGTCGTCCTCTTTATGAAATCAAACTGGCGTGTCTATATTTTCAGTTAATGCATCGATATACACATCAACCTTTATTCCTCCAATTAATGACAACATAAAAATAAGCTCGGTTTCAATACGAAAATGTCACCATGTCAAGAGGGGAGAAAAGTTAAGTTTCAACCAGAGCTGATTTCTAGCAATATGAACGCTCTCTCTCTCTCTCTCTCTCTCTCTCTCTCTCTCTCTCTCTCTCTCTCTCTCTCTCTCTCTCTCTCTCTCTCTCTCTCTCTCTCTCTCTCTCTCTCTCTCTCTCACACACACACACACTCACACACTCACACACACACACACACACACACACACACACACCTATCAAATTACAAGCCCGCTACGCCCACTTCCTTGAGAAGTTTGCCAGGAGGCTGCTTCACCACCCGAGGCACTACAACACCCTCCCGCCGACAGCACATCCATCACGACACTGTCAGACACAGTAACACTGGTTCGCCCGGACGAACCGATACAGAAAAAGTGCAGTGCCCGCAATGGTGAAAATATTAAATCAATGAATACGTGCCTAGTGTTAGATTTAGCTAAACTTTGCTAATATCATTATTATCATCATCATTATTATTATTTAGTTATTATTGTTATTATTAATTTTTCAACCCCATCAATTTGTATACTCCCTACTGTATATGTTCAGCTCTTGGGCTGCACATCTCTAATCAAAAAAACATTTACTATTATCATTATCATTATTATTAATTACAATATTCTTGTTTACATCGATTCTGCTAGTAAAGGTTTTTAGGAGGTCCGTTTATTTTTTCATCTAATCTTCTACATCCCCTATGATGAAACCTTTGCAACTGCCCTAAATATTTTTTAAGTTTTCGATAAAGTCAGACACATACTTTGATTTTCATGCAACATACAACATACAACAGCCGGCACGTGCTAGTCACTTTTCATTGCTACTACCGCCGAGTGGCCTAAGATCACCCACATGCTACCATAACACTATCCTCGACGGGACTGCCATGCTATAACACTATCCTCGACGGGACTGCAATGCTATATGCGCGAGGAGCTTCTGCTGGCAGCATGAGCCTCTCAATAAGAAACGAGGCGTAACTTAAAAAATCTAACCCGCGTTACTAACGGGTGGAGGCCAACCATCCAAAGCCTCCATGAAGCCTACCGGCGCCACGGGTAAAAGATATATTTATAAAAAATAAAAATAAATAAAAAAAAAATAAAAAAAAAAATACTTTTCATCTCCCTGTATATTTACACTGAGATTCCTATCCATCCTACCCTTTGCTGCAGTGATGGATGCTCACCATTTTTTCCTAAGCCCATTAATAGTTGAGTTTTACATGGTTATATTTCATCAACAACCTTCTTTCTTTGAATACTATAACCTCATGTAAACTCACCCTCCTCTTCTCTTTTATGTTGATGATTCTACCGGAGATTTTTCAACGTCATTTAACCTTCTCAACAAGAATCACATTTCCTCTCTAGATGCTACGAAGCAGTTTTATAGTTTTCCAATGGGGAAAGGAAGATCACGGAAATAAAAAAGTCACTTTTTCTAAAAGCAACAATATATAACCCTCTATATAACTGTTCTCTTAATAAATTGTTAAATCTTTATTAACCTTGTCCTGTAATAACAATCTTCATTACAAATTATGCGTCCATACAGGGTACTCCCCTTATTGAACATGCCGTCTTATTTGTACGGAGGCTCCACAAACGTGCACAGCTATTCTAAACAGTGCAGTTATAAAAGCTGTCTTATCAGTTCCCTTCCTTTTACTGCCTGTATTCAGTCTCTAACGGTCCGATACAGCATTGTAGTATTATTGCTTTCTGCCTCTTCCCTTACAGTTAATACTCCTTTTAACATATGTATGTATCCTCTATTCCCGCGACCCTGCCACACAATACTCTACTCACTCTCATCCTTATTCGGTCCATATTATTAAAAGTAAAAATTAGAATGTCTTCATCCTCTTCACTGGAAGCTCTGGTACAATCAGGAGAATTCTGCCTTACTGTTTTCCGGCTTCCTACACTTTGGACTCTTTCCAGAGGGAAGTATTAAGGGATTTCGGGGAACTATCCTAGACTGACCTTGTATTCCTCAGATCCCTCCTGCTTTACTTTTTTTGTGATGGGTGGTGCTTAGTGGGACTTTTTCCTAAATTTGCATTGTACCCCTTTGCCATTCTCGCTTTTGACACACACACACACACACACACACACACACACACACACACATACACACACAGTCATTTCATTCTATGCCCTAACTGGCTATATGCAAAATCACGGAAATACTTCTGAACACGACGGCTTCCCATCCTCAACCCCAGATGTGAATGGGGTGAGAGAGAGGGGGAGAGAGAGAGAGAGAGAGAGAGAGAGAGAGAGAGAGAGAGAGAGAGAGAGAGAGAGAGAGAGAGAGAGAGAGAGAGAGAGAGAGAGAGAGAGAGAGAGAGAGACGGGTGGGAAAAAAAGGCAAATCTCAATCGACGTTTCCCCAAGCAGCCTCAGTACCCCCCCCCCTACATTCCAATCCATGCTCCACTGTTCTACTCCCTTTCTCCCTCTTCTACATCCACCATTCCTCCATTCATCTTTTCCCTCTCCTCTCCCTTCCATTTTGCCAGACTCACTCTCAAAACACCAAAATTCTTCCCTTGCTATATCTCTTCCTCCACCACTCGTGCTAGCAGTTAGAGATTGTGTTGTTTTCGTCAACTGCTACTAAGCTTTCTTGTCATGTACTATTTATATGATATTCAATATATAGAATACTAATTATGTACAGGTAATATTATATAAAGTAGGATATATACGAATAGGTAAAGTATCCGCTTAATTTCTTGAGACAATAATACACTGTAAAAAGATAGTGTTTATTGCGTAGTTAAATAATCCTTGAACATATTTATAAAAAGACTCCTTAACTACTTCATCCATTCATGTCATCTGCAACACCGCTGGAGTCGTCTGAACAACAATGTATATACACCTAATATTTCACTGATGTTAAAATCTATTTTTCTGCTCTAAATAAGAAAACAAAAGAAAAATATTACACTGAGGTAAATATTGAACCAACACTAACAAACTACATTTCCTCAGGAAAGAAATTGTGCCATCAAGAACAAGCCGCTTTGTGTGAACCAACAAAGTGGGCAATGGAAGACGTGAAGGTGCCACGGCTTCGACGGAGCGGGGCCAGGAGTGACATCAGAAAATCAACAGTTTCTTGTTGAAACATTTGTCGTAAAGCAAAAAAAACGTGCCTAAATTGGAAGACATTTGTGTCACTCGTAATCAAGCCAACGGTTAATGATGCTTGCCTATGATATCTGAGCATTAAGAATCAAAAGTATGCATAAATTATCTACCATGACAAAACTGCAAGGTGTTATCAGAGCCATGAACTAGTGCATGGCAGGTCAAAGCAGCCGTATGGGCGGTCACTGCCAGCCGCCGCCATCCAGGCATCGATTGGCAGTGATGCTCCCACCGACCAACAGTGACTGAAGCGGAGTTAGTTTTGTCAGACTTCCAGTGACTTACATTTGATGTTTCAGCCTAAACATGCAATTATGTACAAACAATTAACTGGCAGATAGTAGTTAGAAGAACATTACTACGACACTGCTATCTATAAACTGGCTAATAAATGTTGCACACTATTCATTGCAGACGTGGCCATGAAAATGTGTCGGTCTGCTGCACGGAACCCTAGATGAGAGGGTGGCTGCGGTGAAAGTTGTTGTCTCCTATGTTGTCCCTTTGTCAGGCGTGTTGAAGTGGCAAGGAACGAGAGGGATATGGGCTTTGTTGTGAAAGAGGGTGAGGATATACAGCGTACACTTCACCAAATAGTATGTGACGGGTGGGTGGATAGGAAGTTAGGGATGTATTGTTGTTGGCAGGGAAGTGGTGGTGAATACATTAATTTTGTGCTTTGAAGTTGGTTTTTGGTAAGGATGGTGTAGGGAACAGCACAGCAGACGCTTAGCTAGAGGACCAAGCAAGTGAACACGCGTAACACAACACGCAGATGATGATATATGCGTGTTGCCGCAGCATACGGTCAAGACTGGATCTTCGCCTTCCGTGCCAAAGTCTTAGAAGTTCTTCCTCGTCTTCGCCTTCGTCCCTCCTCACCTCTGAGGGGCGGGATGGTAAGGCTGCTTCGATAACGCGGCAGTCCTCCAGCAGCGGGGTTCCTGCCGGACGCTGCATCATGAGCCTCTTCAGGAACACAGGAGACACCAAGTACAGGTCCATTACTGCAACTCGGCCGCTTCTTGTGTGCCCTCCTCAAGCATAAACAACCTATTGAAGCTGTTCAGCTCTCGCGGGCTATAGAATGACGGAAAGCCTCAGACGAAATACAGAAAAAGTTTTGTTGTCATAGGATTCATGCATGACACTTCAGTTGCCTTGTTTTTCTTTTCCCCTTCGAGTTTCATCCTCCTCTTAAGTTTCTTTCCTTGATTCCTTTACAGTCTCCTCCTTGGGCTGGCTGCTGCCCTCGGCTCCTGGCACCTGGCTTAGTAAGGGTTGAGGAATAGGGTTGAGATCTGTGCCGCGGCAGGATGTCAAGGAAATGAGGATGAAGGGGGGGAGGAAAAGGCAAAGAAAAAAGAAAGGAAAGGAGTGAGAGTGGCATCAGAAAAGACGGGGA
>JAPQNM010000002.1:11173321-11183321 GCA_029783475.1 Metacarcinus magister
ACCCAAGACAGAGCAGAGATGGTGGATTTAAATGGCCACGCGGAGGGCACGAGAAGCAGAGAAGAAAGGGGCAAGTATGAAATTTGATTGTGCAGTGATAAACAAGAGCAGGTTGCGAAGGAGTATGGGCGGGGCTGGCTGAATGGGAGGATGGCTGGGTGTTTGGGAGCTGGGTGTGGCAGACGTGGGGATGAACTGCTGGGATGGTGGGGGAGGTGGTATAGGGAGAAGTGCAGCAGCATGACAGGGTGATATACAGCCCTCCACAGTGGCACCCTCATGGCCGCCTCCCAGTGCCAGCCTCATGCCACTCTGGATAATCAATGTCATTCCTCAGCGCCTCCCATCAGATGCTCGCTCCTTCTCTGCCTCCGTCAGCGCACTCTCCCTTCCCCCACCTCCTTCCCTTCCTCTCTCTTCAATCTACCCTAAGACCCCCTCCTCCCAGCCAATCAGAGCCTTGCTTCCTTTCCTTCCACCGAACACGTGCACCCACTTTATCAAACTCTTGGTAGTGGTGGTGTTGGTAGTAGTGGTGGTGGTGGTGGTGGTGGTGGTGGTGGTGGTGGTGGTGGTGGTGGTGGTGGTGGTGGTGATGGTAGTGAGTAGTAGTAGTAGTAGTAGTAGTAGTAGTAGTAGTAGTAGTAGTAGTAGTAGTAGTAGTAGTAGCTATTACCAAAGTATATTAATAACAATAACAACTACGACTTAACCACAAAAAAAATAGATCATGCGTCAAGGTCACACGCCTGTCCACCGTCCAAAATAAATAGCTCAAAAGTTTTACAATCACCGGCAACACCTCCGCGGCTTTCCCCTGGACGCAGCTGCCAGCCACGGGAGGTGATAGTGACCGCGGGGGGTAGGGGTGGGCATGAGGGTCAGGGGAACGGAGGGGAGGAGGGAGGGAGGAAAGGGGTGGGAAAGCTGTTTAGGGGAGGGGATGAACAAGTCGTGGTGCGGGAGAATGGGGGAGGCAGGTTGATGCCTTCTGAGAAACTTGCAATCTCTTGGGTGCCAACGCGGCCTAAAGTGCCAGGGTCTTTCCTTTTTTTCTTATTTTCTTTTTTTACTCCTTCCTCACCTTCCACCGCCCTCCCCCCCCCCAACCACCACCACGCTGCACCCTTAGTTCCCGCTCACCTCCGTCCTCGTTCACCCTCATCTTACACCAGTGCAGCCCCTTCATGCACGTACACGCGCATGCACGCATGCAAGCACGCACGCACACACGCGCACACACACACACACACACACACACAGAGAAAGCTTCGACACAGGTGGTCCAGAGTTAAATATTGTTCTGTCATCATCCTCATACAAATATGCACCACTGAATAACATACGTTTTTATGTCTTTCATTTATATATTTGCATGTTACGTTCTCTTTGTTATTAAACTGTCCAAACAAATGTGTCAAACTTTACATTCATAACCCTACATATAAAAAAATAAATAAATAAAAAATCAGTGTCACATGCCTATTGCATTTACTAGAAAACTGAAAACACTGCACCACGAGGCACACAAGTATTTGCCACCCCTAAGACGTAAATCTGTCACTTGCAAGGCGCCGGTCTAGGTAAAATGCAATTCACTTAAAGTTTTTTATAGCTGATTTTGTTTCTAGTAAAGAATCATATTGTTTGTCCTCCGTGAACTTAAAAGCAGCCTTGGGTGATGCTCCCAAGGTCAGGCGAGACAGCCAGGCGGGAGAGTCAGTCCCTTAACCTGAGCAGATAAAAATAAAAGAATAAAAATTATATATATATATATATATATATATATATATATATATATATATATATATATACATCATTTACAAAACATTTGCTACTGTTGCAGGGTTACCAATAAAAGGGTAACAGTTTCCTCTTATAAACAACCACTCTTACAAAGCTGAGCTGCTCCTCGAGTACTAACAGATGAGCCAACACTGCATATTGGCAGCCGGGAGCCAAAGCTGAATACAATATATAACAGTGAATTTATCAGTCCGTCCATCCACATCCATGTTTCATAGAGTACGAGTTCACCAATATGGTGGCATCTCACAATGGTCGTTGAATTTACGTGAAGGATTTGCACAACGTTGATGCCGCGGGTCGCTGCACCGCTATGGAGGACATGAGTCTCCCGGCTACGGTGCGCTGCCAACCAACACGTCAATATAGCAGACGACAGGACCTAAGAAGAAGCCGTATTTCTTCTTCATACTGAACCTAATAAAACTTGGGAAGAAACTATTTCACGAGAAAATTATACTTCTTCCGTAATGTTCTACTAACAAAGAAAATTACGGTAATGTGCATTTTCAAACCTAATATACTAATTTCCCTTTGCCTTTCCCCTTCATCCTCAACCAGACCAGGTCACCTTGTCACGCCAGTTTCTGCCCAAAAAAAAAGCTTTGAGGACCATCCAGTAGAGTTAGAGGTATCGTTTTTTCGTGTGTGTGTGTGTGTGTGTGTGTGTGTGTGTGTGTGTGTGTGTGTGTGTGTGTGTGTGTGTGTGTGTGTGTGTGTGTGTATCAAACCTTATGGTACTTTCGTTTTTAGTTTCAGAAGCTAATAAGTACACTTACAGTTCTATTAAATTTGTTATACTACCTAGAAAAATAAAAATCGGGGTTCATCGATGTCCAACTGATAAAGGGTTATATGACGTATGTGTCCCGTTTTTTTCGGGGTTTTTTTCGTAATCGAGTCGTAAAAAAATTCCACGAAAGTGTCTCAAACACTTCATCCGCTGTATCCTTTCACTACATTATACAATCTCGACTTCACCTTCATTAAATATTTACATGATAATCCCAGGATCAACTCTACAGTTTAAGCTGCTTTTATTATGTTTCACGTACTGATTGATTATGTACGTCCTTCAATCTCCTCGACATGCTGACTCAATACTGCACACCAGGGAGGCGAGAGTGTGACCAATACTCATCGCACCCATCACTCTTCTAAGCTGTTTGGGTTCGATCCTTCGCCCCCACACTACCCAGCAGGTAGTGGCTTTCATAAGGCGTGGTTCTGCATCAAAAGGAGAACGGCAGCAGCGCGAGCCTTATTCTGGTAACAATGTGAAAATATTTTACCTCTGCCAGAAGAGGCTGCGTGCTCAACTCAATGTTTGTCGACACCAAGATCCAGATACACATCTGGATCTTGGTCGACACGAGCATACAAGTGGTGTTGATGGTAGCCACAACGATGACGACGACGATGCTAACGATAGCGAAGTGGACGCCCATGCAATCCCAGTTTTCTTTGTTTGACTGATTTCAGCATAATTTCGTTGGCCATTATGCACATCCCTTTGCCCTATCCAGTCAAGCATCATGATCTAAATTCAATCAGTGCATGTTTTCCTCCTGGCGCAGCACGCACGGACAAATTTCCACCATGATTTGCTAAGCTCTCCATCAACTTGCTTCACGCCACCATTTTGGAATTTTAAATACATGAAAGAGAAAATCCTGAGATGCTGCACTTGTATTTCTCTCTTCCCAAAGGCGAGCAACAGAATAAAGCCATTTGTCTGTTTTATGGTTCCCTTCCACCGTCTTCCGGGAACACCATCAGCCAACCTTCCTGCCCGCCTATACAGTATTCCTTGGTGCACATTCTGACGCGTTCGGTGGCAACACATGCTGCCCGCATCTACACCTTCCTACCTTACTTATTAATGGCAATGAGTTATTACCGGAGGCACAATGGTCTAATGTATATGGAAAGCACGGTGCTGCATCTGTTTAAGTGTGTGTGTGTGTGTGTGTGTGTGTGTGTGTGTGTGTGTGTGTGTGTGTGTGTGTGTGTGTGTGTGTGTGTGTGTGTGTGCGATGTGTGTGTGTGTGCGATGTGTGTGTGTGTGCGATGTGTGTGTGTGTGCGTGTGTGTGTGTGTGTGTGTGTGTGTGTGTGTGTGTGTGTGTGTGTGTGTGTGTGTGTGTGTGTGTGTGTGTGTGTGTGTGTGGAAGCAGGTGAAAAAAAAGGGTGCAACAGCGTGCAAAAGAAAAATGTATTTTTAATTGCGTTGCACCCAAAAATGTAAAATGACTAGTATTTAAACAACACTTGTCACATTATGCTGAATCAACTCGGTGATGGCAACATTAAATTTTTTGACTTTGATAAATGTGAATTCAAGCCGGCAAATGTAGATTTCAGACCTACAAATCTTGCTGCTCTTTATTTGATATACAAAAAAAACATATAACAATGACAATTATGTTAAATAAATCAATGAAATTATATATACATTTCTTTCTTATTCCTACGTTTTGGAATTTTATTTTATTTCTTTCCTTTTTTTCTCATGTTATACTGAAAACCATTCACAAAAGATATACAAATTTCCATATACGGTGCTGTCAACTTCCCAAAGTATCAGATACACTTATTTTAAAGAGGTTCAAGTCGTAGAAAAGTTAAAAAACAGTACTGTAAGATTTTGCAATGAAAAAGATGAAAGAATAAATAGTCCTTCGAAGGTAGACAGAATAAACATGATTCTGAAGGTTATATGGAGTGGTGCCACGGGAGGGCTAGCGTTAGAGGAAGCATGCCCTTAGCAAGTTCTGAAGATTACTTATTATGAAAATAGCAGAAGACAAAAAGAGAAGCAAGAAAATGCGAAAATCTGTGACAGAATCAAGACACCCAATTAAAAGTGATCAGTTAAAGAGACGACTAGCCTTTGATACCATCTAGTTTAGAAATATAGTGTTGGTGAAGCCCTCCGCGATTGAAAGGCTTACTCCATACACGGCCGGATGAGACAAGTATTGCGCCAGTATCTGAGAAGGGGAGAAGAATTGACTGGAGAGGAGACAGAACGCCTAACTTCTTGGAAGCTGATCTGGCAAAAGTTTAGATGTAAAATTTCTAGTTTAAGGCTACCGGCCGTATTCATGATCCCTCGCAATCGTGATAAATATGGTCACAATCGTAACAGACATAGTCATGGTCGTGCCTGGAGGAGGTTGTACCAAAGTATGCCAAACGTTATAAAAAAATTGTATAATCGCAACAAAACACCTTATATCAGCTTTCATTCAATATTTTCTTGATCATACTATACATAGTACACTCTTCATTTTCACAGCTTAAGATGTTTGCTTCAAATACGCAGCTTCAAAAGAAATGTACTCATCTATTATGGATGGTAGGCCTGTGGCACTGCTGTTAGGCTAAAGCAGTACTACTAACCACATAATGCTTGTAGGCAAACTTGGATTAAGTGATTTCCAATGATAACTATTCACCTTCAGCTAATGTTATGTCTGCAAAATTATCTCAAATTGTTTTTCCCTTCCATATATTCGTTTTAGGAATATTGAGAAAAACCAAGCTTTGTAACTCTGCCATTTTACGTAAACACACAACCACCTACACCGCGATCACTGAATTCACCAAAACTAACACCATGTATAACCAAGCGATGTTCCCCTTCCTGAGCACCAGCATATCGTGCCGCTCATTTTAACTGGATTTGATTATACAGATTAACATGAAAGGCATATATACACCCTACTGACTGTCCAGTTGACTGAGTCTCTCGTTTTGTTGGCAACAACTGGTCATAAACAAACTTGGCACATCTAATATTACGTGTCGTAAAGACTAAAAAAATAGTTTTAACAGGAATTTTTCCTACTTAATATACGTATTTGTAAGAAATAACTGCTTAATATTTTTTTTCTTTTTCGTAAGGAAATCTTCTCATGGGTGGTATACTATGCGATCATCATCTGTTATCATCCAAAAGTTTCATGCAAATACTACGGACCATTAATACGAACTGACCATCATTATCACCATAGAGAATAATCATGAATGTGGCCACAAAAGTGAAGGATGAAAGTGTAATGTTGAGTGTAGAAGGAGGGCTGAAAGAAGAAGAAATAAATTGTATGGAGGACTGCGTAGTTCATAGGTGGAGGAGCCGTTTTATACAGCATATAATGCAACCAGGTTCTTTCCGTCCCATTCAGAAATAACATACATAGCTTTTCTTCAGAAGTTACCTATTTTCTTTTTTTAAGAAAAGGGAGGTTATTAAGCGACGTTAAGAAATGTACGGTACACTCATCACCGTAAGATTGGGTAGGATACTAAACAATTGTTGAAGGATACGAAGCGTGGGTAATAGAACCATGAATGGGATCAAATATGTATTTTTATTTCTATTTCTACTTGATAATACACAATCTATATTTGTATTTGTAGTTGAGATTCTTAATAGATGCATATTTGAACCTTGTATTTGCCGTATATCCTTCAAATACACTGACATAATGGATATCATTATGGGTAAAAATTGCTTCACTAATAGGGTAGTAGAGGAGTGGAACAAGCTCATCAAGCATGTGGTAAATGCAGGGACAGTAGATACTTTTAAGAAAAGGTTATTAGACATATCTATGGAGGAAGAAAACAGATGGTAGATGTTAGGTGCACAGGAACTGCCTTGTGTAGATCATCTGGCCTCTTGCAGCCTCCTTATTTTCTTATGTTCTTATATCATAATCAAAAAAGAAAGATGGCAAAATCTTTAAAAAACATGAATAGTAATAATATAAAAAATACATATATATAAATACAAACTGGCAACTGCAAGAACATTCTGAAGTGGCCGCCTACTTCAAATTATAAGATTTGTTTTAAATCATTTTAGAAATATTTTTCCTTTTTGTTTATTTTTTTTCAACATAAATGGGATTCATATTTTTCTATTTATAATTAGGATAAAAGAAATTGGTACAATATTTGGAAATATGCTATGAATTTCATTTATATTATATTTGTATTTGAAGCCTCATTTTTGTATTTGTATTTGGTGATTCAAAAGTTCAAATCTTTGTATTTGTAATTGCATTTGGCTAAAAATAAATGTATTTATATCTATAATTGTATTTGGCCACTTGAAGTTGACCCATCCTTGGAGAGAGCTCAACCCTTTGAACTCCACGACTTACAATTTTAGAACAGTGATCATCTACCGGCACCAGCACCACCACCCCAACCTTTCATAAACACACACACATCTTCCCCTTTCTCCCTTCACCCGCTCTTTCCCATCCCATTTTTCTTTCAATAGTTTCTTCCACCCCCCACCAACCCCCCAACCCCGACACACACACCTCACAAGTGGGTGCAGAATCCTCCTGGGGCGAGAGAGCAAGGAAGGGAGAGTTGAAGGGTGAGAGGGAGGAAGCGAGGGAGCGACTGTTGACACGCAAAGGAGTCAATACCAGCAGGTTCTACACCTCTGAGGAATAAGCTGACGTATAGCTATTTGAGAGGGAGAGAGAAAAATGGAGCAATAAATTGAGCATTTCCAAGACATTATTTCAATCTGTGTGTGTGTGTGTGTGTGTGTGTGTGTATGTGTGTGTGTGTGTGTGTGTGTGTGTGTGTGTGTGTGTGTGTGTGTGTTTGTGTATGACACAAAAGTCGAGGCAAGCACTTTCTAGCATAGCCAAACACTCTCTCTCTCTCTCTCTCTCTCTCTCTCTCTCTCTCTCTCTCTCTCTCTCTCTCTCTCTCTCTCTCTCTCTCGCTCGCTGGCTGGCTGGCTGGCTGGCTGGCTGGCTGGCTGGCTGTCTGTCTGTCTCTGTCTCTCTCTCTCTCTCTCTCTCTCTCTCTCTCTCTCTCTCTCTCTCTCTCTCTCTCTCTCTCTCTCTCTCTCTCTCTCTCTCTCCATATGCAGAAGACAGGAGAGAGGGAGAGAGGGAGAGAAGGGCCTAGGAAACGAAAGCGAAAAGTAAAAAGCCGGAGAAGATGGAGAAGAGGAGGAAGGAAGGGACAAGGGGAGGAGAAAACGAAAGGAGGAGTAGCAAAAGGTGGGAAAAGGAAGACTGGGAAAGCTGGGGTGGGACGGTGAGCGCGGAAGAGGGCCAGCGATATTATTTTGGGTTCTTGGTATTATTTATGTGCCCACCACACCAAGACTCCCAGCCCTTGTGGAGACTTGCGGCACCGTCCAGGGGAATGTAGTGGAAGGAGGAGGAGGAGGAGGAGGAGGAGGAGGAGGAGGAGGAGGAGGAGGTGTTGGGGCGGGGCTAGGTGAAGAATCTTCGGCTTCCAACCTTTACTCCGCTTGTTTCCTCGACCCTTCTGACCGCACAGTCTCCTTCACGAACAATTTATACATACTTCGATATCAGCTTTTTTTATCTCTTTTTTTTTCTCTCTCTCTCTCTCTCTCTCTCTCTCTCTCTCTCTCTCTCTCTCTCTCTCTCTCTCTCTCTCTCTCTCTCACCGCTCTAGCTGCCATTAGTGACTGTTCTACACCTTCCTGATCTATTTATATCCTCTGTGAGTAAATAATTCTCTCCACCGATGTATCCTCGCTTCATCCATCCAGTTAGCACTTTCATTTACATTTTAGAGAATTGCGGTCCACTTTCTGGTCTCTCTGACTGCCTTACTAATGCCGCACATTTATCGCCGAAAACTTTTAGCACCCATAATAGTAGGAGTAAAAAAAAAATAACGATGATAATAAAAGTTAAATTTGTAGTATTAACGGATTCAAGTCAGAGTAAACACATCCTTTTTACATTAATGGTGAGCGACTATGATCATCGATGTCATAAACACACACATATATATAATGTGTGCTCTCTCTCTCTCTCTCTCTCTCTCTCTCTCTCTCTCTCTCTCTCTCTCTCTCTCTCTCTCTCTCTCTCTCTCTCTCTCTCTCTCTCTCTCTCTTGTCAAACTTACATAAAATATTATTTACACATACCTTCAAAACGCTCACTTTTGGGAAGCAACCTGATTATCGAAATAGATTGTGTGTGTGTGTGTGTGTGTGTGTGTGTGTGTGTGTGTGTGTGTGTGTGTGTGTGTTTATGTGTGTGTGTGTGTGTTTATGTGTGTGTGTGTGTGTGTGTGTGTGTGTGTGTGTGTGTGTGTGTGTGTGTGTGTGTGTGTGTGTGTGTGTGTGTGTGTGTGTGTGTGTGTGTGTAAGGACGAGAAAGTGACCTGATGGTGGTGGTAGTAGTAGTAGTGGTGGTGGTGGTGGTGGTGGTGGTGGTGGTGGTGGTGGTGGCGGTGGTGGTGGTGGTGGTGGTGGTGGTGGTGGTGGTGGTGATAGTTAGATATAATGGTGATGATGTGATGATAATTATGAGGGATCATACTAGCACTTAATGAGAATGGTGATAGTGCATGTGACAACTGGTGATGCAGGTGATGAAGACTGAGTGAGGGCTGATAAGGATGGTGAGGATAGCCGTTCTTGATAACGTAGAGTCCTCGCAGGATAGGATAAGCCTCAGCACCACAAGTCAATTACCTGTGTGCACCTGTGCTCGTCCCTCGCCGCGGCCACCTACTTACTTAAGATATTACTTAGTATACACCTGTCTAAACCCTTATAATTACACGACCACCCAGCACACCGGCCTTCTTTACTTCCATGTTCTTGTTTTCCTCCTCCTCCTCCTCCTCCTTTTCCTCCTCCTTCTCGTCTTGGGCCAATAAATGGCAAATGAAATTTAACGTTGAAAAATGTAAGGTACTACACATCGGAAGAAATAATGATCACGTTCAGTACTCAATGAATGGTAAATCACTTTCTACAGTAAACAAAGAAAAAGATCTGGGAATCACAATATCAAACGATTTAAAACCCAGTCAACATTGCTCAGAGGTAGTTAAAACTGCTAACAGATTGGTCGGCTTTATTGGGCGTACTTTCGAAAATAAATCAGAAAAAGTCATATTAAAACTGCATAATTCACTAGTACGACCCCATCTTGAGTATTGCGTACAGTTTTGGTCCCCATATTACAGAAAGGACATTGACAAACTGGAAAGAGTCCAGCGAAGAATAACAAAAATTATTCCAAGGCTGAAAAATAAACCTTATGAAGAAAGACTTAAAGAACTAAACTTATTCAGCCTAGAAAAATGAAGGATGCGAGGGTATTTAATTGAAATGTTCAAGATAATCAAAGGATTCGATAATATCAATGCAGAAGATTACA
>JAPQNM010000002.1:11195821-11198321 GCA_029783475.1 Metacarcinus magister
CACACACACACACACACACACACACACACATACAGTAATTGCTATACCCTTCCCTTCCTTCGCCAAGGCTACATAATTGTTGATATTACCGGTACCGATTATTGTTTTTTTTAGTTCTAATGAGAAGCACGCAACTCGACCAGCGCGATCCAAACATTAGTGACAAGTTATTAATTAGTTGATGCAATGGACACACCCTTCCAATCTACTTCCTTCATACCACCACCACTACCACTACACCACAACACTCCCCATCTCATTCCACGCAACCTTACTGCTATAAAACCATTCGTCACACCACAAAATACCACCACATGCCTAATCACACCTTATTTCCATGTGCATCCCACCACCTTTCTGCCACACTTAACCGCGTCCAGCCACACCCTACCCTAACCAGTGTAACATCATTGCACCCCTCACAGCATATCCTACATCGCACCTTCACCCAATATGCTACACCCTTACCATCCCCCAAACACTGGTATTGGCACACAACACCTTCCTCATATTTTCTTTATATTTTTTCAAACTTGTCACGTCTATCTAAACATCAAGCTGCTGCCATCTTGTGAAGGAGAGGAGATGGGAGGGAAGAATTGGTGTGAAGAGGAGGTGGAGTGAAAATGATGGAGGACAGGAAGAGGAGTGGAAGAAAGGTGGAAGGAGCAGGAAAAGAGGAGGAATACAAAGGAACACACACATCAACACACCCTAGGATCCCTGTGAAGGATGTTTGATATAACTACTCTACACCAACTACTTAGATTAAAGAAAGGATAGTACAGTAAAAGGCTCCTCCCAGTTCACCCAGCCCTTCAGCCGAAGTTGGCAGGAAAAGAAGTGATACTATGTAGTATATAAAAACTACATGGAATTTATGAGGAATGTGTGAAAAGGAGATATTATCTACATCTACTTTTTGTTTGTGAGGGAAAGTGTGACTGTTTGTTTTGTTCGTTATGTGGTGTGTGCATAGTGTAAGTGTAAGCATAGTGCAGATAGCTAGGAATGGTGCGGCAGCCCTGCCTGGCGCTTTCTAGGAAGGTAGCAGTCAATCAGGCCCCAGCTCCGTACAATCCACTGTGGCAGTGTACTTTCCTTTACAGGATGCCGTACACTAAAGTCACCCCCTGTAGCAGTGACCTCTGGCACCTTAAATCCCGAAGATGGTCACTAACTATCAGGGCCTTAACCTGTCCTCAGCCCGTCACAGGTCTTGAGTAGTAGTGGTGACTGTTCACTCGGGGCTATCTGTGTTGTGTAGGGAGGGTGGTATGTAGTTGTAAACCAGCTGATGATTTGATGACAAAACTATGATCGAAGGACCACTAGCTACAGAAATATCTAAGTTATTCCGAAACGAACATTGCCAGCCGGGGATCATATTTGTCGAGACGATTTTTGAAAGTTTCTATTGTGATCGAGTTGACAACGTATGAGGGCAGTCCAATCCATATAGTTACGACTCGATTGAAGAAAAAGTACTTGGCTTCGTTAGTTATAAAGCATTTTCCATTTATTTTGAAGCCATTGTTACGGGTGATGCTTGAATGGTCAATAGTAAAGTAGTCGTCCGGCTTCAAATTTGTGAATCCTATGACAATTTTGAATACTGTTAGGTTTCCTCTCAATCTGCGTTTCGTAAGAGAAAATAGATAAGTTCTTTAAGACATTCGTCATATGGTTTATTGCGCAGTTTTGAAATTTTTTTGGTTATTCTACGTTGAATTCTATCAAATTTATTAATGCCTTGATTATAGTAAGGTGCGCAGTGCTCCAGGTGGGGACGTACAAGCGAGTTATAAAGGGCTCATTGATAGTTCGGTTTAAGGTCAGTTAAGACTATTAAACTAAGGTCTTTTTCTTTAACTACGTTTTTGAGTTGAACGTTATACATTGAATAATTTATTTGGGGGTTATTATTTCCAACGTGGAGTACGTGACATTTTTCTAAATTATAGTTCATTTGCCATATTTTGGACCAATCGACTAAAGCATTCAAATCGTTTTGCATTAGTTGGCGCTGAGTTCCTGAGTTAACCTTATTAGCAATTTTTCTGTCGTCTGCGAGTTTCAAAGTTTTGCATGTGATACCTTAGTCGATATCATTAATGTAAATTATAAAAAGTATTGGTCCCAATACTGAGAAGGAGGAGGAAGATGGGGGTAGGTAAAGGTCTGAGGCCAACCTGAGGACAACGAACGATGGCTTTAAGAATGACGTCAGGTAAGTTACAGACATAGAAAGTGGGAGGTAGAAGGGAGGGAAAAAGGAAAGAAAAAAGGAAGGAAGGAAATAAGGAAGGAAGGAAATAAGGAAGGAAGGAAGGAAGGAAGGAAGGAAATAAGGAAGGAGGGAAGAAAGAAAGAAAGAAAGAAAGAAAGAAAGAAAGAAAGAAAGGAAGGAAGGACGGAAGGGAAGGGAAGGGAGGGTGGGTAGGGAGAGGGGGAAGGGAGGGAGGGAGGGAGGGAGGGAGGGAGGGAGGGAGGGAGGGAG
>JAPQNM010000002.1:11210821-11245821 GCA_029783475.1 Metacarcinus magister
CATTATATATATATATATATATATATATATATATATATATATATATACATATATATATATATATATATATATATATATATATATATATATATACATATATATATATATATATATATATATATATATATATGTATATATATATATATATATATATATATATATATATATACATATATATATATATATATATATATATATATATATATATATGTATATATATATATATATATATATATATATATATATATATATATATATATATATGAAAATCGGAGATGGAAACACGATCGACTGGCTGCCAGAATCTGGTGAAATATTACATGTATTGTAATCCATGAAATAAATGCAAAATATGAGAGAGAGAGAGAGAGAGAGAGAGAGAGAGAGAGAGAGAGAGAGAGAGAGAGAGAGAGAGAGAGAGAGAGAGAGCAGCCAATCATAACAAACCCAAGACAGTTTGACCAAATTAGCAGGTACCCTCAAGACTCGTCCCTGCTGCCTGCCTACCTGCCAGCCACGCACCGCCGTCAGCCAAATTACCAGAACGGAAAGCTCTTACAGCGGCAACGACGAGACTGTTGGGATGTCTGCCTGATGCTGCAGTAGGACAGGGCTTACATACCCTTTCATTACGACAACGGTGGAATAAACCCCAACCTCACATTCTGCTTAATGGGGTATATGTAGTAGAAGGAGAGGAGGCCCGAGTCACCCTAGGAATATAAGTATACATGCCTCTTGTTCAACAGGCATGACGGGCAGCCAGGACGCTCCTAGAGACCCAACGCTGAGGTGAGGACGACGCCCGGCGAACGACAAGCCTCAGTGCGCAAGACTTCCTCCACCTCCCCGAGGGTAATGAAAAACCAGCAGGTGTTCGGGCGAGAAGCGGCATGGGGTCTGGTGGTCTGTTCTTCCTTCACTGACGTGATACATTAATCTTCCAGGAATGAAACGTGCCCGGTCCCTCTGTATGCTTATGTAAGGAAGGCCCAACGTCATACAGCGTGACGGAGCACCTGGACGAAGGGGCATGCGCTTATCAACACAAGCTTAAAATAGTTACAAGTGCTCCCAGACCACGGAGAGGATAGGAGAGAAGACAGTGAATTGGTGAGTGATGAAGCCAAAGGGATGAGGGTGAAAGCAGAGTATATGAGAAAATAATAGGAAATCGTGTATAATGCGCAGGACAAAAATTAAAAAGGAAAGGTTAGGCAACATTGAAAGGTGAAAAGATTAAGGTAAACGGGATATGAAAAAAAATAATGGTAAAGAAAAAAAACTAAATATTAATGGTAGAGCAAGAAAAGATTAAAGACAAAGACGAGGAATAGAAAGAGAGAAATGCATGAGGGAAAAACGTGAAGGAGGATGCATGAGTACAAGTTGAGCTACAAATAGAGAGGAGAGGTGAGTGTGTCGTGCATACTGCAGGCAGTAACGTCACAGGTTGGTTGGATCGAGGGGAAGGGAAGTTGGTATCCAGGGTCACGGAGCGCACGTCTCATCCCGGAAAATTGAGAGGATGGATCCTGGCAAACGGAATGGCAAATCTCAGAGGAAAACGAGTCAATAGGACGTTCCCTATGATTGCCATCGGCAGTCTGTGTGTCAAAGATACCAAAAGCGAAGACTCATACAATTCACACAACGCATTAACATCAGAAAGATGGTTGGTTCCAACACTCTGCTCACACTTTTCCCACACTCTTCTTCCACTTCAATATTCAGTTTACTTCTCCAACTGCCCAATTCACTATCAAACTTTCTGGAGCACGTCAAGATTTTTCCTTTTTTTATCTACTACAAAATGAGGACCCCGCTCTCATATATATATATATATATATATATATATATATATATATATATATATATATATATATATATAATATATATATATATATATATATATATATATATATATATATATAATATATATATATGTGTATCTTCATTGAAGACACGCTTAATTAACCAATACGGAGAGCCTATTATCCTTTCATATACTACATATATCTACAAATCACGTAATTTAAACTACAGAGTATTTCAACAAAGCAACACAAATCCCCCAAAAAAGGTTATAAATTATACTCGTTGCACTTTTTCCCAAGACACCCAAGTGGTTTAAGCTGCTGTTAAAGGCCGGTGGTTGTGTTGGAGTTGTGTCACATACAGCGCATCCCCAATGCACCTCGCTCACGTCACAATACTTGTGAAGCAACCTCACACATGCCACTCACATAAAGCAAACAAATAAATATACAAATGCATACGCAAGCACGCACACACGCACGCACACGCATCATACATACATACATACACACACACACACACACACACACACACACACACACACACACACACACACACACACACACACACACACACACACACATACTCACCTGGCTAGAAGAATACGTGGTACATTATATACATAATTAACAGGAGGGCGAAGATGACCAAGTAATTATTGGCCATGGCCCGCTGTTCGGTGCCCTGAGCCAGCATGGTGCCGAGAGGGGCGAGAGAGGGGGGCGCACGCACAAGGTAGGACCGACTTTGGGTCAAACGGGGGTCACGCGAGATCGAGTATGGACGTCAAGGTGTTTAGCGAAGATGACGTGAATAGGAGGGGAAAGAAAGAGTATAAAAAAGAGTGAGGAGAAGGTAACGGTGAAAGTGAGTGAGTGGCAGTGAGGAAATGGTGAAGGTGTCAAGGTAGACGTGTGGAGGGAGGGAGGGAGAGGCCCGCGTGAGGAGCTGCCACGGGAGCGAGTGACCAAGGGAGAGAAACGCCTCCTCCCTTACCCCTGCAGACTACCGCACGGGAGGAGGAGAGAGGGGAGGAAAGGGGAAGTGAGGGGAGAAAAGATGGGCGGAGATGGGGGAGAGAGAAGGAGCAGGTGGTGATAGCTGGCCAAGGGGTGTGAGGGCGACTGGGGAATGAGATGATGTGGTGGTACTGGTGGTGGATGAGGAGGAGGGGGAGGAGGAGGAGAAGGGGCACGAAGGAAGAGGAAGGGGGAGGAGAAGGAAGAAAGCATGCAGATGTAGCAAAGATGGAAAGACGGCGGGTAAAGGGAAGGACGGTAAAGGGAGTGCAAAGGAAGATGGAAAAAATTGAAGAAAAAAAACACAAATGCAGGAGGAGGAGGAAGAGGAGGTGGTGGAGGAGGAGGAGGAGGAGGAGGAGGAGGAGGAGGAGGAGGAGGAGGAGGAGGAGGAGGTGGTGGTGGTGGTGGTGGTGGTGGTGGTGGTGGTGGTGGTGGTGGTGGTGGTGGTGGTGGTGGTGGTGGTGGAGGAGGAGGAATATTAAAAGGGAAGTAGGGAGGAATGGCTGGGTGGGAGTGGAAGGGCAAAAAATAGAGTGGATGGAAGAGATGAGGGTTGAGAGAGGAGGGTGGGTCGTGAGTTAAGTGTGTGCCAGTCAATTTGTCTCACACACACACACACACACACACACACACACACACACACACACACACACACACACACACACACACACACACACACACACTCACATAGTTTCCCAAAATGTCTCTCTCTCGATACACGCGCACGCACACATTGGACGGAAGGATGGGCGAGACAGAGAGGGACAAAGGAAGATATAAGTAAAGCAAATGTAGGAAAAAAAAATGATCATCCATGTAAACGCATTTTGAATTTAGTCTTCACCTAAACATCTTCAAGTATCACTATTTATGATTTATGATAATGATGATGATGATTACATGATTATTGCTTGAATGATGCTGCTTCTGATAATGATTAACGTTCATGGGTTAAGCTGGCATCTGCACTACATCAAAGCTGCAGCATCAAAGCAATGCAAAACGAGTGGATTGACTTGCTGTGTGTTTGCTAATAAATTGTAAAAATCACCCTTATAACCTTTGAGATCTATATATTTCAGTTTCAATAATATTCCTGTACTTTTTTATGTTCATCGTTGTCATTGCGGTATGCATATGGTAATGACGTTTTGCAATGCATCTGAGATTATATAGATTGAAGTGGATAAATACTGTACGTTATTGATTTTTTTTTATCCCGGTATGAGCCGTAAATACGAACATTCCATTAGAAGCAGACGCCTAGGCAAGATTACACCTCCCGTCAAAACATAACATATTGAGGAACACCAGCACAGCACCAAGGCAAGACGCACCAAGTCAAGACGCACCAAGTTAAGACACACCGAGTTAAGACGCACCAAGTCAAGGCGCACCAAGTCAAGGCACACCAAGTCAAGACGTAGCAAGGTAAGACGCATCAAGTCCAACGTGTCACCCAACGAATGAACGCACACCAATGAAGAAGAAAAAAAAGATAATTATGTGTAAAAGAAAACTTACCGTGTTTACCGATTATGGCAGCTTACGACGAAGAGAGGAAGTAAACTGTTTGAAAAGAGTCTGTCTACTGTGAATACGAATCGAATTAAGGTAAGAAGAACCTCAATAAGCACACCACATAACAGACACACATTCCATGAGGGGATGATATTAAGTTTCCTGAGTACTATTCAGTTTTTTATTAAATCGATTAATATTAATTTTCGTTGGGGTAAAATGCGGAACACTAATTTAAGGTACATCTGAATTTATATTACGTATGAAAATTTCAGAGGTGGTCACGCGTCTTCATGCATGGCTATCAACTCCCTCACACTGAGTATCATGTCAAAAAAACATGAGAAATGAGACACAAAATTTTGTCAGTATCCTTCACTTTCTCTCCTTCGAGCGCAAGAATGTAATCCACATACAAGAGAACTGTGTTTCTAGCTGCCTCATCCACCTCTGCTGCCCTCCACCGTCCCTCTCAAGTGTTGCAATGAATGAACGTAATCACGAAAACGTCTGCGAATTTTCTATAAATTAAGCTTAATACATCTGAATACAACATTTATGCTGTATTTGTAGTTTGCTATCCGTATCCACATGACAATATGTAAGTCATGACTCCAAAACACCACATTTCATACCTAAACTTAATAAATTAACAAAATAAAAACTGTCCTATACGAGGCCTGAATAAAGTCTTAAAATAGTCGGTATCGGCGCCTAGATTGCAGCAAACTCTAGTGCTGCCTCCATGACTGAGCTGTGACGATCATGGCATTCAACTTTTATTCTCTGGTTATCATTTGGGGTCGAGAGAGAGAGAGAGAGAGAGGAGAGAGAGAGAGAGAGAGAGAGAGAGAGAGAGAGAGAGAGAGAGAGAGAGAGACCTATATAAGCAATACATCTATCTTGAATTATTCCGTGCGTGTCCAATCATTGTCATCTGGTAGTCTAGACTGAACACCTAGCAAGGCTCTCCTGTCCACAATAACTTAAGGGGCATTGTGCCGTAAAAAACACTTTAATATTCAAGTAGATACGAGGAGCAGGCTGCTTTTTGCCTAGTTATTTACCTGTCATCATTGCTTCAAGTCAGAGGCAAGAAAGGATCCCTTGACACAGAGCACAACGCAAATGACATCTGCATTTCCCGAGTCTTTCCATTTATCTACAATATCTTAGAGGAGTGATGGGACACCAGGACACGCTGTAGCTCGACTGTACAGATTCGATCCGCAGGCCACTCATGTACATTTATATGAACAATAGCAGTCTCTCCCAAATAATCCAAAGCATGAACTTATAATGAAGGCAGTCAAAATAGCAAATTTAACCCACTTCTATCCTGTAAATTGCTCAAATTACTCACAAATGGTCTGAAGCAAATTTGAAACTATACTATCATGTGACAGGCTTCATGGAACGCCTTGACGCAATATGACAACACATTTTCGGATCATTCACGTGTGCGGGATGATTGATGTTGGTAGCTGTAGATAGAGTTGATGTGAGCGAGAGCGGAGGGAAGGCGTTTGGTTAGCTGCTTGAAATTGGAACAGTGGTTTCTACTCAGGAGACGATTCAGACACTGTTGGATTTCTTTGATTTAATGTACACAGAAGAATTCAGATGGTGTACATAGAAGAATGATACATGGCCAGCGGTGAACACACACAACATACCCGCTGCCTGAAGACTACTCAACATACTAGCTTCCTTACGTAGATCATAAATCTAGGTCAGAGAACTCACTATTGGGGATGAAGTACGATCACTCACTCCAAAATGATGCCCCAAAAGTAGTTAGCAACGTGTGGACAACACCTCTCAAGAAAACTTCTACGACATCAATGCCGAATTTTTAATGTCGTAATGGCGCTTTGAGTCACGAAATATCCATGCATCAGAATACCATTTAGCTTTGACCTGGTGAAAGCATGAAGCTTCAACAACAAAGAAATAAACGTCATTATTTAAGGTGTCACCCTCTGGAACGATGTTGTTGTTGATACCTTATGTCAAACAAGGTTTTTTTCCTTGTGAGTGATTGTAAACTGGAATATTTGATGAATGAAGTAGAAGTGCCTAAGCATTTGTCGTATTCAGTTAAGTTTATTACCCGCTGCTACTGTTGATTCACTTTCGTCCCTAGCGGCGGCTACTTTTAACTAAAATTACAGTTCTTTAAACTGCTGACACTTTGTCTTCTACTTGCCGAAGAAATGCATGCAGATAACATCAAATTAACGTAATAATGCCTTAATGGTGAAAGATTAAGTGACACACATTCGTCATTAGACTCATAAAAATGTTAGAATTTCTGCCACAAAAAAATAGCTTTGGAGGCAACAATTTCTCGTCTTAAAACAACGTAGTACGCACTCAGCCACCCTGGTAGCACCTCACCGGACTGAGGTTGCCTCTAAAGACAGGTGGCTGAGGTACTATCGTGGCCAAGACCATTACTAGTCATATTCCATGTGTAAAAGCCGCGTTTGGCTCACCACAAGAACACACACATATGGACTATTATCCGGCCAGCTCGACACCCTAGCTCTTTGCTGTTTGTTTGTCTTCGCACTGACTATACTGTGTACTGGGCCACAGTTTCCGTCTCCCCACCTGCCAACCCGCTGCTCGTCTACCTTTCCACCTGCCCACCTGCCCGCATGCCAGTCTGCCTCGCACGAATGACGCTCACCTGCCGCACCTTGTTCCGGCCCGTTTGCCCACCTAACCTACCTGACCGCGTACCTTGAGTCCCATTTCCTCCCCTTCCCTCCAAACCTCGACTAACACTACATAACGTTACGGGCCAATCTCCGAACACTGTTGCCCAATTCTTCTCCCCATTCACCATCACATTAGCTCCCCAAGCCTCCATACTTAACTTCCTCTCCATTATCTTAACGTTTATGCCATTATAATAGTGTTGTTCAAATCTCGTGGTGGTTATTACTGTGGTGGTGGAGAGGATAGTGGTGTATGCGTTGAGTTGATTCATGCAGCAGGAGCGGTGATTGTAAAAAGTGTGGTAGAGGTGTTGGTGGTGTTTTTAAGTATCGAAAGCTTATAACTAAAAATTAGACGATGAACTATAACCAAATTTCCGCCAAATACAATCAGTCTCCTATAAACATCAGCGCTATAGACAGCAATAAACACTGGCAAACATGTTCCAATAAACATTTCACTCCGGTTGAACGTCTAGGGGGAAAAAAATCCAATGTTTATGACCCGCTAGTTGGATATAAACATTAGAGAGAGAGAGAGAGAGAGAGAGAGAGAGAGAGAGAGAGAGAGAGAGAGAGAGAGAGAGAGAGAGAGAGAGGAGAGAGAGAGAGGAGAGAGAGAGAGAGAGAGAGAGAGAGAGATGTAAGGGAGGAAGAGAATCTGACGAGGGGGCGATCTTGTGACAAAATAAAAAATAAATAACGAAGAATTTGCCCATAAAATAGACGCCATTCAAAGAAAAACAGGAAGTCACTAGAAGGGAAAAGGGAACGGATTAGTTTATTTATCTAGAGAGGCGTGTGGCTGCTTACCTGGGAGACAGGAAGAGTCGGCACGTGCGCAGTAGGGAGGATGGGAGGGAGGGAGGAGGAAGGAAGGGAGGAGGGAGGGAGAAGGGAGAAGGGAGAGAGGGAAGAGGAAAGGAGGAGAGGGAGCAGTCTTTTTGGACGGAGGTTGGTAGAGTGGAAGCGAGGGAGGGAAGGAAAACAGGGATGTGTGAAGGGTAAGGAATAAGAAAGATGAGGGACGAGGTACGGAAAGGAATGGGAAGGAACGGGAAGCAAAGGAAGAGGTAATGTAGGGTACACGAAGGGAGGGGATAGGGAGCATGAAGGAGGGAAAAGGTATGACATTTTCTTCAGTGTTGATATCTTTTCTAAGAATTTCTCGGTCCATTTTTGTATTTCCCATCATCATAATTTCCGTGTTGTCTTGCCATGCTTTCTTCTCGTCTTCTTTAATTTGTTCGTTCCTTTAGCTCTATTACTTTTGTTCTCATTTTCCAATTCTCTTGTACCACCAGTCCTATATTTTCATCTGTCCACGTGCTTCTTGTGTATTGTACTATCTCCTCTACCCGTTAACTGCCGCCTCCATCTTCTCCTCCTCCTCCACCTGTTACTTCATCCCCTCTTACATGATAGTTTTCCATAAGATCCAGAGAATTATCAGCAGCACGAAGAGAATTATGTAATTGATAATCATGATAGACTCCTCGGAGCCCTTCTGGAGCATTTTGAAGGTCATAGCAAAAGTGGACGACTGCTGAAATGTATATTGAGGTCTGGCTTGCTAGGATAGTGGCTATTTATTGGGGGCGATTTAATACGGATTGTGGTGCTGCTGTAGACTGTAGGAGATGAGGGAGAAACCGGTTTGGGTGAAGAGGGTTTGATGGAGACAATTATGGTTTAGTATGATTTACAAGCAGAGACAACACGTACTGTTCGTCTCGCTAACCCGTCACTTGCATGCAAACTTTCAGGATATATCTTTAGCCACTGTCACCACCTACATTCGGGGATAACAGCCAAGACCGCCCGTGTCCCCTGACGCACCCAAAGCCTCCACGCGGGGACTTAAGCGACAAAGATGTCCACAAACTCGTTGAAATTGATTGATAGCGTCGATAAATTCGTATTTGCGTCGCAAGAGCACCACAATTAAGCACAACACGCACACAGCACCGCCACGTCCAGCTGTCCTACTTGAGAATCCTGATAATGATCCAAATTTCCGAAGAGGACTCTTGATGGAAGTCACTGAAGCGATTGGCGATGACAGCGCTGGGTCCTGGCTAGGATTAATAACTCTTTCACTACCTCTAACCCAATAACTCCTTCAGAGGATCAATAACTTTCGCATAAGGTTAAAAAGTCGAGCATTAAATCAAACTTCAATAAGTAATAAAGGCACGGGGACACCTGCCGGCAGACGCGCGGGAGGGAAGGTCGAACAGCCCTCGCACAGGCTGGTTAGGGGCTGCTGTGCCCAGCAATGGTCCTTTTATCTATCCAGAAAACAGATTTTTACCCCCAGTATGTCTTGAGTGACAGCTCGGCGCGCGGACTCACCTCAGAACACCGAGAGTCTTACCAAGGGGCGGCGCAAGGCCCAGAGTCCAGCTTAGGGACAGACATCCCTTGCCATCGACGCACGAGCACACCCACGCACGTATTCGGTCAGCCGCTACATTGCTTGGCAGGAATCAATCATAGCTAGAAATATCTTTTGATCCCCCCACCCTCATCATCTCCCTCACTCCTCTACCTCTTCCTCCATAACCAAGCATCCACTCCCTCCTCTCCCACCGCCCCGCCCTCCCTGGAAACCGCTAGAAAGAAGGGGTGGAGCACACCGAATATATAGCACACTAAGAGCATGTCTTTAAGCAAAAACCATAGTAATAAAGCACGATTAGAATGTTGACCAACGTGACATGCATTAACACACACACACACACACACACACACACACACACATTTTAAGGTAGTAAAAACGGACCAAATAAAAAAGAAAAACTACGAAATCAACATCTATCTCAACTTAGAGAGAGAGAGAGAGAGAGAGAGAGAGAGAGAGAGAGAGAGAGAGAGAGAGAGAGAGAGAGAGAGAGAGAGAGGTGACAAGGTGTTTACTTTATCACAGCCTGTTAAGTGGTCACTCTACTTCACCTCTCTCAACTGTCATGCCACCTCCCGACCCTAAACAGTCCCCAACACACGGAAGACAAACAAACGTCAATGAAGGAGCACATCAGCCAACACACACACACACGAAAGTACATACATACCTTGCAAAGAAGTACGAGAGCTGAAAAAAGAAAAGAGGAAACATGTTAATTAAGGTAAATACATCAGTAAAAATAATAAAAAAAAAAAATAAGGAAAGGAATAAAGATGGGGAGGAACTAAATGGTTAAGGAGTGGTAGGTAAATATTAAGAATAAGGAGGAAATAAAGGAGGAAGAATCATAAAGACAGATCAAAAGAGCATTTAGAGTGCAAGATGAAAACTATTTGAGACAAAAATAAATAGAGAAACGCGATTTTATCATTACAGCCGACAGTAATATTACGAAAGGTGTGTGTGTGTGTGTGTGTGTGTGTGTGTGTGTGAGAGAGAGAGAGAGAGAGAGAGAGAGAGAGAGAGAGAGAGAGAGAGAGAGAGAGAGAGAGAGAGAGAGAGAGAGAGAGATTGAATTTATTTATATGGTCATAGTGATGGACGGATGGATGAATGCAAATGATATGCACGCACCAGTATGTAGCAAAAAGTACAATTATAAACAAAAATGGATTGCATTAGCGCTGTTGAACACATTGGGAAAATGTAAATTACATTAATACGGCAAAGTTGCTACCAACACCAAAACTATTAAAATAATAACTATAACAACAACAACAACTACTACTACTACTAGTTTTATTACTATTTATACTACTACTACTACTACTAGTAATAATAATAATAATAAATAATAATAATAATAATAATGATAGTAATAGTACTACTACTACTACTACTACTACTACTACTACTACTACTACTACTACTACTATTACTAGCTACTACTACTACTACTACTACTACTACTATTACTACTACTACTATTACTACTAGCACATTGCTACTGGTGATCAGTAGGCCTTAACAAGTTTTAATTATGTAAGTTATGTACAAACTTACTTAACATGAAAACATATAGCTAACATCAACAAACCAACATAAGTAACAGCGAGGAACATTTCACACACACACACACACACACACACACACACACACACACACACACACACACACACACACACACAAACATGGAAACCAGCATGCCTCTTTTTCTCCTTTTTCCCTTCAGCTCATTATCCCAACATTCCAAACCTTACCCTACCAACACCCTTACGTTCCCCACCCTTTTAGCACCCTCGCCGACGTCCCTCGTATTCCCCTACAGCCACTCCCACTACCCTTACCTCCCTCCTTCACTTCCTCCCTCCGCTGCCTCACCATACCCTCCCTCGAACCCCTATTATATGGCCTTACCTAATACTTCCTCCCCCGTTCACATCCTCACTCTTCCTCACTCCAGAACCATATTCAATGGCAGTATACCTACCCTTCTTTCCCTGATATTTCGACAACCCTGCCAGCCCCGCCAAATACACATGATAATTTGATCAAAACAAAAGCAAGTCAGTCATAGATAATGCATAAAAGCAAAGATGTGTGTGCGTGTTTGAGAATGTGCGTGTTAAGCCAATCAGAGTTCACCAATCACCTTTCTGATTTGCCATTGGTTATTTGAAGAGTTGGCGTCACATCCCGTTTTCTGTGATGACTTCAAGCAGGAGGCGGCTAATGGTTGCTTTTAGCTTTCCCTCCCCTCTTAATCTGAGAGAGAGTGTGTGTGTGTGTGTGTGTGTGTGTGTGTGTGTGTGTGTGTGTGTGTGTGTGTGTTTGAGTGGGTGGGTGTGAGTGTGTTAGAAAATATAGTAATAAAAACGAAAATCAGGTGTGAGCACAGCTAGACAGGCGTGCAAGAATGGAAGAGGAACATGGGTGTGAAGTGGGTGTGGTCGGATTGGACGTGGATGGCGAAGTGTGGGTGGGTGTGGGTGGGGAACGTAAGAAGAAAAAATCGTGGAGGGTGTAGGGAGACAGACGGGTACAAGCCAAGGCAGGAAAGGCGGAGTAGCGGCTGGATGCTTCTAAGAAAAACTATTGACGACTAGACAAGTGTAAACAGAAGGCACTCACTCAGCAGCGCTTAAAGAAAAGAGAGAGAGAGAGAGAGAGAGAGAGAGAGAGAGAGAGAGAGAGAGAGAGAGAGAGAGAGAGAGAGAGAGAGAGAGAGAGAGAGAGAGAGAGAGGGGAGAGAGAGAGAGAATGAGCGAGATAGGCACAGCAGAACACCGAATACAACACAATTTGTATACGTCACGGGATGAAAGACCAACATTCAAGCACACATTTATAATCATACATCGAAATGAGAAAGACAAAAGAATCATGAAAAAAAGTATACCTTCCCCCCACCCATTTATCCTAAGCTGCATTCGGCGCGGCACATTACCAGGGCACGGCTTCGGCTCCATCGTAACATAAAAACACCTTGGGGCAGACACGAGCTTGGCCCTCACTCTTAACCCAGCCGTTCCCAAAACTACTATCGATCTAGGTTAGCTGCGGCCAAGTGACGGAAGGGAGATTTGGGTACATTGAGAGCAGCCGAAGTCACTGCCTAGGAGGGACGTGAGTAAGTCTGTGAGCTGTGGCAACTAGTCATAATTTACGTGACGGAGCTTTATGAGTGACTTTAAATATAGACGCGTTGCGAATGGTTGCTTGTTTGCAGGCAATGTGTTACTGTGAAAAAATGACGAGTGCAAAAATTATGCAAACAAAACTTTTTACACGACAGTTTGTAGTTATAAACACACACACACACACACACACACACACACACACACACACACACACACACACAGGGAAATAAATTATGTATAAGCAAGCAAGTAGATGCAAGCCAGATGAAGGAACACACACACACACACATACATACACACACACACACACACACACACACACACACACACACACACACACACACACACACTGTAACAGCGAAATAAATTATGTATAAGCAAGCAAGCAGATGAAGGAATACACACACACACACACACACACACACACACACACACACACACACACACACACACACACACACACACACACATAGAAAGAAAGAAAGAAAGAGAGAGAGAGAGAGAGAGAGAGAGAGAGAGAGAGAGAGAGAGAGAGAGAGAGAGAGAGAGAGAGAGAGAGAGAGAGAGAGAGAGGACAAAGTAGGACAAAGTAGTTATGAAGTCTCGAGCTCTCACAACGATTCGTTTAGTGTTTTGCGTTACAGAAGATTCCTGCTTCAAACAAGGGTGAAGGTACAGTACTGTTTTAGAGGAAGAGCATTATAATTCATAACCATTACACTAATATCAATTTCATCTCTCCCTCTCTCTCTCTCTCTCTCTCTCTCTCTCTCTCTCTCTCTCTCTCTCTCTCTCTCTCTCTCTCTCTCATAGTTCGTGAAAATAATCTGCCAGGGTTATCGTTGTCTTCAGGTTTTCTGAATCTAATAAGTCCATTATAAACAATGTGTACAACTTGCATCTAGTACGTCCATTATAAGCAACATGTACATATATTTCTTTCAATAAAGTTGTTAAAATGTGTTCAAAATTGAGATTCGTGTGTTAAAAAAAACATGACATAAACCCAGTGATTCTGAAGGTTCGAGATTTCACATTCGTAGTTCGTTCCAGCGAATTCTCTGGTCATCATCAATGTGAACAAGCATCCGGAAAAGGGCTTGACTCTCACCTTGGAATTAATGAGGTGTGAGTACTGTACATACTAACATAAGCCTGGAACTAAAGCTCCCAGCAGTATATCAAATTATAAAACCCAAAACCTTCACTCTTAACACCTGGCGGGCACCTTCTCCTCCCTCCTGCCGCATCCATCACTTTATGGCTGTCATGAATGTAAATTAACGACGCAGTAATTACTTATCACACGTCAAGAAGGGTGGTGGCGAGGCAGCTCGATGAAGAACTGTGACGCCAACGTAGCTTAAATGAAAGAGTGGCAACATGGCTGGCAGACTGACGGTCTCTGCAAAACGGTGAGGCTGAGGGGCATCTGGGGTGGGTGTGTGGGGCTGTGGAGGCATTAATTTTGGCCTTGCGTGAGCTCCAGTGACCCCAGTACTAACCCCGGCCCGCCCACACCCGCCCGCCGCCCCACACTCTTGCCGTATTGGAGGCAGTGAACCCAACCCAGAGTGGCTCGGCGGTGTTCCACCAGTCTCAGAAAGTCATCAAGTATAAGGTTGTATATGAGAGGATAGGGAGACGTCAAGAAATATCAACACAAATATCTCCTTGGCACTAAGTATATGCTCCATCACCCCCGAAAATAATCAATTTCAAGTAGGTCAAAACGAAAATGCTGACAATAGTCTATCATTATCACCATCATCATCAACAACTACATACCTCGGGCGCGTACGTAACCCAATTCATTCAATCAAAAACAAAGAATTAAATATACGAGAACTTGAGGGAACCATCTAAATCATTACAAGCAAAGAATAACAACAACAAACCGGATAAGATACCAAGAGTCTTACCTCATTCAAATCCGTTGTTGGGGAGCAGGAAGGTGTGGGAAGGAGTGGAGGTGCGGAGACGACTGGGGGGAGGGAGGATTAGAGGGTGGTGGGGGTGGAGGTAGTAGAATGTGTGGGAGGCGGGGAGAAGGTAAGAGAAGGGCGGAGGGAGGAAGGGATACAAAAGTCAAATGCCGTTCCGGACGAGATCGCATTTGCATCCCGCGTCGCATTCCCTCCCTCTCTACATACTCCTTAGATGCACCTCAACACAGGGCGTTGGGAAAATGGAAAGGAAGGGCCAGGGATGACTGAGTGAGGGCGGGAGGGAGGTAGTGAAGCTTAAATTGATCAGTTATCCTGTACAAATTATCTTTAGGGTTATCTTTACAAGTTTGTTTACGAGTAATGCAATTTCGTCATGCTTCAATGACGTAAAACACTGTACATAACATCAGTGTGGCGGAACAATGGGTGCACTGTATCTATTTAGTCCAAAACAAAGGTAGATAACAATGGATCACTATATAGTTACACCATTCCGGCACTTCAGTCCATTGTTTAGTCATCTAGTTCCTATGCAGTCCCTTTACTTCGCATTGCTATATTAAGGTATCACGTCATTTCATCTTTACGGCGTACATTTTTTTTCCACACCATAAGACGACAACAATAGAGGATGTAGGGGTGGGTGGTGGCCTCAGCTGTTCCCACGGAGGTGACTTCAACTCCCTCCCACAAACATCGATCATAATATGTTTATATTTTCTCCTCTGCTCGTCATGTTATTTTTGTATCTCTTTTCTGATCATCAGCACAACACACGCTGTTAAGCACACTACAGGGAAGGTGCAATAACTGTAATGTAATTCTAAACTCGCAAGCAAGGTAGACACTAGACGGAGAAGAGGCTAGTGCGTGATGTTTCCTAAAATGGTCTTCTTAGCTCCTCCCGAGACACTTGCCTCCCATTCAGCCACCTCTCGCCACTTTACAACGGAGAAGAACTACACGTTAAATTCATTTCATACTGGAAGATACGAGCTGCAACAGGAAAGAGCAGGAAAATCGAGAAGGTTGATCTTGTCGGCACCTGTCCAGCGGCTTGACCTTGTGTTGAACTGACGGCGAGACGTTCAAAATGTTCCCGGTATTTCAGTGTCCACAAACTTTAACGGTTCACCCAATGGACTATGCTAAAAACTCATATCAGTACATCATCCATAACAATAAAACTATTGAAGATGCGAAGATATAAAACTTCAATCTACAGATAACCTCCTCTCGGTATGGTGGACAGTAGCCGAGCCTCCTGTCCTTTGTGACGCCCGATATCTTGAGTTACATAGATAGTAGTCTCAATATCAACACATCCCGCCATAACTAAAACATTCATCTAGTTCGTATACGAGAGAGAACTAATATAGTTGTCTTACCTTGAAGTTATTGGATGAAAACACGAGAGCTGCTGTTACTTCCACCACTACCAAGCGACACGCCTGCCCTCTGTCGTGAACACTCGACACTCAACACCAACCTGTCTGGAATGTCTGGAATCCGCCTCCCCCACCCAGCAGCATCTTCACCCACGGGAGACAAACGGAAAACGAAACTTTATAGAAGTTTCAGTTGTCCTATATCAAAGATGTGTTATGAAAATCATGATTAAAATCTCAACAAGGGTGTCTTGACCACTGCCTTCCATTTTCTTACGTATTGCATGTATGACTTAAGAATTTTCAATTGAAATTTCAAGATTTTGATAGTAATGTGCGTTTGTGTAATATCCAGTTAGGATTATCCACTACCAATTTCCTGTAATAGACTAGTTTTATTTAACATGATATTGCAGCAAATACACTATAATTTATAAGTAAGATTTACGGATCGACTCTCCATTATCTTAAATTTCATAAAGAGACTACACTTCAATAATTATGAAATCGAGATTATGACATAAGCACATGAAACAGTAAAAAAGCTACTTGCCCCACATGTAGCATATCTTGCACCTCATTCATATACTACATCCTTCTCTGAAAGGCTTTATGTAAATAAATATATATATATATATATATATATATATATATATATATATATATATATATATATATTATACACGCACTCACGGTAACTGCATATGTATCTCTTTTCTACCGCTATTTTCATACTGACTGCTCTTCTGAACTTGCTAACTGCATGCCACCACCCCTCCTGCGGCCTCGCTGCACAAGACTTTCTACTTCTTCTCATCCCTATTCTGTCCATCTTTCTAATGCAAGAATTAACCAGTATCTTCACTCTTTCATCCCTTGCACTGGTAAACTCTGGAACTCTCTTCCTTTGTCTGTTATTTTTCCACCTGCCTATGACTTGAACTCTTTCAAAAGAGGAGTGTCAAGACGCCTTTAATGTTAAAATGGACCTCCACCCCCTGTTTCTATTTTTCCTACTGTCCTCTTTACAGGGTCTGGCGACAAGCGGAATTAAAAGGGACCTCCATATATGCAGGATATTATTCCTGTCCTCTCCTATTCTAAAACCTATATTAATCTTAGTGTTAATCAAGGTAAGAAGTGAACATTTCTTACTAGGTATATATATTTGTTGTTACCCTCACCCATTTCAAGGCCCCATTCTTCACACCCACTTGTGATAATCAACAAAATTTTGTATACTATCACTCCAGTGCAGCCTCAGGACCCGCCTAAGCAGAGATGCTTCTGGCATTTCAACTCTGCTAAGTGGGAGGACCTGAGGCAGTACTATTCTGATTTTCCTTGGGATGATTATTGCTACCATGTCAGAGATCCTTTTCTGTGTGCCGAGCGCATAACAGAGGTGATTATCTCCGGCATGGAGCTATACATTCCTCATACTTTCTCTAATAATAAAACTAAAAAGCCCTCGTTTAACTCTGCTTGTTCTCGTGCTGTCAATGATAGAGAGGCGGCTCACAAACGGTACCGTAGCCATCCATATGCTGAAACTCATTCCCTATATATTTCTGCCCGTAATCATGCCAAATTTATTCTTCAACTTACTAAAAACTCTTTCATCAATAGAAAATGTCAAAGTCTTTCCAACTCTAACTCTTCTCGTGATTTCTGGCATCTAGCCAATAATATCTCTAACAATTTTACTCCTTCATCTTTCCCTCCTTTACTTCAACCAGATGGCCCCACAGCTGTCTCTTCTTTCTCTAAAGCTGAACTCTTCGCTCAAACCTTTTCTACCAACTCTACTTTGGATGATACTGGGCATATTCCTCCTACTCCTCCACCCTCTGACTACTTCATCCCTAAAATTAGAATTCTTTATTATGACGTTTTCCAGGCTCTCTCTGGCCTTGATTCTCGGAAGGCTTACGGACGGATGGAGTCCCTCCTGTTGTTCTCAAAAATTGTGCTTCCGAACTCGCTCACTGCCTAGTCAAACTCTTTCGTCTGTGTCTCTCTACTTCTACCTATCCTGCTTGCTGGAAGTTTGCTCACATTAAACCTGTCCCTAAAAAGGGTGACCGCTCCAATCCTTCTAACTACCGCCCTATAGCTTTGATTTCCTGCCTTTCTAAAGCCTTTGAATCTGTCCTTAACAAGAAGATAATGAGGCATCTATTAGCTCACAATCTTCTCTCTGATTGCCAGTATGGTTTCCGTAAAGGCCGATCTACTGGTGATCTTCTTACTTTCCTAACTGAATCTTGGTGAAACCTTTGCTGTCGGCCTTGACATATCGAAAGCATTCGATAGAGTCTGGCATAAATCTTTAATTTCTAAACTATCCTCCTACGGATTCTATCCTTCTCTCTGTACCTTCATCCCTAGTTTCCTTTCCGACCGGTCTATTGCTGCTGAAGTGGACGGTCATTGTTCTTCTCCTAAAACTATCAACAGTGGTGTTCCTCAGGGTTCTGTCCTATCACCCACTCTCTTTCTATTATTCATCAATGATCTCCTAAATCTGACTCAATGCTCTATCCACTCCTATGCTGATGACACCATCTTGCATTTTTCAACGTCGTACAACAGACGCCCAACCCAACAAGAATTAAATGACTCAAGGCGAGATGCTATAGCACGCTTAACTTCTGATCTTTCACTTGTTTCTGATTGGGGCAGAGCAAACCTACTTTTGTTCAATGCCTCAAAAACTCAATTTCTACAACTATCTAATCGACATAACCTTCCAGATAACTATCCCCTCTTCTTCAATGACACACAACTTTCCCTCTCCTCCACATTAAACACACTCGGTCTATCCTTTGCTAAAATCTAAACTGGCAATTTCATATCTCTACTCTGCTAAATCAGCTTCCAAGAAGTTAGGTGTCCTATGGCGTCTGCGTCCATTTTTCTCTCCCTCTCAGCTGTTTGCTCTGTACAGGGGCCTTATCCGCCCATGTATGGAGTATGGCTCACATGTCTGGGGGGGCTCGACCCATACAGCTTTATTAAACAGGGTGGAGTCTAGAGCTTTTCGCCTCATCAACTCTCCTCCTCTAACTGACTTTCTTGATTCTTTAAGTCACCGCCGCAATGTTGCATCTTTATCTATCTTCTACCGCTATTTTCATGCTGACTGCTCTTCTGAACCTGCTAACTGCATGCCTCCCCCCTTCCCGCGGCTTCGCTGCACAAGACTTTCTACTTCTTCTCATACTTATTCTGTCCATCTTCCTAATGCAAGAGTTAACCATTATCTTCACTCTTTCATCCCTTACACTGGTAAACTCTGGAACTCTCTTCCTTTGTCTGTTTTTCCACCTGCCTATGACTTAAACTCTTTCAAAATAGGAGTGTCAAGACACCTCTAATGTTAACTGGATCTCCACCTCTTGCTTCTATTCTCCTACTGTCCTCTTTACAGGGTCTGGCGACAAGCGGGATTTTTTTTTTTATTTATTTTTGTTTTCTCTTAATGTAAAAAAAAAAAATAAATAAAAAAATAAAATAAAACTAATATTGACCTTTTATTGCATACTGTAAAAAAAGCTTACTAGATCTGTTCTTCTACCTTTATACAACTTGAATACTTTCAAGATGGGAGTATTAGCTCACATCCATTATTGGCTAACCCTTTTACTCATTTCAAAATACGTACTTCTTTGGAGCGGCAATTGAACGTTTATTTTTTTTCCATACTACGTCTAAGCCCTTGGGCAGCCTCCCTTACCTGCAGAATATAAATTGATAAATTAATGTTTGCATATATATATATATATATATATATATATATATATATATATATATATATATATATATGGAGTAGGCAGTGGACACCTGCCGTCCAGTGAAATACTCCAGGCGAGTTACTTACGGGGATATAGGCAGTGCTGCGGACTTAGTGATTCCCCGTTTCCTCTCTTCCCGGTTCCCTTTAGTGTCTCACTTACACACGAGAGCAGCTGCAGCTTACCCTCTAAAGAAAACTTCTACTAATTATATAACACTACATGCATCTTACACTTTACACTCTTCACTCAAATTTTTATAATAGCCTCACCACACCCAGCCTCGGAGTCCCCATCTGGGGAGGGGACCACAAATATCCCAAGGCCGGATTGCCCCTCAGCAGACGACCTTGGGTATCTTGACACTTCCTCTAATACTTTTTCTATTGATTCCTGCAACATTCGTGGCCTTATATCTAATTTCCAATATGTGGAAAACCATCTCTCCTCCACTAAACCTCATCTTCTCTTCCTAACTGAAACACAATTGTCTGTGGCTATTGATAGTAGCCCCTTCTCTGTTCCTTCCTACTTTCTCTATCCTCATTTTCAATCCAAAGCTGGCTGTTGCGTATAAGTGCGTAATGACATTACTTGCTCTCGTGCCCACAATTTTGAATCTTCAGAATGTTTTACCATCTGGGTAAGATTTCAATGTCACTCTCTATCATAATACATCTGTGCTATATATATCTCACCTAATGCCCCTGACTATGTATAATTCTTTGACTTCCAAAGTGGAGTACATCCTATCTCACTTTCCTTATGCTGATATTTCCATGCTTGGGGATTTCAATGTTCACCGCCAGCTTTGGCTTTCATCCTCTTTCACTGACCAACCTGGTGAACAAACCTTCAACTTTGCTATTCTCCACGACCTAGAGCAGTTGGTGCAGTTCCCTACCCGTATCCCTGACTGGTTTAGAGACACACCCAACATTCATGCTCTTTTCCTAACTTCCAACCCTTCAGCTTACTCTGTCAAACTTTCCTCTCCGTTGGGCTCCTCCGATCACAATCTTATTTCCGTTACCTGTTCTATCGCCCCAGTGCGGCCTCAGGACCAGCCTATGCGGAGACACTTCTGGCATTTCAACTCTGCTAAGTGGGAGGACTTAGGGCAGTACTATTCTGATTTTCCTTGAAATGATCATTGTTTCCTTCTCTTTGTGCTGAGCGCACATCAGAGGTGATTGTCTCTGGCATAGAGTCATACATTCCTCACACTTTCTCTAATACTAAAGCTAAAAAGCCCTGGTTTAACTCTGCTTGTTCTCGTGCTGTCAAAGATAGAGAGGCGGCTCACAAACGGTACCGTAGCCATCCATCTGCTGAAACACATGCCTTTTATATTTCTGCTAGTAATTATGCCAAATCTATTCTCCAACTTACTAAAAACTCTTTGATTAATAGCATATGTCAAAATCATTCCAATTCTAACTCTTCTTCTGATATTTGGCATCTAGCCAATAATATGTCCAACAGTTTAACTTCTTCATCTTTCCCTCCTTTACTTCAACCAGACGGCTCCACAGCTGTCTCTTCTTTCTCTAAAGCTAAACTCTTCGCTCAAACCTTTGCTACTAACTCTACTTTGGATGATACAGAGCATATTTTACCTACTCCTCCACCCTCTTACTACTTCTTCCCTAAAATAAATTTTCTTCACTATAAGGTTTTCCATGCTCTCCCTGCCTTGATTCGCGGAAGGCTTATGGTCCAGATAGAGTCCCTCCTGTTGTTATAAAAAACTGTGATTCCGAGCTTGCTCCCTGCCTGGTCAAACTCTTTTGTCTGTGTCTCTCTACTTCTACCCATCCATCTTAATGGTAGTTTGCTCACATTCAATCTGTCTCTAAAAAGGGTGACCGCTCTAATCCTTCAAACTACCGCCCTTTAGCTTTGATTTCCTACCTTTCTAAAGCCCTAGAGTCTGTCCTTAATGAGAAGATAATGAGGTATCTATCAGCTTACAACCTTCTCTCTGATTGTCAGTATGGTTTTCGGAAAGGCCGGTCTACTGGTGATCTTGTTTTTCTAACATAATCTTAGTCACCCTCTTTTAGAGACTTCGGTGAAACCTTTGCTGTCGGTCTTGACACATCGAAAGCCTTGGATAGAGTTTGGCATAAATCTTTAATTTCTAAACAACCCTCCTACTGATTATATCCTTCTCTGTGTACCTTCATCTCCAGCTTCCTTTCTGACCGTTCTATTGCTGCTATTCCTTTCCCAAACATACCAACAGTGGTGTTTCTTAGGGTTCTGTCCTATCGCCCACTCTCTTTCTATTATTCATCAAGGATCTCCTACATCTGACTCAATGCCCTATCCACTCTTATGCTGATGACACCACCTTGCATTTTTCAAAGTCGTACAACAGACGCCAACCCAACAAGAATTAAGTGATTCAGGGTGAGATGCTATACCACGTCTAACTTCTGATCTTTCTTTCACAAGTTTCTGATTGGGGCAGAGCAAACCTGGTTCAATTCAATGCCAGAAAAAACTCAATTTCTACAACTATCTACTTGACATAACCTTTCACATAACTATCCCCTCTTTTCCAATGACACTCAACTGTCCCTCTCCTCCACATTAAACACACTCGGTCAATCCTTTATTAAAAGTCTAAACTGGCAATTTCATATCTCGACTCTTGCTAAATCAGCTTCCAAGAAGTTAGGTGTCCTATGGAGTTTGCATCCATTTTTTTCTCCCTCCCAGCCGTTTGCTCTGTACAGGGGCCTTATCCGTCTATGTATGAAGTATGGTTCTCATGTATGTTCAACTCACACAGCTTTACTAAACAGGGTGGAGTCTAAAGCTTTTCGTCTCATCAACTCTCCTCCTCTAACTGACTGTCTTGATTATTTAAGTCACCAACGCAATGTTGCATCTTTATCTATCTTCTAGCGCTATTTTCATGCTGACTGCTCTTCTGAACTTGCTAACTGCATGCCTCCCCCCCTCCCGCGGCCTCGCTGCACAAGACTTTCTACTTCTTCTCATCCCTATTCTGTCCATCTTCCTAATTCAAGAGTTAACCAGTATCTTCACTCCTTCATCATTTACACTGGTAAACTCTGGAACTCTCTTCCTTTGTCTGTTTTTCCACCTGCCTATGACTTAAACTCTTTCAAAATAGGAGTGTCAAGACACCTCTAATGTTAAATGAACTCCACCCCTTACTTTATTCCTCCTACTGTCCTCTTGGTCTTATACTTGGTCTAGTCTATTATCCTCCACTATTCCCTTCTATCTATTTTTCCTGCCGGCACGTTGCCGGAGGAAAAGGAGGGTGGGGAGAGAGCCTTAGTATGCAGCCAAGCTGATACCCTAGTTATAGACCAATAGGTCTTCTTCTCATGTATTCTCCTCTTAGATTACTCATTTCAACAGCACGCACTATTTACTACTGTGTCCTATTTCATGTCAAAGTCTCTGATCATACAGTAGTGTTGGCAGGAGAGTAATGTTGCTTAATCCTCTCTATACCTCCATAGATAAATTCCTTCCTCTCATATTACTTGCAAATGATCCTATGACACACCTGCTTTTCACAACCCTTTCTATTATTTCTCCTTCCATCTCTCTATCTTTGCATAGCATTGTCCCAAAATACTTAAACACTATCACTTTTTCCATTTCATATCCTAAAACTACTCACACCTTCCTGCTGCTGGCTCACTCACCCTAAAAGGTACATTAAAGTCAACCACCTTTACTTCCGTCCTTTCAAAGACCATCACCTTATTTTTACCAGCATTCATCTTCAGCTTTCTTCTCGTACATACAGAATAAAATTCATCCACCACTCTCTGAAGTTTCTCTTCACTCTCTGCAAACACCCACACACAGTAACACATACTATCTCTCTCTCTATCATATATATATATATATATATATATATATATATATATATATATATATATATATATATATATATACATATATGGAGAGAGAGAGAGAGAGAGAGAGAGAGAGAGAGAGAGAGAGAGAGAGAGAGAGAGAGAGAGAGAGAGAGAGAGAGAGAGAGAGTGAGAGAGAGGAGAGAGAGAGAGAGAGAGAGAGAGAGGAGAGAGAGCGAGAGAGAGAGAGAGAGAGAGAGAGAGAGATATTTCCCGTGTGTCGTAAAAAGGCAACCACCAGGGAGGGAGCGAGGGGTCTGGAAAATCCCTCCTCTGTATTCTCTCCAACAAAAACACAGGGCACAGAGGGGGAGGGGAGAGTAAAGTCTCCCTTAACTTTGAATGCCTTGTCATGGCTATCTCCCTTTAAGGAGGATAATAGCTTGATATATAGATAGATAAGTGAGTGAATGAGGAGCTAAATGAAAGTTTTCCTATACGAGTCATGGTGAAACCAGAATGTGTGATGTCGCCATGGCTGTTAAATATTTTTATGAATGGATGTATGCCAAAAATGAAAGCTAAGTGTGGAATGTAAGTACAAGACTGAAACTCAACGGAATTAATTGGGCAGTGGTGGTATGTATGTTTGCAGAGAATGAAAAGGAACTTCAGAGAGTGGTGGATGAATCTTATAGTGTTTATCCGAGAAGGAAGCTTAACATTAATGCTGGGAAAAGTAAGGTGATGGTCTTTGAAAGAAGAGAAGAAGAGGTGATTGACTTTGGTGTGTGCCAGCAGTAGAAAGGTGAGGTAGTTCTAAGAGGAGAAAGAATGAAGATGAAAGAGTTTAAATATCTTTGGAAGTGCTATAAAAACATGAAGAGATGGAAGAAATAAGAGAGATGGCTGTGAACGCCAGGTGTATCATAGGATCACTTTCAAGGACTATGAGAGGAATGTCTATGTAAAGAAAGGTTTAAGGAACAATATTCTACTGTCAACACTGAAGTATGAATCAAAGACTTGGACATGGAAAAAGGCACAGTAGTCAAGCGTGTGTTGTAGAAATTAGTTATCTGAGAAAGGAGTGTTTGTGTGTATGTGTATGTGTGTGTGTATATGTTTGTGTGTGTGTGTGTGTGTGTGTGTGTGTGTGTGTGTGTGTGTGTGTGTGTGTGTGTGTGTGTGTGTGTGTGTGTGTGATAGGGAGAGTTGGAGGCTCTTCTGCTGTGACCATCCCCTTTCGGTACGTTTCTGGAGGGAACTAGGCATCAGCAACTATAGATAGATAGATTATTTGCTCCTATAGATTTTGTGAAATATAAGATCATATACAAAAAAATGGTTAAAATAATATAGCAAGTTCTTTTATTCTTTATTTTTTCATTTATATGTAACTAAATATAAAGAATTTGTCAGGTATGAATAGGAGCAGTAATGATCGTGGCAATCATCCATAAATTATTTACTATCCATGGAGATATATATATATATATATATATATATATATATATATATATATATATATATATATATATATATATATATATATATATATATATATATATATATAGAGAGAGAGAGAGAGAGAGAGAGAGAGAGAGGCAGAAAGAGAGAGGCAGAGAGAGAGAGAGAGATAGAGAGAGACAGAGATAGAGATAGATAGATAAAAAGAGAGAGAGAGAGAGAGAGAGAGAGAGAGAGAGAGAGAGAGAGAGAGAGAGAGAGAGAGAGAGAGAGAGAGAGAGAGAGAGAGAGAGACCATGGTAACAACCTTTAAGATCATCTAGAGTAGGCTCTTTTAAGAGGGTAATGTGGCATGCCTCTGCTGCTCCCTCTTGATCTTCTGGTTAGTCAGGAAGTCTTTGAAAGACTCCAGTTCCTTTTTTTCTACAGCATCTTCCTCATCTAGCATTTCCTCTTGCTCCTCCTCACTATCAGACCCTTGACGCAAATAGATTTCTGTGTCTTCCCTGTTGAGAAGAAATATTTGTGAGATACAGTGGACAGTTTGAGAATCATGAATAAATGATAATGTTCTCAACATTACTACTGAAACTGCATCAACATTAGATAATCTTGGAGAGTGATATTATACAAAAATGTATTACAAATAAGTTATATTAAACCTGTTATAAGGTAAACCAAACTTCCTATACAAAGCAAAATACGTATGATAGAATGACTCAGATAATAAGTAAGCAATATACAGAGATCAACAAGAAGGCAGGAAGACAATGACCACATAAAGCCATTCTACAATACCAAGTGATTCATGCTGGGATGATTAATGATTATTAGGATGGCTTAAGAGAAAGGTTTGTGTGAATAAGATTTTGAACATAAGAATGATTATTTTTAAAATGTGAGCTGCATTCTTTGATCTGGAGAAGGCACATGCCATGACAAACTGGTAAGCAATGTGAGAAGCAATGAGAATATCCTGAGGAAGTGGAAACTTACAAACTTATTAGATGGAGTAATAATGCTTTAAAGAATGCCAATACATGTTAGATGAAAGAAGTAAAATTTTCAGAATAAATTGGACATTTGACAGTGCTTATTAGCAGAAAATTTAAAGAATTTGCAAAAAAAAAATGTCAATGAGTTTAATATTTTATAATAATAAAAAAAGTTAATGTTGGATAAAGTAAAGTGACGAATAATAAAAAGAAGAATCATTGTTTTGAGAGGCAGGTTCCATGTTTTCATGGATAAGCATTTATCACCTGCTAGTAGTTTCTCAAGCTGCATAGTCATGTTAAACTCTTCTCTTTCAATTACAATCTTCCTCAGATTTGATCTCATGGCACTTCATATTTGAACCATTCTTGCTCAATATCTCTCTTCACATGACCAAAGCAATACAATCTGTGTTCTAATCAATTCAATGATACTCACAATCCCAAGTCTGCCTCTCAACTCCTCCCTAATTGGGTTATCCCTCTAAGTAGCATTGCAAATCCACCTCACCTTGTTCTTTCCAGCACACTTCACTCCAGCCAATTGACATCAGCTCAAGTTTCACTAACATAAAGTATCACACTTCTTACAGGTATAGACTACCTTTCATGAGTAGGGAAGGTCATATCATTATCAGAAAGGGAATGAACTCTGAACCTCTTCCATCCAATCAACCAATTTTACAGATGCATACAGAGAAAGAGCTGAGTGTTCTTGGAACAGTGCAAGCTAAAATTTGGCTTCTCAGAACCATGAAAAGTTATGTGAAATAGTGCACCCCATTAACAACGATAATGATAACAACTACTAAAGATAAACAAACCTGATGCATAAATACAGACACCAAAGGTTCACAGCAAACTAGGGCACACAATAATGCTAACCTGATGGCCTTCCTTACAGAGCAAAGACCCTCTTTCCCCAAGTCCTGACTAATTTTCCCCAGGTCAGCTTTCTGTCGCTGCTCCTCCCCTTTTTTCTTCTTGGTCTGCATGGCCTCATACTCAGCTCGGTACTCTTCATAATCCTTGGCTGCTACATCCACTAGTTTCATGAAGTCTTCCATGCCCTGCAAATAGAGATATGTCATGGGAGTGGAGTGGCAGCATAAGTATGATGATACTGGCAGTAGCTATGTTATGAGTGAGAAAACTGGAAAGTTGTGGAATGATATTAAGAAAAAGATGGAAGAGCTGAGCATAATGGTTGAGGAATATAATCAAATTAATTAACAAAAGTAAAGGTTCTGGGATCCTTAAAGAAAATGAAATATTGAAAGTCAAAAGGGCTAAAAAATAAATATAACTACAAAATGAAGCAAAATAAGTGAATGTGAACAATAGGAAGGTGAATATGAGCAATACGATTGTAAGGAAACACTGCATAACTAGGGACACTCAGTAGAGCACAAGTACTACCTCCACTGATGCCGATAATATTTTTTAAATTTTCCTAACTTTGATCTTTGACAATAACATTTAAAGAATTAATGGAGTGGAAAATTTTGGGGAGGTTTTGAGTTGTGGAGTATTTTGAGTTATAAATTTTTAAAAATCCTGTAGGTCGGCAGCCAGTTTTGGGTTGATCACAGCAAAGGTGTTATCTATGATAATGTCCAATAAGAATATTAATGATGACTTAATTTTTCCTGACCTTTACTTTCGACCTTAACCTTTAAAAATTTAATAGAGTAGAGATTTGTGGTAGGATATCATGTTGATGAAGTTCCTTGACATTGTGATGCATGGTTTGGTCAGGAAATTGCTAATATACTGACAAACAAACAAAGTAAAAATATAACTTCTAACTCAACTTTTTTTTTTTTTTTTTTTTTTTTTTTAATTTATTTTTTTATCTTTTACCCATGGCGCCGGTAGGCTTCAAGGAGACCTTAGATGGTTGGCCTCCGCCCGTTAGTAGCGCGGGTTAGGTTTTTTTAAGTATGTAGAGGTAATTAGACAAAGAACATTTTTTTTCTTTGAAGTTATGGATTAACTTTTCTTTCCATAGAATCAGATTCCTATTTTTTTTTTTTTTTCTTTTCTCTTTAGTGCTATCCTATGTTTGGAAAATGGCGATTTTTAAAAAATGCATAAATTGAAAATACAATACAGAAAATTATGAACAAATCTTTTTTTTTATAAAATATTACAGCTTTGGGAACATAAAGAGGGCAGGAAAATGCAATAAAACTGATTTAGAGATGGAGGATAGGGAAGAAACTAACAGATCAAACGAACAAAATTTAATTTCTTGTCTCTTGTATGAGAGGAAAAGGTAAGGAAGAAAGCATGTTAAGGAGCTAATTTCAAAAGGAAAGATAGAAAATGAACATCCTATTTTTACTGAAAAAGCCAAGATTATGAAACCCTTATAGTAAAACTGCAAAATTCGTAATTAATCTGTTATCTGCAATTGGTTCACTATATACTATATTCCTTTGCTTACCTCTCCTGTGAAGGCTGAGACACCACAGGCCTTGATGCAGCTATAGAACTCCTCTAGTGCCAAGGAGAGTGACCGTGTTAGATTGGAGGCATAAGATGACTCAGCTGCAAGTGCCTCCTGAAACACTTCAAAGTCCTGCATCCACTCTAATGCATATTTGCAATCCACTACATCAATTTTGTTCATTGCAATGATGAAGGGTAACTTATACTTGTAGAGGATGGAGCAGGCATACAGCATGTTGGACATAAAAGTCTGGGGTTTGGTGGAACGTACAATGTCTAACACATATACAATGACTGTGGGATAGGTGGCTGCCAATGCCCCAGCAATGATGGGTCCTGATGCAGACCAATTGAACACCTCAATTTGACCTGGTGTGTCAAAGAGTATATAGTCAAGGTCAGCTGCTCTGTTGGCCAGTAGCCGCATTACCTCATCAAACATGGTGGCGAAGAGATTAAGGGAGGTTACTATGCCTCCATTGGGACCCAAACCATACTGTTTCATTACCTGAAAAGCAAACAAAAGATCATCATAATCATCAGTCTCTTTGAGGCAGGACGAAGGCATCTCCTAACCTTCTCCACTAATCTCTATCAGTTATTCATCAATTCCAGTTTCAAATTTCAAAATAATAATTGGTTCTGATGTTTCAGGCAACTTATACCAATATATAATATAGTAAAGGAGGCTTTTCTATATCAAACAGTTCGGAAAGGTTTTGCTTGCAGAGGGCATGTTGTGACTGGTATGTGGTGTTAAATATATGCTTGTGCTTCACCAACAAAACTATGTCAGTGGAAATTATATAAGCTTTGAACATACAATGCAGAACTCTGAAATATATAACTAGCTACAAATGATATCCTGGAAATATTAATAATATGAAAACTAATAAAAGTCCACAACATAATTGTTAATTACATAGACCATAACTCACTCATCATGCATTCATAACACATCGTTTTTTTTTTTACCATTTTATAATGATCTTTTCTCTATTCACAATATTACCAAGGAGGGGAGGGAGGTGGCATCGTGTACGGCAAGTTTGCCATACTAATCATATCTGCGTACTGCCATAATTTTGGATGCTACAAATTTTTTTTCTCTAAGATATTGATCTAGCTATGTTACAGTACAGGGTGTATACTTACACCTGACAGAAATATGTCATTGGCATCTGAGTGGTTAAACAGTTTGTGGATGTTGATGCAAATAAAATTTTTAATTGATGAATTATCCCTAATGAAGAGTAACAAAGTAAAACCAAGATGTAGACAAATAGAACTAGTTCTGACTGCAGTTGCTTTTCTTAGCTCTTTGTTTCAGGTCAAGGACATAGCAATAATTTGGATCCTAACGATGTGTGGTCCATGAGTTTCTATATCATTTTATGTAGCTAATGTGCAAAATTCACAAATTTACTAACAAATATAAGCATGCCATCAATTACATCAAATTACAGTTTAGAAAACAAAATTGGTTGTTTTGATATTTCATCTACACAGTATGACAATCCTATAAATATTACCACACAATAAGTTCAAACCAACTAAAATTACAGAGCTTAAGCTTTGAAATGCATCCATAACGAAGTTGGAGAATGCAAAAAGGGTCTTAAAAGTCATGTAGTAGCTACATAAACTAAATTAATTGAGGTGGTGGCTCCTTTTCTGGCTTTATTTTTCTTCTTTATCAACTAAAATTTAACAGTAATGTTTAAATATATGTAAAAAATTCATAAAAAGTGAGGAGGGAATACTCCCTCCAGTCTTCTTAGATTATAAGATTTGGTTAGGTTTAGTTTTTAGATGTCTTTCAATGTAATTTAGGACGAGAAAGAAGTCCAGCATCCAGATAATTAAAACGGTCGCCATTCCTCTGTTATTACCACAATGTTAAAACAAAAAACACATACCTCCTTGTAATTAACAGTGTCCCGGATGTCAATATAACTAACATAGGGAACATTATCCACTGCAGGATCCAGGTTGATTGTGTAGTGGCGCCGTCGTACATTGAGATGAGCATCCAGTCGTCGTAGCAGCGAGGTTTTGCCAGAGCCAGCCATACCTAGAATCAACAGGCAAACAGGTTCCTTTCCTTTGCTATCCCCAACCTGCTGTTTAGGGCGTGCACCCGCTGGTTCCTGGTCTGAGCTGGACGCTGGGTGAGAGGAGGTACCCGGGAGTGGAGACTCAATAGTAGCTGATAAGCGATCATTCGCGACAAATGCCTCACTATTAGAAGGCTGAGGTTCAGTTGAGTTTGAGGAGGTAATGTCAGTGGAGGTTGTATTGGGGTGGACTGACACATGACTGCTCTCACTTTTATTTTCAGGTTTTTCCTTCCCTGCCTCTGTCGTAACCTCCATGTGGTCTTTGTCACCTTCATTCATCTTCCTTGCCTTGTGTCTTTACAGGTTTCAGTGTTGAGAGGACCTGTTACCCTGCACACGTTGTACTCGCAAGGCGTCGATACAAATGGTCTTGGTCTTGGAAATGTAAACAATATGAATTATGATAGCATGCTTGTCATATGCAGGTATATTCTAATTAATATGTTACAATAATAATGATACTACTAATGAGGCACTTATATACTACATGAAACTTATATATCTTCCATTGCATTGAGAAAATTAAATATAGTCCTTAGGGTAAGATTGTCAATCGTTACAAACAAACCCACGAGTAAGCCAATTGCAGGGTGCAGGCTGCTGCTAGAAGAAACAAGTTCAACCACAGCCTGCGCGGCCCTATCAAACTCCCAAGGAGAAACATTAAATTCACAATAATAAGGAGAAATACAGGATTACAGTTTCAGAATATTAAACAGTGAACTACTGGGCATGGCGACCCAACAACGGAAAGGAAGAACACGCATAGAGGAAAAACTCAAGAGATATGAGAAAATTGATTTTCTCGGAGAGGGTCAGGTGAGACTATGGAGGAATACCATATCTAATTTATCCTCGGTATTTCTTTACAACTACTGCTCCACCTCTTTCTTTTTCTCTCTTTCCCTACCTACTATACATAGTGTACTCAACACATCTGTGAAGCTTTCAGGCGGCGGTCACGATTATTTACCTCGCAAAACGTCTTTGAAGTTATATTAGGTTATGTGATGTTAGGTTGGTTAGGTTATGTTAAGTTATGCTTAGGTTAAGGTTGTTAGTTTAGGTTATGGTTAGGTTACAAAGGAATACAAAGGAATAACAGGCAACAACAGCCCTGGTGGGCCTTACAAGGTTGCCTGTGTAGCTACTCTACTTCTATATTCTCTACAAGTCTGAGGTAAAGGATAGTAAAGTGGAAGGCTCCTCCCCACCCACCTCTCCCTCCGGCAAACGCCGGCAGGAAAAAAAGTGGTTAAAGAAACACCTGCGCAGAAGTAGTAATAAAAACTGCGCAGGAAATTTGATAGTATAGTGTGAAAAAGAAAGAAAAAGGCTATCTATCACTATTTAAAATTTCATCATTAACGAAGCGGGTAATAAGTTAGGTTAGGTTTTGTCGTCAAGTACTTATCGAGTTTAGCTTTAAAAGTTTCAATCGTATTACTGTTGACTACCTGTGCTGGGAGAGAGTTCCATACATTAACTATTCTATTGAAGAAAAAGTGTTTAGATTCTTCCGATCTGAAGGCTTTACCGATTATTTTGAATCCATTGTTTCTTGTGTTTCTTTCCCGATCAACAATTACGTAATCGCTTATATTGACGTTATCGAAACCACGAATCATTTTGAAAACTTCTATTAGGTCTCCCCGTAATCTACGTTTCTCTAAACTGAACAGATTGAGCTCCTTCAGTCGTTCCTCGTATGGCTTATTGCGCAGTCGCGGAATCATTTTTGTGGCTCGTCTTTGGACTCTCTCCAGCTTTACAATGTCTTTTCTATAGTAAGGTGACCAAAACTGAACGCAATATTCGAGATGCGGACGTACGAGGGAATTGAACAGTGTCAGGACGACTTTATCAGATTTAAACTCGAAGGTTCTGCCAATGAAACCAATTAATTTGTTAGCGGTTTTAACGGCTTCTGAGCAGTGTTTGCCTGGTTTGAGGTCGCTACTAATAGTTACACCCAGGTCTTTTTCTTCATTAACTTTAAGAAGTTCGGTACCGTTCATTGAATAGTTAGTGCGATTATTGTTACTCCCAATATGCAAAACTTTACACTTATTTAAGTTATACGTCATCTGCCACTTCTTTGACCAATTTACTAAGCGATCGAGGTCGGACTGTAGTAGCGCTTTTTCGGCAGTAGTAGTAACTCTTCCAGTTATTTTCGTGTCGTCAGCAAATTTGGATATCTTACAGGTGAGGCCTTCATCGATGTCATTTACGTAGATTACAAAAAGAACGGGGCCGAGCACTGAACCTTGCGGCACTCCACTTAGAACGTTTCGCCAGTTTGATGCTTTACCGTTAATAACGACGCGTTGTTTTCTCTCGTAGAGCCAGTCTTCGAGCCACGAGTGAATTTTACCAGTAATGCCGTGCGAAATTAATTTACTTATAAGGTGCTTATGGGGAACTTTGTCAAACGCTTTTTGAAAGTCCAGATAAATGACGTCTACCGCTTTGGATTCGTCGAATATGTTAAATACGTCGTTGTAGAAGTCTAGTAGGTTAGTGAGGCATGAACGTTTATTACGGAAGCCATGTTGGGAGTTTTTAATGAGACTGTTCTCTTCCAAGAAGCTTACTAGTTTGTTACGCAATATGGTTTCCATTAATTTACTGACTACTGAGGTGAGGCTGATCGGTCTATAATTACATGGAAGAGACTTGTTTCCCTTCTTTTGAATGGGGGTAACATTTGCAAGTTTCCAGTCTCGAGGTACTTTACCGGAGTTTAGTGATTTATTAAAAATTATCGAGAGGGGTTTACATATTTGATTTTTGGTTTCTTTTAATACACGTGGCGCTATGCGGTCAGGCCCAGGAGTTTTGTTTACTTTAATATTATCAAGTAGGTTCGGTTCGGTTCAGTTAGATTTGGTTATATAAGATTTTAAAATTTTATTACCCAAAAGTTCGGGTTCTCAATTAATATTTGAAGTAAACGTTCTTAACATGATTTGCAAGACATGTAATTTACTCTTTTTTTTTGTGTGATCTGAAAGGATTTTGAAAGTCATAAATTACACTAAAATGTGCAAATATGGATCTTTTTTTTTTTAACTGAAAAAAGGTATTAAAATCTTCACATATAATATCTTCATATATGTTTTTTCAAGACAAGCCCCCTTATAGGTGAATCTGATGAACTGATAAGATTTTGCTAAATAATGGGAGAAACATTAACTACAGTTATGAATCTCTCTCTCTCTCTCTCTCTCTCTCTCTCTCTCTCTCTCTCTCTCTCTCTCTCTCTCTCTCTCTCTCTCTCTCTCTCTCTCTCTCTCTCTTTAGATGTCACAGGTGACTTGTGATTCCTTACAAATCAGGCCTTTGTAATGGCAAATCCTGTGGAAGAAAAAAATTAGAAAGAAAATAAAAGAGACTTGATCAGTCTAAACGTTATATTTACTACACCTAGCATACCAGATTTTCTCCAGGAACTCTTTCACAGTGTCAATCATCCGTACACATATCTCCCCTCACAGTCGCAGCAACAATACCATCCAATCCCTTCTTTCAACTTCTTCATTCAGTACACATCCCATTTTAGTCAGAATCACATGCATCATTTCCATTCTATCACTGTCATACTTCTCACAATCCAGTAGCTACTACTTGCTCTGCCGTCTCATCCTTTCCCATGTCACACATCTGGCACACTTTGCTGCGAGACTCAGACCATCTGTAGTTCCCTGTATTCACATCCATACACTGTGCCCTAGCTCGGAAGAGAAGATCACCACCCAGGCTTCAATCATATTGCTTTATATACATTAGGGCCTCTTTCTCTCTGGACCAATCTAGATTGTTCTTCTGTTCCATCTCAGTCTTCCACTTAGTCCCACACATTTAACTTACCTTAGTGAATACCTACCTTAGTGAAAGTATAAGAGGCAAGAGAGTCTACAACTCATAGGGGGGTGCCTCTTCTCAGTTTGCGCACAGTCTCATACTGGTCATATCTATTTTTGAACATGTTTACATTGGTGCTCGAAACAACATACTCAGTGAGACTGTTTCATTTGTTTATAATTTTGGAGTTATAAAAAAAGTTTCTCTTCTTCGTTCTGTAGCGCGGTTTAGCTAACTTCAGGCTGTGCTCTCTGGTTTCTGGTCGTTGCTCTTTGGAAGCCAGCTTTAGGTACCCTTCATCACCAACTTTATCGAAGCCCCTCAGGATTTTGTAGGCCTCGATCATGTCCCCTCTATGTCCCCTCTCCATATAACAGCATGCCATGTATTGGAAATGGGAAAGAGTGCAATGAGACCTATATGGAAGTAGGTATAAGTTAAGACAAAATATTACATCAATAGAAAAAGAAGAGAA
>JAPQNM010000002.1:11250821-11300681 GCA_029783475.1 Metacarcinus magister
TCAGCAAACTGTACTCTATTTCATGACAGATTAAGCTTGGGAGCCGTGAGGAAGCTCGAGATGGCATCAACCGTACAGCCCTCAGAGAAATTAAGCTCCTGCAGGAGGTTCACCATCCTAACTTGATTGGCCTCCTGGATGTGTTTGGCTACAAATCAAATGTCTCTTTAGTGTTTGACTTCATGGACACAGATTTGGAGGTAAGCTGACTTGTAGAAAGTTAAAGTGCTTTTAAGGAAAATAGCTTGGCAGATTGTCATCAACTAACAAAGACTGAGCTATGTAAGCATGGAATCTGTTATGTGTGTAGTTGTATTTACCTAGTTATAAGGCCTGAGCAACGTTCAAGTGGTCCTGTCACCATATTCATATTTGTCCAGTCTTTCCTTTAGTTATTGTACATTCTTTGTTACTATCACCTCTTCTTTCAGTCCATTCCAAGTATCTGTACTTCTTTGAGAAAAACTTTACTTTTTTTCTGTCGTACAAGGAAATCTCTGCAAATTTTTTCTTATGGCCTCTTAACTATCCAACCTCTCCTTTTCTTCTTAATATTAGATCTTTTCTCTCTGTTTCGTCAAGGTTGTTCCTCTATTTATATATTGTGATAAAGTATCATTCTCTTCTCTTTTTAAGTGTTAGCAGTTGCATTTCTTTTAATTCTTCCTTGTATGTTTGGTCTTCCAAATCTGGTACCATCTGAGTTGGCATTCTCTATATTCTTTCCAATATTGACACATCCTTTGTCTTGTGAGGGGACCATATTACTTCTGCATATTCCAGTTTTGATATAATCATTGTAGTTGTAATTTTTTTCATCATATCCTTATCTAAGAAATGAAAAGCCATCCGTATATTCCTTAGCATCATGAATGTGTCACCAAAAATTCTATCTATATGTATTTCTGGTAATAAGTTATCCTGTATTACCACTCCCAAATCTTTCTCTTCTTTTTCTATTAATATCATATTTTGTCCTAATTTATATGTCCATGAGAGTCTCATTGTACTCTTTTCCATTTCCAATACGTACTACGTGGCTTTTTTTTTTCATTAAATTTAATATCCCATTTCTTGCTCCATTCCCGCTTGTCGCCAGACCCTGTAAAGACGACAGTAGGAGAATAGAAGCAAGGGATGGAGATCCAGTTAACATTAGAGGTGTCTTGACACTCCTCTCTTGAAAGAGTTCAAGTCATAGGCAGGTGGAAAAACAGACAAAGGAAGAGAGTTCCAGAGTTTACCAGTGTAAGGGATGAAAGAGTGAAGATACTGGTTAACTCTTGCATTAGGAAGATGGACAGAATAAGGATGAGAAGAAGTAGAAAGTCTTGTGCAGCGAGGCCGCGGGAGGGGGGGAGGCATGCAGTTAGCAAGTTCAGAAGAGCAGTCAGCATGAAAATAGCGGTAAAAGATAGATAAAGATGCAACATTGCGGCGGTGACTTAAAGAATCAAGAAAGTCAGTTAGAGGAGGAGAGTTGATGAGACGAAAAGCTTTAGACTCCACCCTGTTTAAAAGAGCTGTGTGAGTTGAGCCCCCCCAGACATGTGAGCCATACTCCATACATGGGCGGATAAGACCCCTGTACAGAGCAAGCAGCTGAGAGGGAGAGAAAAATGGACGCAGACGCCATAGGACACCTAACTTCTTGGAAGCTGATTTAGCAAGAGTAGAGATATGAAATTGCCAGTTTAGATTTTTAGCAAAGGATAGACCGAGTGTGTTTAATGTGGTGGAGAGGGGAAGTTGAGTGTCATTGAAGAAGAGGGGATAGTTATCTGGAAGGTTATGTCGAGTAGATAGTTGTAGAAATTGAGTTTTTGAGGCATTGAACAAAACTAGGTTTGCTCTCCCCCAATCAGAAACAAGTGAAAGATCAGAAGTTAAGCGTCCTATAGCATCTCGCCTTGAGTCATTTAATTCTTGTTGGGTTGGGCGTCTGTTGTACGACGTTGAAAAATGCAAGGTGGTGTCATCAGCATAGGAGTGGATAGAGCATTGAGTCAGATTTAGGAGATCATTGATGAATAATAGAAAGAGAGTGGGTGATAGGACAGAACCCTGAGGAACACCACTGTTGATAGTTTTAGGAGAAGAACAATGACCGTCCACTACAGCAGCAATAGACCGGTCGGAAAGGAAACTAGAGATGAAGGTACAGAGAGAAGGATAGAATCCATAGGAGGGTAGTTTAGAAATTAAAGATTTATGCCAGACTCTATCGAAGGCTTTCGATATGTCAAGGCCGACAGCAAAGGTTTCACCGAAGTCCCTAAAAGAGGATGACCAAGATTCAGTTAGGAAAGCAAGAAGATCACCAGTAGATCGGCCTTTACAGAAACCATACTGGCAATCAGAGAGAAGATTGTGAGCTGATAGATGCCTCATTATCTTCTTGTTAAGGACAGATTCAAAGGCTTTAGAAAGGCAGGAAATCAAAGCTATAGGGCGGTAGTTAGAAGGATTGGAGCGGTCACCCTTTTTAGGGACAGGTTGAATGTGAGCAAACTTCCAGCAAGAAGGATAGGTAGAAGTAGAGAGACACAGATGAAAGAGTTTGACCAGGCAGTGAGCGAGTTCGGAAGCACAGTTTTTGAGAACAACAGGAGGGACTCCATCCGGACCGTAAGCCTTCCGAGAATCAAGACCAGAGAGGGCCTGGAAAACGTCATAATAAAGAATTCTAATTTTAGGGATGAAGTAGTCAGAGGGTGGAGGAGTAGGAGGAATATGCCCAGTATCATCCAAAGTAGAGTTGGTAGCAAAGGTTTGAGCGAAGAGTTCAGCTTTAGAGAAAGAAGAGACAGCTGTGGGGCCATCTGGTTGAAGTAAAGGAGGGAAAGATGAAGAAGTAAAATTGTTAGAGATATTATTGGCTAGATGCCAGAAATCACGAGAAGAGTTCGAGTTGGAAAGATTTTGACATTTTCTATTGATGAAAGAGTTTTTAGTAAGTTGGAGAATAGATTTGGCATGATTACGGGCAGAAATATATAGGGCATGAGTTTCAGCAGATGGATGGCTACGGTACCGTTTGTGAGCCGCCTCTATCATTGACAGCACGAGAACAAGCAGAGTTAAACAAGGGCATTTTAGCTTTAGTATTAGAGAAAGTATGAGGAATGTATAGCTCCATGCCAGAGATAATCACCTCTGTTATGCGCTCAGCACACAGAGAAGGATCTCTGACATGGTAGCAATAATCATCCCAAGGAAAATCAGAATAGTACTGCCTCAGGTCTTCCTACTCAGCAGAGTTGAAATGCCAGAAGCACCTCTGCTTAGGCGGGTCCTGAGGCTGCACTGGAGTGATAGGACAGGTAACGGAAATGAGATTGTGATCGGAGGAGCCCAACGGAGAGGAAAGTTTAACAGAGTAAGCTGAAGGGTTGGAAGTTAGGAAAAGATCAAGAATGTTGGGCGTGTCTCCAAGGCGGTCAGGGATACGGGTAGGGAACTGCACTAGCTGCTCTAGGTCATGAAGGATAGCAAAGTTGAAGGTTTGTTCACCAGGTTGGTCAGTGAAAGAAGATGAAAGCCAAAGCTGGTGGTGAACATTGAAATCCCCTAAAATGGAGATCTCAGCATAAGGAAAGTGAGATAGGATGTGCTCCACCTTGGAAGTCAAATAGTCAAAGAATTTTACATAGTCAGAGGAATTAGGTGAGAGATATACAGCACAGATGAATTTAGTTAGAGAGTGACATTGAAGTCTTAGCCAGATGGTAGAAAATTCTGAAGATTCAAGATAGTGGGCACGAGAGCAAGTAATGTCGTTACGCACATATGCGCAACAGCCAGCTTTGGATTGAAAATGAGGATAGAGAAAGTAGGAGGGAACAGAGAAGGGGCTGCTGTCAGTAGTCACAGACAACTGTGTTTCAGTTAGGAAGAGAATATGAGGTTTAGTGGAGGAGAGATGGTGGTCTACAGATTGGAAATTAGATCTAAGGCCACAAATGTTGCAGAAATCGAGAGTAAAAGTATTAGAGGAAGTGTCAAGACACCCGAGGTCGTCAGCAGAGGGGCAGTCCGACCTGGGGACACTTGTGGTCCCCTCCCCAGATGGGGACTCCGAGGCTGGGTGTGGTGAAGCCATTTTTAAATTTTGATTTGAAGAGAGTGTAAAAGTGTAAGGTGTAGTAATGTTATGTAGGTAGTAGAAGAAGTTGTCTTTAGAGGGCAGGCTGCAGCTGCTCTCTTGTGTAAATGAGACACTAAGGGAATCGGGAAGAGAGAACACGGAGAATCACTCAGTCTGCAGCACTGCCTACATCCCCGTAAGTACCTCTCCTGGAGTATTCCACCGGGCGGCAGGTGTCTACTGCCTACTCCTACCAATGAACAGTGATCTCCACCACCATCAACAAATCCGATTTCACAGTCATCTTTTGTGGTGTTGTTTGTTTGTATCAATACCCGAAATTGGAACCTTTGGTAACGTGGCATGAACGCATCAGTCAATGAGGGAGAGAAAAAGATAAGTTTTTGGAAAACAGTATCCTCTTATTTTCAAGACAAAATTATATTATTCTGATGGATATCGATGTGTTTTGAATTAATATGATAACCATTTCTCGGCAAAATTATCAAACCAAAAATAAACCTAACGTCCTAACCAGGGGCGTCGCCCGCAGGATCCCCTAATCATTTAAATTTTAATATTACGGTTATTTCTTAATTTGCTTACCTAGTTCAACTATCTAAATACACAGAAAGATAAAAGATCTACACAATGAAATAGGTAAGGATGGCTGGAGGATGCTATTTACCGAAATACTGAGAAAAATAGTAGTTGGGTTGATTTATTAATGTGGCAGTTATATCGGCATCAGGAAACCAATGCAGGCTGTGAACAACCTTCAAGGTAAAAGTTATCCATTGCTCTTGCTCTCTCTCAATATCTTTTATGTGTTTAAATGTGTTTTTATTATTTTAAAAGTGTGTTTAAAAACCTTAAAATGCTTTTAAAAGTACCGTAAAAGTTATAAAAACATGCCTAGGGTGTATTTAAATAGGGTATTTCTATTTTGCGGATTTTCACTTATTGCGGGAGGGTCTGGAACGTAACCCCCGCGATGGAGGGGGCACTAGTGTGTATATATATATATATATATATATATATATATATATATATATATATATATATACATACATACATACATACATACATACATACATATATATATATATATATATATATATATATATATATATATATATATATATATATATATACATACATTAAAAGGGTACTGGCTAAGGGTAAAATAAATTAAGTATTAAAAAAAAAGCCCGCTTGTCGCCAAACCCTGTAAAGAGGACAGTAGGAGAAATATAGACATGGAGGGAAGTCCAATTTAGTGTGAGAGGTGTCTTGACACTCCTCTTTTGAAAGAGTTTAAGTCATAGGCAGGTGGAAAAACAGACAAAGGAAGAGAATTCCAGAGTTTACCAGTGTAAGGGATGAAAGAGTGAAGATACTGGTTAACTCTTGCAATTGGTAGATGGACAGAATAAGGATGAGAAGAAGTAGAAAGTCTTGTGCAGCGAGGCCACGGGATGGGGGGAGGCATGCAGTTAGCAAGTTCAGAAGAGCAGTCAGCATGAAAATAGCGGTAGAAGATAGATAAAGATGCAACATTGCGGCGGTGACTTAAAGAGTCAAGACGGTCAGTTAGAGGAGGATAGTTGATTAGGCAAAAAGCTTTAAACGCCACCCTGTTTAAAAGAGCTGTATGAGTTGAGCCCCCCAGACATGAGAGCCATACTCCATACATGGGCGGATAAGGCCCCTGTACAGAGCAAGCAGCTGAGAGGGAGAGAAAATGGACGCAGATGCCATAGGACACCTAACTTCTTGGAAGCTGATTTAGCAAGAGTAGAGATATGAAATTGCCAGTTTAGATTTTTAGTAAAGGATAGACTGAGTGTGTTTAATGTGGAGGAGAGGAGAAGTTGAGTGTCATTGAAGAAGAGGGAATAGTTATCTGGAAGGTTATGTTGAGTAGATAGTTGTAGAAATTGAGTTTTTGAGGCATTGAACAAAACAAGGTTTGCTCTTCCCCAATCAAAAACTAGTGAAAGATCAGAAGTCAAGCGTCCTATAGCATCTCGCCTTGAGTCATTTAATTCTTGTTGGGTTGGGCGTTTGTTGTACGACATTGAAAAATGCAAGGTGGTGTCATCAGCATAGGAGTGGATAGGGCATTGAGTCAGATTTAGGAGATCATTGATGAATAATAGAAAGAGAGTGGGTGATAGGACAGAACCCTGAGGAACATCACTGTTGATAGTTTTAGGGGAAGAACAATGACCATCCACTACAGCAGCAAAAGACCGGTCGGAAAGGAAACTGGAGATGAAGGTACTGAGAGAAGGATAGAATCCGTAGGAGGGTAGTTTAGAAATTAAAGATTTATGCCAGACTCTATCAAAGGCTTTCGATATGTCAAGGCCGACAGCAAAGGTTTCACCAAAGTCCCTAAAAAAGGATGACCAAGATTCAGTTAGGAAAGCAAGAAGATCACCAGTAGATTGGCCTTTACGGAAACCAATCAGAGAGAAGGGTGTGAGCTGATAGATGCCTCATTATCTTCTTGTTAAGGACAGACTCAAAGGCTTTAGAAAGGCAGGAAATCAAAGCTATAGGGCGGTAGTTAGAAGGATTGGAGCGGTCACCTTTTTTAGGGACAAGTTGAATGTGAGCAAGAAGAGTAAGCAAGTGAGTAAGAAGGATAGGTAGAAGTAGAGAGACACAGACGAAAGAGTTTGACCAGGCAGTGAGCGAGTTCGGAAGCACAGTTTTTGAGAACAACAGGAGGGACTCCATCCGGACCGTAAGCCTTCCGAGAACCAAGGCCAGAGAGGGCCTGGAAAATGTCATAATAAAGAATTCTAATTTTAGGGATGAAGTAGTCAGAGGGTGGAGGAGTAGGAGGAATATGCCCAGTATCATCCAAAGTAGAGTTGGTAGCAAAGGTTTGAGCGAAGAGTTCAGCTTTAGAGAAAGAAGAGACAGCTGTGGGGCCATCTGGTTGAAGTAAAGGAGGGAAAGATGAAGAAGTAAAATTGTTAGAGATATTATTGGCTAGATGCCAGAAATCACAAGGAGAGTTAGAGTTGGGAAGACTTTGACATTTTCTATTGATGAAAAAGTTTTTAGTAAGTTGGAGAATAGATTTGGCATGATTACAGGCAGAAATATATAGGGCATGAGTTTCAGCAGATGGATGGCTATGGTACCGTTTGTGAGCCGCCTCTCTATCATTGACAGCACGAGAACAAAGAGAGTTAAACCAGGGCTTTTTAGCTTTAGTATTAGAGAAAGTATGAGGAATGTATAGCTCCATGCCAGAGATAATCACCTCTGTTATGCGCTCGGCACAAAGAGAAGGATCTCTGACATGGAAGCAATAATCATCCCAAGGAAAATCAGAATAGTACTGCCTCAGGTCCTCCCACTTAGCAGAGTTGAAATGCCAGAAGCACCTCTGCTTAGGCAGGTCCTGAGGCTGCACTGGAGTGATAGGACAGGTAACAGAAATAAGATTGTGATCGGAGGAGCCCAACGGAGAGGAAAGTTTAACAGAGTAAGCTGAAGGGTTGGAAGTTAGGAAAAGATCAAGAATGTTGGGTGTGTCTCCAAGGCGGTCAGAGATACGGGTAGGGAACTGCACTAGCTGCTCTAGGTCATAAAGGATAGCAAAGTTGAAGGTTTGATCACCAGGTTGGTCAGTGAAAGAAGATGAAAGCCAAAGCTGGTGGTGAACATTGAAATCCCCTAAAATGGATATCTCAGCATAAGGAAAGGAGATAGGATGTGCTCCACTTTAGAAGTCAAATAGTCAAAGAATTTTACATAGTCAGAGGAATTAGGTGAGAGATATACAGCACAGATGAATTTAGTTAGAGAGTGACATTGAAGTCTTAGCCAGATGGTAGAGAATTCTGAAGATTCAAGATTGTGGGCATATGCACATATGCGCAACAGCCAGCTTTGGATTGAAAATGAGGATAGAGAAAGTAGGAGGGAACAGAGAAGGGGCTGCTGTCAATAGTCACAGACAACTGTGTTTCAGTTAGTAAGAGAAGATGAGGTTTAGTGGAGGAGAGATGGTGTTCCACATATTGGAAATTAGATCTAAGGCCACGAATGTTGCAGAAATCGAGAGTAATAGTATTAGAGGAAGTGTCAAGACACCTGAGGTCGTCAGCAGAGGGGCAGTCCGACCTGAGGACATTTGTGGTCCCCTTCTCAGATGGGGACTCTGAGGCTGGGTGTGGTGAATAGGTAAATAGTAGGTCTAATCTTGATGGTTTATCTTTTCCTCTATATCTTGTATTTTCAGTTACCTATTGTATTATTCATTGTTAGTTTCAATAATCTACTTCCCCAACTATTTTCACCTCCACTTTCATACGTCTCCCACCTTACTTTACTACAACTGAAATCTATCAACATTATCCTTTTGCTGATATTTTTTCCTAAACTCTCTAGAGCACCTAGCGACCCTAAATACAGCCAACTGGACTAGTGACAAATTCCCCCTCACACAGTGGCAGTCCTAGCTTCTATGACAGCCTGGGCAAACCTCACCTTAAGTTTACCCCCCCTCCCCTGTTTGCCAACACACACACATTCAAATTCCCAAAAAATAAAGGACAGACATAACTCTTGCACAAAACTTTTTATTTGACTAATTGTTGGAACTTCAAAACCAAAACAAAGACTCAAATTTCTGAATTTTATAAATCCATCATCCTACATCACATAAATAGAATAACTCACTTAAGAGAATGTAATTATGATCATATGAATAGGAAAAATACAAATTAAATTGCACAACTGCCATAAATAAACTAGAGAATCAAATTTCTAAATTGTACAATTGCTCTGTGCCTGTATCACATAAATAAAATAAAACACTAAAGAGAGGGTAATTATTATATTAAACTTTGAGCAAGAAACAAAATAGATTGCACCACAGCACAACTGCCATCTAAAGCCTGACTCTTCTTGCCTTCCTTGATACAAAGTCATGAATTAAATCATCATATGAAATCTGCTCAGCAATTGTATGATTTATGCTGATGATGGCCAGACCAGTAAGGCATTCCTGTGACATAGTTGATCCCAGGTAGGATTTGATGAGCTTCAGCTTTGAAAAGCTCCTCTCTGCTTCAGCAACAGTGACTGGAAGAGTAAGACCAATTCTGAAAGCAGTCCACAAATTTGGATATATTTCAGAGAGCTCCCTTTCATGGATAAATGTCAGGAGTTCAAGCAAGGTCTTTGATGGCAAGTCAGGCAAGTTCTTCAGCTCCTGTGCAAGCTCTCTGCCATCCAAGTCAAATTGTCCTTTAAAGTGTTGTGTAGTACTAAGGTTCACACATTATTCTGTCAGCTCCTCAAATGCGAGATTTTGTATATGTGCCAGCACTCCAAACTTCTCTCCCACAATTTCCAACGTGGAAAATCTTTCCTGAATGGCTGATGTTGCAGCATCAACCATTGCATTGAAAAATGTTACCTCCAGCTTCTTCAAAGCATCAATCAAGAGTTCATCAAATGCTTCATAGAAGTGCTGCTTTGTGGACCTTAGCCATTTTTGTTTTAACACAGCCTCCACATTCATTTGTTTACATATATCTGTGGCTGCCATTTGTGCAGCCACAAAACCTGTTGCCCTGTAATTGCAGAGACCTCTCTGTTTTTTTTAGATTTACTGCAACATCAGCGTGCTTCCAAGGAGACTGCATCTGCTTGCTCACATGCTGAATTTGGCACAACAGGTCATACCACACCACTGAACAAATGGCGAAGCGGTATGACCCAACCTCCTCTGACAGAGATTGAGCCTCGACCTTTATTGCAGTCTTTGGTGTGGTCCCTCATCTCGATCAGTGCATCTCTCACTGTAGCTCCCTCATATCTCAGGGGCTTCACACTCTTGATCTTGCTTTCCCACCTTGTATCAGACCACATCTTTAATGTGATGTTCACATGTTTTTTTAAAAATGGCCCATCGTTGTGTGGAGGCTGAAAACAAGTTGTAAAGCTTCTGCAAGATGCCAAAGTAATTTGTGGCAGCATCGGCCACAAGCAAATTCAGAGAATTAGCCCCACATGGAACAAACAGAGCTCTGGGATTAATTTCTAGGAGCCTGGATTGAATACCCTTGTTTTTTCCCCTCATGTTGGCCCAGTTGTCATGTGATTGTCCTCTACAGTCCATGAAAGGAACTTTTAGCTCCTCCAGTCTCTTCAAAATCAGGGATGCCAAATGTTAACCAGTGGACTCCTCTGTCTCCAAAAGCCCAACGAAATGTTCCTTTATATGAGGCATCTCCTCCAGTGACACAACCCGAATCACAACTGACAACTGTTCAGTGTGGCTGATATCTGGAGTGCAATCTAGAATTATTGAAAAAAAACTTTGATTGCTTGATGTCGCTCACCATTGCTGAAATGGTTTTGCTGCTCAACAAATCAATGAGTTCGTTTTGTATGTGGTGGCCGAAGTAGCTGGTGTAATTGTAGGCTCCTTTTTGGACATGGCTAATGTGCTCTTGCATTATAGGATCAAATTGTGCCATCAGTTCAATTTCTTTCAGAAAATTGCCATTTGATGACGTCCGTCAAATGAGCCACAAATACAGAATCAGATTCATATTCGCCAGTGCATAGAAATACGTTTGAGTGTGCTAGTGAATTGAACCTTGCCAAATGCTAAGGCATTTTTTATTGATAACAAAATTTTATTATTTTTTATTATTTATTTTATTTAATTTTTATTTTTCATTTTTATATATTTCTTTAATTCTTTATTTATCTATTTTTTTTGGGGGCGCTCATGCCGCCCCTCCACAAATGCCGCCCTGGGCAGCTGCCCATATGAGGAACTGCTCCTCCATTCCCATTCCTCCAACTCCCCCTCAACTCAATTCCCATTCCTCCAACTCCCCCTCACCTCCATTCCCATTCCTCCAACTTCCCCTCACCTCCATTCCCATTCCTCCAACTCCCCCTCACCTCCATTCCCATTCCTCCAACTTCCCCTCACCTCCATTCCCATTCCTCCAACCCCTAAATGTTTATTATTATTTTTTTAAGACCCTCCTGTGACCCTCAGAAAAACCCTCGTGACTCTCATTTGGGTCGCGACCTTGGGTTTAGGAACCACTGCTCTAGAGTATCTCTATTAATTTTTTGTGTTCATCTTTGGTCCAATTTTTAGTTTTTTGCTTTTGAAATCATTAATATTTCTTGCATTTATTACTTCTGCATCAAGTTTATTCCAGGCTTCTTTTCTTCTATATGGGAAGCTGTATTTTTCTGTCTCTTGCATGTAGTCCTTATCAGTTTCTTCTCGAGTCTTCTTGTTGTTCTGTCGTCCCACACAAACAGATCATCTCTATCAATTTTTTCCAGACCTTTTGAAGCTCTATACACTGCCATAAAGTCTCCCCTTTCTCTTCTTTTCTCAAGAGTTGGTAGTTTCAGCATAAAAAGTCTTTTCATAAGGTAAATTTTTTCAGGCTTGGAGCTATTTTTATTTTTTTTGTGTGTGTCAGATGCTTTCTCTGAGAGACCAGAAATGGTCTGCGCCACACCCTAAGTGGTAAAATAAGTATGGTATACAAACAAAAATATTCCAATATGTATTGATGTAACAGTTACATATTTGCTCTAACACTTAATTTTCATCAGTAATGTAACAAAATTATTGTGGAACTTGTGGTGTATATACATGAGCTAGTAGTTCACAGTATCACTGTTTATTCTTAGTTAATGAGTGCAAAAATCTTATGCTGGTGGTATAAATATGAAGTTAATCTTCTATTGTTTTGGGCACATCACGTGATTGTGCTGAACCAAGACTAAAATGTGTTTTGTGTTGCAGGTGATCATCAAGGACACAGACAACATCATTCTCACCCCAGCCAACATTAAGTCATACACCATCCAAACCCTCAGAGGCCTTGAGTTTTTACATCTTCACTGGATCCTCCACAGGGTATGGAATAGTTTAAGTTTTTTATCCTTTCCTTTCCCTATGTATTTGTACATCATGATCATCTATCTATCTATCTATATACCTAACTAATATTCTCTTAAAGTGTGATAGCCAAGACAAGGCAATCAGGGTTTGATGAGATATTACTCTTCTTTCCTCCTCTGCGACTTGTCGTTTTGTTGAGAGAATACAGAGGAGGCGCTTCTCTGACCTTTAGCTCCATCATGATCATAATGATAATAATGAGTGTTTTGAAAGGTAGATTCTGCTGCATATGAAGGAGAACTTCAGTTTTTGTTTGTTTTGTTTTGTTTGTTTTGTTTGTTCTCTAATTTCTAGATCTCAAGACCATAAAGACTTAAATGATTGGTTAGTTAAATTTACATGACAAGTTAAGCAGTATGTCATCCACCAAAGACTTTCAATTTACATTCATGCCTTGCAATTCATATGCATCATTACTCCATCTCTGGCAATGTCTCACAACCTTGCATTTAGATCTAATGATACAGTTACTCTCCCCTTCTCCCTGATGTTTCATAAATGCTCCCTCAGCAGTCTCAAGATAGTTTTCTTTTTCCACTTTCATCAGGCCACTAGGCAACAATTAATTCTGTAATGCAGGGTTGACCTACAAATTAATGATACAAGGTAATTGTTAGTAGTGGATTTTCACTTCTTCGTGGCCAGTAGAAATGAAGATATATGAAAAATTTATTCAACTGTTGGTATCAAACCCTTTGTCATGAAACCTGACAATATGAGAGAACAGCCTTTCCTTGATCAGTGTTGCCATGGGGTTAGTGAAGGTAAATCTTTAGAAAAAGGTCTCTTAGATAATGTTAGGAGAAACTTTGTAGCTGCAGAGAATTATTTAATACTATTAGCAATTATAATGGTAGATCTGGATCTTCCTGTATCCAGTTAGCCACAATTTAGTCATTAAATCAATTTTTTTTTCCAGGATCTCAAGCCCAACAACTTACTCGTAAATTCAGAAGGAGTCCTAAAGATAGGTGATTTTGGGTTGGCACGCTTCTTTGGTTCCCCCAACAGACAGTATTCCCACCAGGTGGTGACCAGGTGGTATAGGTAAGTTTAAGGAGACAAGTTAAGAAAATATGAGGAGAGGTGATACCTAAAATGAATGAAGTAGGGAAATTATTGGGAGGAATGAGTAATGCAAAGAGAAGCTTAAATGAGGGAGTAGTGGTGCCAACTGCATTGCATTTACTATAAAGAATTATTTCTCAAGTAGTACACAAATATATCCGCTAACAGCTTCACTTCAAGGTACTCTTGATTGCTTTTGACAAATCTCCCTCGTGTCTTCTATTCTACTTGAGCACTAACCCTCTTGAATGATTTTAAACTAGCTAGGTATCAATGTAGAGCATTGGGAAAAGTTAAACATAAAAGCAATCACGTCTACCACTACCAGCCTATCTCCACCTTCACATGGTTCACACTGTTAGTATACTCCAAGGAATAGAACTAATGGGGAAGGTGCTGCACAACATCAGCAGTGTTTTTATAATTTTTATTTTTGACAATTCTTGGGGCCTGTGTCCCTCTGGAAAGAGCACTGCACAGGCATTCCCAGCTGCTAGTGGCTCCATTGTGAGAGGATAAGATGGCTATGGCTAGAGAGGGGCCTTCACTTTGCCCTGGGAGGGAAAGATCATGTCTGAGAGTAGGCTCAGTGAATGGCCTGAATGCTCTAGTAAAAAGGAGATGATTAGTTGAATGCTATAGGAGAGGAAGGTTGAATGTTATGAGGATTCAAGAAGCTCATACAAAAGGATGTGGAGGGATTGACTGCGTGATGAAGGGTGAGAGCGAAGTATGGGAGGGGATGGAAGGAGGAATGGTGTGGTGTGGAGTAGATGACAAAAGTAAGGGAAGGGTGAAGGAAGGGTGTGCACTCCTAATGTCTCATAGAGTATGGGAAGGCATAGAATGAGTCCAGGATATTGTGGGCAGTTCGGAAGGTAGGAATAGTGAAATATGTATGGGTATATGTGTATGCATCCATACATGCAAGAAGCAGAAAGGGGAGAGAGGAGATGAAGAAGTTCTGGAATTATGTGAACGAGGGCCTCATGGACATGGGAAGAGAGAGTAGGATAGTATTTATTGGAAACATAAGTGGAAGGGTTGGAAGAAGTGAGGTAGCTGGTGTGGTGGGGAAGTGTGGTGGAGTGAATGAAAATGGTGAATACCTGGTGGACATATGTGCAGAAAGAGGACTGTTCTTAGCAAACACCATTTTCAGCATAAAATGATCCACAGGTACAAATGGAGATGGAGAGATGAGAGGGGAGAACAGAAGAGTATGATAGATTACATAGCAGTGGATGAGAAATTGAGAAAGGATGAGTTGGATGCTAAGGCAGTGTTGTGTTAACAAAAATAAAGATAAAAGGTAGATGGGAGTATGGTACTAGCTAGTGGAAGGATAGATAGGAAAGAGGTTTAAGAAGAGTATGAAAGGAAGGTGTGCGAGGGACTGACAGAAGCTAGGTTGACAGGTGGAGTGAGTGTTAGTGAGGTATTTAGGGTATTCAAAGATCCAGTAGCTACAGTAGTGGTTGACCTCTGAGGGTTCAGAGGAAGGAAATGCATGGTGGACATATGAGATAAAAGAGGATCTTGAAGGGAAGAGGAGAGCATATAAGAAAATGCTGCAAAGAAACGTAGCAGAGGAGATAAGAGTTAGAAGGAGAACTGAGTACAAGTCCTGGAATAGGAAGGTTAAGGAATTAGTGAATGAGAGAAAAGGAAAATTGATGAAGAGTTTGGTGAGAGTGAGTGAGGAGTTTAACGAAAATGAAAAGTTGTTTTGGAAGGAAGTTAAGAAAGAGAGAAGGAGAAGAAGGAAGGGGTTTCAACGTGAGAATTAAGAGAGAGGATGTAGTATGTGTAAGTAGTAAAGAGGTGAAAGAAGTATGGAAGAGTCACTTTGAATGTTTAACGAATGAGAAGACAGAAAAGGAAGCAATATTGTCAAGCTTGGGTATGGAAACAGGTGTGTGTGCAGAAAAAAATTTATAGAAGTGAAGTAAAGAAAGCAATTGACAAACTTAAGTGTGGCAAAGTTGCAGGCATTGAAAGAATAATTGCAATGTTAAAATATGGAGTAGAAATAGTGTTTGAATGGATGTGTCTGATGTGTGACCTTGCATTGAGACAGAGAGAAGTATCAGATAAATGGAAGATGGCAATTATTGATCCACTTCATAAAGGTAAAGGTAGTAAAGATTATTATAATAATTATAGAGGGATAAGTTTGCTAAGTGTGCCACGAAAAGTGTATGGGAGAGTCCTGACAGAGAGATTGATGGAAGTAACTGAAGAGAAGGAAGGGAAAAGGAAGTGTAAATTAGATATTTGCAATTAAAATGATGGTAGAGGAGTACTTAGGAAAGGATGAAAAACTTTGATAGACTTAGACAAGGTATATGATAGAGTTGATAGGGAAGTTCTTTGGAATGTTCTGAAAATTTATGGTGTTGGAGGACAGTTACTACATCTTACTTTCATTAAACTTCTCATCCAGCTTTATACCAAACTCTTCATCCACTTTCTTTTTACTCTTTCATTAACTCCTTTTCCCATCTATTCAACAACTTTTACTCAGATCTTCTCCTCACTCTTATTTCTTGTTCCATATTCCTTTGCAGCATTTTCTTATATGCTCTCCTCTTCCTTTCTATAGCCTCCTGTATCTCATCTGTCCACCATGCAATTCCCTTTCTGTGACTTCTCAAAGCTCCAAATCTAACCACTTCTGCTGCTGCTGTGGTCACTGTACCTTTGAACACCCTGAATACCTCACTAACACTTTCTCCCTTCAACTGTCATCCTAGCTTCTGTTTCTCACATACCTTCCTTTGATACTCCTCTCATATCTCTTTCCTATTCATCCTTTCACTTGCTAACACCCTACTCACCTTTCCCTTGCCATTTTTCCTGCCAGACTCTCATCTACCTTTTACCTTTACCTTAGCTAACACAACATAGTGGTCTGACCCTTCAAACATGCCTCTCACTGCCTCAGCATTCAGTACATCTTTCCTCAATTTCTCGTCAACTGCTATATCATGCATCATACTCTTTTGCTCACCTATCTCATCTCTCCTTCATGTGTATTTTTTGATAATTTTATACTGTAAAAAGTAGTTTGCTAATAACTGCCCCCTTTCATCACATGTGTCTATCAGGTACTCACCTTTTCTTTCACTCTATCCACTCACCACTTTCTAACAACACCTGCTATCTCTTTATTTCCAACCCTTCCTTTCATGTCTCCAATTAGTATTATTCTACTTCCTCTTGCAATTTCCATCAGACACTCATTCACATAATTCCAGAACTATCTCACTTCCTCTTTCCCCTTTTCGCTTCTCGCATTTACAGGTGCATACACACAGACCCATTCATATTGCACAATTCCTACCTTTCTAACTGCCCACCCTATCCTAGACCCCTTCCAGTCATGTGTCTCTTTGCCTTCCTATATCCTCGCAGACACTAGAAGTTCACACCCTTCCTTTCCTCTTCCCTTGCTTTTCTCATCCACTCCACACCACACCACTCCACCTTCCATCTCCTCCCATACTTCACTCATCACATCATCACCAACATGACTATTTAGATCTCTTAACAACACAATACTCAAATTCGCTCCAAAACTCTGAAAAGTCATCCAAATAATTCCAAAAGGCCTTCCTTTCTTTTTCATCCCTCTCACTACCAGGAGTATATGCAGACACCAGCACCCATAACTCTACCAAACTTTATTTTCACCCACTTCAACCTTGACGACACTTCCTTCCATTCTGCCACAAACTGTCTCACTGCTAGACTCATTATTAAGGCCACTCCTTCCCTTGCTCTCTCTCTGGTTACACCTGACATCCTTCCACTCACACACCCAAACTCACATTCACCCTTCCCTATCAGTTTACTTTCACTCAATGCTAACGCATCAAACTTTTGCTCCACTAACATTCTTCAAATCTCCTCTCTTTTACCCTCAAGTGTACTACATCCACGCACATTTAGAGACCCAATCTTCTGGGGTTGTAGAGATATTGCTCTCCCCTTCCCCTCTACACTTTGTCTTTTTGTAGGAGGGCTTCTCAGACCCCTTGCTCTGTCCCTTTTGTCGTCTTTTACTAACCATAGGGATTACAGTGGTAAATTTCTTGTAGCCCCCTCCACAGGGCATAAATTGAATGTAATGGAGATTACATATTTGTGGGAAATGAGGAAGTGTGCAGAAGAACTGGTGTTATGAGAGAGTGCTGATTGAACAGAGCAGAGAATGTTGCAATGGTTGGGACATGTAAAGAGAATGGATGAGAAACGATAAATAAGTCTAATGTGAGGTGTGATGTTAAGAGAGAAACCACATTTGGAATAGATGGACAGTGTGAAGAGAGCATTAGGTGCAAGAGGATGTCTGTGGAACAAGGAAAAATGGTTGTACGTATGTACGTGTACATGATCAGATTTGAATGGAGAACAGTTGTGAATGCATTGATAAAGATGTGTGCTCAAAACTGTGATGTCACTATGGTTGTTCAATATTTATATGGATGGTATGGTAGGGGAGGTAAATGCTAGAATGATAAGTAGGTGTGAGTTTGGTAAATACTGATAATAGAGAGTGGAAGCTGAATCAACTACTCCTTGCAGATGATACTGCTTTGGTGGCAGATTCAAAGGAGATGTAATAGATAGTGGAAAATTTTGAACAAGTCTTGAAGGAGGAAATTGAGAGTGATTATGTGTAAGAGTAAAGCAATGAAATGCACAAGAAGGGTTGATGGTAGAAGGAAGAATGTTGCACTGAATGGTGAGCTGATGAAGGAGGTGGAACGTTTTAATTATATAGGATAAAAAATTAAAAAGCTTCACCTCAGATATACAGTCAATCTCCTCCTTCCCCATATCATTAACTATTTGTTCCATTGCCATCCTGTGTATCTGAAGTGAAGCTTGGACAGAAGAAATGCGAGCTTCCTCTGTCAGTCAAGGGGGTAGTCTAGATCAAACCTACACACACGCAAACACAAACCTACACACACAGATATTGAAGAATATAAAGATGTGCTTATTAAAAAGAGTATGAAAGAAGTGGAAAGACAAAAATTTAAAGAATTTGAAAGAAGAGGAAAATCAAAAAAATTATATAAGGACGACAATGGAAAAAACTAAGTTTTTTTTGAGAATGGAGGACAACAGGATAATGAAATGGTACATAAACAACAGATTTAAAAAAGAAAAGAAAAAGAGAATGATAGAACAGTAACAAAATGAACTGATGAAATAAAAGTAATGTATACTAACATAGATGGAATAATATCAAGACAATAGAGTTGACAGTATCTAAGGTGAAAAAACAAAATTTGTATGCCTAGCATAAACAAAATTAACTGAGGACATCCAGATTAACATTGAGAATAACAATTATAATATATGGAGAAAGGATAAAAATTGCAAGAAAGGAAGAGGTGTGATGATAATGATAAAATCCAGGATAAAAGTGATAAATGTAGAGTATCAAATGTTTTCTCTTTTGTCTTTGTGACTTTTTAAGTCAGATTCTGTTGTAAACATTTTCTGAAACTTCTTATTTAGTACTTCACTCATTTCTTTTGGGTCCTCATATACTTGCTTATTTTCCTTCAATCTAGTTATACTTTCTTTATGTCTTATTTTTCCATTAATCTATCTATATACCATGCTGTTATTCCCCTAAAGGTGTGTAGCTAAGACAAGACATGCATACACACACCCATGCACACATGTACACTCCTGTCAAGTAGCCCCTAAGCCCCATAGGAGAATAGAAGTACACCCAGCCCAAACACTGCACGTCAGGTTAGTCATGCATGTGGGGATGAGGGAGGGGGTCATATCCACAACGGGGTCTTGGGTTTTACCACTGTCACTTCATATTTAACTCATGCCCTCTCCCTCTCCACACCTGATATGATCCAAGGGTCACACCAGATGTGCAAGAACCTCCTCCAAAGGTCATCAAGGCTTGATGACTCTAAGATTACAATTGATGATGAAACATATAACAATTACATATGATGGGGGCAATGGAGAGTACCATAGTTTGGAGAAAAGATTGGGAATCATTACTTTAAGGGGAGAGCCCGGGTGTATTTTTTGACAAATATTTTTTGAACACATGAAAATTACTTTTTGCGCTCAGTGTGTGGGGAAGGGTGTGAAATGTCAGGCGGAGACATTTTTTCCGCAAAATTTAAAAACCAACATCACCAGAGCAAGATTTAAATGTCCCGCGGTTTTGCATCACTGCCTCACACGTGCCTCTCCACGTGGTATAATGGTGACACTGGTATTATTCTCATAAATCACGTTATAATTTATTTTTTTTTCCAAATTTTGCCACTTGGCATCCCTCCTCTCTCTGCTGTGTGTGTGAGCGAGCGTGTGGCTGGCGGTGACCACTGACTCAACTCACTCCAAGAGGTGTCTGAAGGGAGCTACCCAAAATCCTAATGAGTCTTTGCACTCGAAGGTGTGGACTAAGTGCCCTAAGATAAAATTTCATGGTCTCTTCAACTATGGATACAAAGCAGCAAACATTATAGAACATATTACAGGCAGGGCCATTTCAAGGCATTTGGGGGCCCCAAGCAAAATAAACATCAACTGGACCCCCCCACCACCCTACCCCAAATAGGGGGGGGTCACACAATTTGTCATTGTATTCAATTCATAACCAGTCGTTGTCTGGGGGCCCCAAGTCAGCTTGGGGCCCCAAGCAATTGCTTGGTTTGCTTGCCCTGTTGCAACGGGCCTAATTACAGGCTCTGATACAACTTTGACAAAGTACCATCAATGGAAAGACCAAGAAAGAAGCCGCAATGCAACACCAAAGGCCAAGAAAAGGAAAACTAAGGAGAAGGACCAAGAATATCAAGCAGGAGAATTCTAGGAATAAATCTGATAACAAAGAGAAAGGTGGCACCTTCTGACACCCTCACCACTGAGTGACTAATACCTTTTTGAAGGGGGGACCAGATGCCTATTCCAGTTCTCTACAAAGTAGAAGGTATGAGCAATGATATGTGAAGATTTTGTGCCAATCAAACAAAAACAAGTGGCAAGTCACAGAGGACATGGAAAATATCTTTGACAGCCGTTGTCTTGAAAAGTGTATTTTCCGGTTTTGAAAAGCCTCACAGACTTTACTATAAATCTGATTGTCTATTGCTTTGCATCAATAAAAAATACAAACAACGGTCTATTTTTGTATGTGAGAACTTTTGAAAATTTAAAAAAAATAACGGACATACACAGGGCAGAAAATGAAAGGTGTGATTTTTAATTATATTTAAAAAAAAAATTTTACCAAGCCGAAAAACATAAATTTGATCTTTTGAAGTTTTAGACATACATAAAACGTTTCTATGGTATTTTTTTTCAAATCAACTGAGTGATAAACAAAGGCTGTGAGGCAAATTAATTTTTTTATTTTTATTTTTTTTAGTTACCCCTAGTTGTCAGCCAAATTTCATGAAATTCACATGAAGTGATAAGTAAACATATACAAATAACATACTATGATTTCAGACCCATAGAGTATACCAATCATGCAAATTGCACCACCCTGGTCGACGCCCTTAACCCGTTTTCCCTTCCTAGGAGTCCTGAATTGCTGTTTGGAGCACGGTCATATGGGACTGGAGTGGACATGTGGGCCGTGGGCTGCATCCTGGCAGAGATGTTGGTGCGTTGTCCCTATTTCCCAGGAGACTCAGACCTTGACCAGCTTACTAGGATCTTCACAGCACTTGGCACCCCCACCGATGACAATTGGAAGGCAAGTAATTTTGACATGTTGAGCGATAGTTGACACATCTTTTAGACACCCTATGATATCCTCCTTTTATTGGAATATTCTTACCATAAAGATACTTTACATTTATTTTACTATTACATTTGATGTTCCTTTCCTGTCACATAATTTATCTGACATTTTTCATCTATCTACCTATATACGATGCCATTATCCTTAAAAACTGGGGGTTAGCCAAGACAAGATGTGCACATGCACACCCATGCACTCCTTTCACTTAGCCCTTGGCCCTTCGAGCAGAAGAGATCGATTTCCCCATCTCCACTATGTGGAGGTCATCCACACAATTTGGCTGGAGATCACATCCATAACAAGGCCCGACGACAAAGCTGGTTTACCCCTGCTACTTCATACTGATGATCCTCTCCTTCCCAATTTGATCAACCCAATCCCCACAGATGCAATGGAACCTCCTCCAGGGCTTTCAAGGCTGTGTTCTTACTCATGCATTCACTACTGCTCTCCATTCACTTCTATCTCACACAATCATCCTTCCTTGTTCCACAAACGTTCTTCTTTCATTCAATGCTCATTTTACACTGTCCATCCATCTCCTCTCAATTCCTAGGACCAAATGAGTACTCATAATTTATATCCTTTTCCAAATCTATTCCTTTTATAGATAATAGGTCCAATTTTGATGATTTATCTTCTCTATATCTTGTATAATCAGTTACCCATTGTATCATTGTATTTGTCAAGTTCTTACAGGCTCACTAGTGTAGGAGTGGTGTAGAGAAACACTTCCTTCCTTTTTCTTCATTTAATGGGTGCAGAAATATGTACAGTGCAGAGTATCCTCGTGACAGGACAGACTGTCCAGTCCTTGCTCAGACTCCCCAGGTTCTCTCTCAACCATCTTTATTCCAGCCCTCACATTGACTTGGAACGGCAAATAGGATAAGTAGGTGATTTGATCAACTAGGTCCCTACGGATAACGCAAGTACACCAATACGGAAATACCTAACAGCTCCTTGACTGGTTTCCAGAGTTGTCTTGACAGTATTATTCATTATTAGTCTCAATAATCTATTTCCCCTCTTATTTTCACCTACACTTTATTTCATGACAATTAAAATCTCCCACCAGTGTTTCTCTATTACTGCTTTTAATTATCTTTCCTAGACTCTCTAAGTTGTCTTTTATTATTTCTTTTTTCTTTCTTAGCCCTGAGGGACATACGCAACTCCAGGTACCTCTCAATTTACATGAGTATTGTGTTCGGGAGTATTTGTGTATTTAAAATTTCACATAATATAAACATGGTCAGGTCCCAATAACTCCCATGGGGAGTAATGGTAATGAAAGAGGGACAGTGTACCGTGCCCCTGGCACCCTCATGATGTTCATGACTGAACTCGTAGTTAACCTCTCATCCTCTTAGCATGGCTCTCACACTAGGAAAAGAAGGGATAGTGGGAGGAAAGAAAGGAACAGATGAAACAAAAAGAAATAAAGCTAGAAAAAAAAAGCCCAAGTGAAAATTGGTTGGACCAGAGACTGAAATTCAGGGCTATAGAGGTAAAAAGATCTACGTCACAGCATCAGGCAACAATCTCTGGTCCCAAACTTCATCTACAGCGGCAATGGGGTTGAAAACAGAGGGGAGATGACACTGTTGTTTGCAGAGTGAAAAGGAACTTCAGAAAGTGGTGCATGAATTTTATGGTGTATGAACGAGAAGGAAGCTAAAAATGAATGCTTAGAAAAGTAAGGTGATGGTTTTTGGTAGAAGGGAAGCAGAGGTGGTGGATTTTAATACACCTTATAGGGTCAGTGTGCAAGCAGTAGGAAGGTTTGATGGACCTTTTAGGAGGAGAAACAATGGATGAAGTGAAAGGACTAAGTTTTGGGAGAAGCTATGCGAACATGGAGAGATTGAAGGAAAAATAAGAGAAAGGGCTGTGAAAGGCAGGTATGTCGTAAGATAATTTGCAAGGATTATGAAAGGAAGGAATGTGTCTATGGAGGTAAAGAGAGTTTTAAGGAACAGTATTCTTCTGACAACATTGACATATGGATAAGAGACTTTGATATGGAATAGGGCACAGCAATTAAGAGTGCGTTCTGTGGTAATTAGGTGTGACAAGATTGGATGGTAAGAGCAATTAAAGCATTTATAAAAGATGTGGCATGGGGACTTGTGCAAATGGAGTGAAGTGTGGTATAGTGGAATGGGTGAAAAAAAAATACTGTAATTTGAGGTGGTTAGGTTATATGGAGAAAGAAAAGTGATGAGTTTGAGAAGAAAGTATGTCACATGGAGAGAAAGAAGAGTGAAGAGTTTGTGAAGAAAGTACATATATGAGTGAAACTGAGGGTCCTAGGAGAAGGCAAGTGGTAAAATGGAAGGATAGGATCACATTCCCTAAGGGAACGTGGCATCAGAGACTATAGATTAAATAGAATAGAAAATGAAATGCCAGATATTGGAGGCCATATGACATGGCTTGAGTAGGAATAATTTGATACATTTTCTGCTTTGGGATAAACTTCCCGCTTTTTCCCTAAACTTAGGGTTTCATTTAATTTCTACACCTATTCAAATCCTAAACTAAAGTATTAATGAGATTGTTTAAGCTAAGCAAATTTATTTCAGTTGTGCATATGATCTTATTTGCCTTCTCTCTTGACTTTGGCAGGATATGACCGAACTCCCTGACTATGTGTCCTTCAAACACTTAGAAGGGTCTCCATTAAGAGACCTGTTCCCTGCAGCCAGTGATGATCTACTCCAGTTGCTGGGCTCTCTACTAACCATCAGCCCAGCAAAGCGCTGCAACTGCACCCAAGCACTGAAGATGAACTATTTTAGGTATGCTATTATACAATGCTACTCCTGACATCTTTGTTCACCTTTACTGTAGTGGTTGATACAAGTCAAGGCAAAACCCAAACAATGGAAAAATTGGATAGAAGAAATAGTTTAGTGAAAGTGAATTATCAAAATAGAAATGTATATCTAAAGTATGTGAAAGGTTGAGGAAAAGTGAGTGAGTTGATGTGAATAAAGTACGTGCCAGACATCAAAGGTCATATGGCGCCATGTTAGCTATTTGCTAAGTATAGGGAAGGAAGGAACAGTTAGTTACAGTGAAATGGTTAGATCAAATAGATGAAGGTTTGTCAAAGAACAGCAAAACCAATCTTTGATGTCTTGCGCTTACTTTATTTCCATTAACTCACTAGCTCATTAGCAACCAGTAGTGGATCTGCAATGTGTTCATCATATATATGTAATACAGGTGCAGGAAAGGGTGCATGTTTGGCATTCATCTGTGTATATCATCTTCATATAGGTGAAAGGAGTGAGCTTGATATTAAGGAGGAGGCATAGCAGCACCAGCTTAGGTTTTTGAAGATACTTATTGTTTTTTCTAAAAACAGCAGATCTTTTGAAAGATAAACAGGCTGAAAGATGTCAGGTGTGTTGAGTTTGTGGCGAAAACTACACCAAGTTGCACGTTTTACACGCAAAGCTCTAGTGCAGTCTTAGTTTTACCAATGAACACACTTGGATGTAAAAGGTCTAGGGATACGGGTAATAGCAGTAAATGCAGCACACAAAACAGTTACAGGAAAATAGGTTACCATGTATAGTGGTAGAGAATGATGGATGTAAGACAAGATTTGAAAGTGAGGTGAAAGAATGAAATAGGAAAATGGTTACTTAAAGGATATCGGTCTTGAACTGACCAGTGAAAATAAAGACGGAAGGGAGGGGAAGCATGAGGATAAATCTAGACAAGAAAAGGATTGAGTTCTTGTAAAAAAATGTGTGGAAGGGTCTGAGTTGAGAATAGAGAAGATAAAGGTAGACAGGTAATGTGCAAGAGAGCAACCATGGGAATTCACTAAGTAATCACCCCATAGCATATGTCGACAATAAAAGTCACTGACTATCATTAAAGGGGGAGGGAAGCTGGGAGAGTAGGTTGTGGAGGCTATTAAAATCAATTGGATGGGAAGCTGAGAAATAAACAGAAACAATTGTACTCCAATGTTGAAGGAAGACTTGTAACATAGTACGAGTAATAGTAGTTTCAATATTGAGGTTGAGCCTCATTTAGCGGGAGAATTAGGTGGATGAATGCGGTCTTGCTAACTGAAATTGCGCTAACTGAACATAATAACCTATGTGAAAAATTTATTTGGTGATCACTTGGCTCTGACTTTTGGGGTTGTAATTGCTCAAAATAATCATGTACATTATTAAGGCAACTCACCTTTCTTCCATGAGGGCGCTTATATCACTTTTCACTTTTCTACATAATACCCAGACACTGCAGCACTCTATTTTAACCCGTGTGGTGCTGTGCGATAAGGATTACGCAGCCACGAGTGGGATACACGACACAGACACTTCAGACTTGTGGACTTGTGGGATAAGGGTTGTGTGTGGTAGGCCGTGGCGTGGGTGGGGCTGAGGCAGGCCACCCTGTAGATGCACATCAGGTACCGCGTATCATGGTGGCTTGGCACATTTTTAAAAAGTCGCCACTGGTGGTGGCTCACGCTAACTGAGGCTTTCCCGTTAATTAATTTTTTTCTTGGTCGATGATAGCTCGCGCTAATTGCGTTTTGTGCTAAATGAACTTGTGCTAAGTGGGGTTCGACTTATGGTGGATAAGAATAGAAGCAGCGATAGAATGAGGAGAATGGATGAAGTGGTAATTAGTGATCAATGTGGATGGTTGAATCAAGATGGTTTCTTGAGGTTCATAAATAGAGAGTAGATAGCAGAGGCCATTTCTATGGTAGCAGAAACCAGGGATATTCTAGTGGAGAATGGATATCATTGAATAATGAAAGAAAGAAAACTAACAAATTGTGATAATGGTAGAGATAAGAGTACTGGGATCATGAGAGGTGGAGGGGTCAGAAGTAAGGTATGGAAGTAAAGACAGTATCTGGGCAGGAGGGATTTTGGATAGAGGAATTATGTAACAGGGATTCACCAGAGAATCCAGGAGGTAAAGAATAGTCAAGAAGAAAATTACTGGTAGATGTACTTGAAGAGGTTAAAGGTAAAGAGTGAGAAAAGGATGATGGAGATGGAGGAATGGAAAGATAGGCGAGGTTTAAAAGGAAGAGTAGGAGGAGGGGGTATGGGAGTGGGGGATGAACTGCTGAAACAGAGGGTGTTATCGGAAGTTGAATGTGGTGAGGTAGAGAATGGAAAAGGGAGTGAGACATTAATGAAAGATTTTGCTATAAAGATTTCAATGTCAGAGATGGTCTTACTAAGGCAGGGGTCGGCAACCTTTTCAGTGAGGATCAGAGAAAGCTTCTAGGAGTAGCCTGCGGGCTGGAGTGCCAAAGAGAACCCAAAAGTGACAGTGTACAAAAAATTTTATAGTAGAAAAGCAGGCAAAACAGTGACTATATTACAAGAAATTTATTGAAAAACATGCAAATCATTGACCACAGAAAACAGTTTGTGACAATATACAAAAAAATATAGAAAAGCAGGCAGACCAGTGACTAGATTACAAGAAATTTATTGAAATACATGCAAATCAGTGACTGTAGAAAAGTTTGTGACAATATACAAAAATTTTGTAGAAAAGCCCAGTGCTAGTGGCCTGACACCTGTGAAACGGGAGGTAAATTCCTCCCACAAGGAGGTGACAACACCAACACAAGTGTTCAGGTCTACATCATCAGGTGCACAAGCTGCAATACAAGGAAAATGCATAAACTGACCACCAGCCAGTTGAACCTCCCACAAGCACAGCTTTACCTCGGAGGCAGTGATGTGTGAATACATGTTTATGACTAGAATGTTTTTGCCTTGCAGCCTTCCAGTTGTTGCTGGGACACCGTCGGTCTTCACGCACACAAGATGGGACAGGCTGAGGGAGTGTTGCTTAGTGGTGATGCTGTGCAATGGAACAAGCTGGTGAAACTCCTCATAAACCTGAAGGGCAGCAGTGACTCAACGAATGAAAATTGCCAGCCGGGCGAGAGAGAAGGTATCAAAATTTGAGCAACAGGTCTTAAGTGAGTCGTTCACGCTGTCTAACATCGCCTCAATGCGACGACAAACAATGCGGAGTAAAAAGCTCACACTTTCAAAGGCAGAGCGCTTTTCAGGACAGAGGGAATCTATCACAACCATGATGGCTTCATCTGACGAGCAAGGAGGCGGGAAACCTCATAGCTGGCGTGCGTCACTTTGTCAGCCTCAGTAGTCAGCTTACGGAAGAGTGAAGTGCTTCTCTGCAGGTTGCCTGACAGTTTGACAATGGTCTCTTTCCTCTCGGCAGCAGACATCGATGCAAAGCTCGATGCTTGGTGCTGTCTCTCCCAGTGGCGGCACACATTATACTCTTTGAGGACAACCAGTCTTCAAGCAAATGAGGCACTGGACCTGTCCAAAGCGTTCATGTTCACGATCACGTCGAGAGATGCCGACTTACTCATTTAGTTGGCTGGGCTGTTGCGGGCCGGATTGTTATATGAATATCAAGCAGGGTGACCGGCCATGAGTTCGGACTCTGCGGCCGGAGGTTGCCAACCCCTGCACTAGGGGAAGGTGAGGACAAGACAGTGGGAGTAAAAGTTTTCTAGGCCGGAAGCTGTTTTAGTGATTAAGTAGGATCAGTAGATGGTTTTGGAGGGTAAGCACAGGAGCTACACTTGGTGTTTGGTGTATGAATATGATGTGGGATGGGGGGCAGGGTTTGAAGTTGAAGGAGTAGAGGTTGGGGTGTCTGGGTTTAAAAAAGAAGAATGATTATTCACTGGCACTGAAGGAACTTCAGGGTGGGTGAGAGAAGTTGAAGAGGCAAGAGAGGAGGATGAAGGGAGGGTAATAGCAGTGGAGGAGGAATTTGTGCTAGATGAAGGAACAAGAGGGGTGTGATAGGAAGAGGTATGGGTGGAGGAAAGAGGACGAGATGTAGTTGGGGGAAAGGTAGTGGGAGTCGTAGTATGTGGAGTGTTAGTGGAGATGCGCTGAGAGAGAGGAACCTGCTGGAAGCCACTGAGACAGGCTTCTTGTCTAGCCTCTTTGAGTGTTAGGCCATGTTTGAAGCCGAGGGCAGCAACCTCCGATTCAAACTGTAGACAGGGCAGCCTCAGAAGAAGACATTATGTTCTTGAGTGCAGTTTGCACAGATGCATTTTGTTGAGGGGCAGTTTATATGGGTATGGCCAGGTGAGGCACAGAGGGCTACGTGTGGTGGATCTACAGTATTTTGCTGGATGTCCAAATTTCCAGCAGTTTTGGCACTGACAGAGGAGAGGAATGTAAGGTTTAACCTGACAGAAGGCTCCACCTATGTATACAATGTCTGAAAGGTCTTGTCCTTTGAATATAAGTTTTGCAATATTGTCGGCCATGAGGATTAATCGTAGAGCAGGATGCATGCGTGATGTGTTCATCTGCAATCAGTTAAAAAATGTCAGAACAGTCTGGCCAACTGACACCCACTAGGCAGATTTCATTGGGAATGAGAACAGTACCAGCATGAATGTTCAGTTGGGTATCAGGGGATCCATCAAGATCTCTGAGGGTGAGCATAGCTTCAGCTTGGGATTCAGTCAACAATGACTAGGCGACATCTGTCAGGTCATGTGAGGAAGGTTATCCTTCCCACCTGTCTTTGGATGTATTTTTGGGACTGTAGTGTATTTTGAGTATGGAGCATGAGCAGGGATATGGAAGTATTTGTTCTATCGGCAAGGACCAAAGAGGCTGGATGAAGGAAGGTGATTAGTGGTAGTGGATTGGTGTGGACGAGTGAGAGAAGGGGACAGTCTGGGTTATAGAAGAGGAAGAGGTCAGTGGTGAATTGTGAGTGTTTTATTTTGGGTGGTATATATAGTTCTAAGGTGGTTATGATATAGGAAGATATAGATGTAGGAGAGGTTGGTGTTAGGAAAACAAGTAAAAGAGGAGGTAGAGGAAACGTGGGAGTTGACAGGTGGGTGGTTAGGGGAGTTTTCAGAACCATGGTCAGAGGCATGTCCTTGAGATGTATCCCCCATTGCACCTGTTGATTTTGAATTTCCATTATTGGTCATGGTGAGCCGAATGTAAGTGGGGGATATAATTGGTCTGCTCCCCATAACCCCCATGTAGAATAAGAGTAATGAAAAAGAGAGTGTATACCCATGGCATCCTCAGGCCGTTCATGATTGAACTCATAGTTAGCCTTTCATCCTCTCAGTACAGCTCTCACACTTTAGAAAAGGAGAGATAGTGGGAGGTAAGAAAAATAGATGAAACAAGGGGAAATAAAACTAGAAAAAAGAAAAAGGCCTATCGAAAATTGGTTGAACTCAAAACTAAAGTCCAAGGCATCACAGTATCGGGCCACAATCTCTGGTCCCAAAGCCCTTCCACAATGGCAATGAGCTTGAAAACAGAGGGGGATCTGGCCATAGAATAGAAAATATATGCATGTCTTTGTTTTTTGGCATTTGATTTAGAGTAATTTTCAGCAGCTGACTTTTACCATCTGTTCTCACCCATTCAGCAATCGACCAGCACCAACACCTGGTCCCATGCTGCCCCTTCCCCCATCCATTCGGGAAAGGAAGGAACAAGAAAAACCCTCACTTAAACGCAAGATTATAGAAGAATCAGGATTTGGAGGTAGGTGGCTCTTTCAAAATATGGGGAACTCATGAAACTACTCCCCCATTCAGAATCTTATGTAATGCTACAAGAGAGAAGAGATAGGTGCATTTGATTGTATGTGTGTAGGTAAACAAAAAATAAGGAAGATTAACAGCTGGTTCACATTCTTCATTCTCTAGCCCATTTATTATTTTTACTGCCATGTTATAGACTATTTCTGGTCTCTATAACAAAAATATACACACCTGCAGAAGGGCAGGACTGTTTGCCTATTGATGCTGTAGAACACCCCTTATCCCCATACCTCTCAATTGTAAACCTAGTGTGCAAGGCACTACACCACCAGGCTGCTTTTACATTTAATCATTAAATAGCATAAAAACGTAATGGAAGGAATAACTTGAACTTGGCTGCTGTATGATAGCCAATTAAAATACACAGTTACCCAACACACATTTTGTGGTAATACAAGGCGTTGCAATTAATTCCCAGACTTTTTATCCTGTAATGCAGATATTCATATGCAGTCTCATGGTTACTTCATTTCTGTTTTGCAGGATCTTTACCAAAGAAACTGCAGTTCTAGGACACATGCAACAACCAAGGGACTCCCCTTTCCTTTCCTATGACTCACATGTACAATACTACTCTGCTGCTGTAAAAATAATGACAAAAAAATATTTTTGTATTGTTCTTGTATAAAATGTCTTCATTAAAATCATATTCTCTGTAATAGTGTTTTTAATTTATAGCCTATTTAACTCTGTCAGGAAGCCATCATAAACAGCACATGACCAACCACTTTGCCCAGCAAACTGGACAGCATGACTGTCACTACTGATTCCTTTTTCCTTTTAAGGTGGCCACTTTTTAGTAAGCATATTTTACACGAGTTCTGTGATTCAGCTATTTCACACTAGTTTTTCAGGCAAAACCAAATGCAGAACTTGTGAGACCCATATACCTTATATACATCATGATGGAGGAAGCAAGTATACTTGTTGTAAACTCTTTCAACTTGTCATCCATTCAATGTTTATGTAAGAAAAATTTCTACTGAGGAATTAGTCCACTGACTAACTGATATTTCATATTGCATTGTCGTCTAAACAATAAGGCCTCAACCATAATGGAAAGTTCATCTCTTCTTGTACAAACATGGCTTTAAAAAAATATCTGGGAAAGTTGCTGTTTTCTTGATCTTTTGTTTCTTCTTAAATTCAAGAAGAAAGAAGTACTTGTAAGAGGTATCCCTTGATGTGCAATGAAAGCCATACTTGGTCAGGTGCTTTTCAAACTCCTTCACATCTTCAAATCGACTCTCCACCTCAGCTATCTTCATGATGCCCCTGTAATGTGAAAGGTTCGGTTTCTTCAATACACGTCTTAATGGAAAATGTTTAGATTTGTATACTTATAAAATAAGAATCAGTGTCATTCAGCAAGCTATCCAGTCAGAGAAACTTACCCTACCCTCAGCACCCTGTTGCTTTCCACCAAGAAGTCCTTGAGGTTATTACCCATGAGGGAGAGACAGAACACCACCACATCCACAGAGGTTGGTGTTAGGGGAGTGTGGGCCATGTCACATGCTGTCACCTGGGGATTGGCTGCCACCAGGTCAAGGGAGTGAACGCAGCTCTGCGGCACGCGCTGGGCTAATGCTGCCTCTCCACATCCCATATCAGCTACTACCCACTCTCTTGGCCTGCCAAACAGTAATAATAATAATAAACTATTATATTATATTGGGATATAAATTGTAACCAATTTCATGATAAACCATAGTAATAAAATCATCAACGGTTAGTATTACTGTTTCACATTTTAAATCAATATAATAAAAAAACTTGCTTTATTGCCATACTGTGATAACTCATATCAAATATTGTTAAATGCATTATTTTCGTATGCACATCATTATTACATATTTAAGGTTCATCATCATCATTGAGTCCACTGCAGGACAAAGGCTTCCCTCAACCTTCTCCATTCATCTCTATCAGCTGTCTGTCTATTCCAGGTTACTCAAACAAAACTTCCTATCTCATCTCTCCTAGTTTTCTGGCTATCCTGCCTTCTTTTACCATCCATGGGTTGCAATTCTATTACTCTAATAGTCCATCTATTATTTGTTCGTCGCATGATGTGTCCTGCTTCTGTAATAGGCAGGTGGAAAAACAGACAAAGGAAGAGAGTTCCAAAGTTTACCAGTGTAAGGGATGAAAGAGTGAAGATACTGGTTGCATTAGGAAGATGGACAGAATAAGGATGAGAAGAAGTAGAAAGTCTTGTGCAGTGAGGCCGCAGGAGGGTTGGAGGCATGCAGTTAGCAAGTTCAGAGGAGCAGTCAGCATGAAAATAGCGGTAGAAGATAGATAAAGATGCAACATTGCGGCGATGACTTGAAGAATCAAGAGTCAGTTAGTTAGAGGAGGAGAGTTGATTAGGCGAAAAGCTTTAGACTCTACCCTGTTTAAAAGAGCTGTATGAGTTGAGCCCCCCCCAGACATGAGAGCCATACTCTATACATGGGTGGATAAGACCCCTGTACAGAGCAAGCAGCTGAGAAAAGCTGAGGAAGCTGATTTAGCAAGAGTAGAGATATGAAATTGCCAGTTTAGATTTTTAGTAAAGGATAGACCGAGTGTGTTTAATGTGGAGGAGAGGGGAAGTTGAGTGTCATTGAAGAAGAGGGGATAGTTATCTGGAAAGGTTATGTCGAGTAGATAGTTGTAGAAATTGAGTTTTTGAGGCATTGAACAAAACCAGGTTTACTCTGCCCCAATCAGAAACTAGTGAAAGATCAGAAGTTAAGCATCCTATAGCATCTCGCCTTGAATCATTTAATTCTTGTTGGGTTGGGCGTCTGTTGTACAACGTTGAAAAATACAAGGTGGTGTCATCAGCATAGGAGTGGATAGGGCATTAAGTCAGATTTAGGAGATCATTGATGAATAATAGAAAGAGAGTGGGTGATAGGACAGAACCCTGAGGAACACCACTGTTGATAGTTTTAGAAGAAGAACAATGACCTTCCACTACAGCAGCAATAGACCAGTCGGAAAGGAAACTGGAGATGAAGGTACTGAGAGAAGGATAGAATTCGTAGGAGGGTAGTTTAGAAATTAAAGATTTATGCCAGACTCTATCGAAGGCTTTCGATACGTCAAGGCCAACAGCAAAGGTTTTACCGAAGTCCCTAAAAGAGGATGACTGAGATTCAGTTAGGAAAGCAAGATCACCAGTAGATCGGCCTTTATTGAAACCATACTGGCAATCAGAGAGAAGGTTGTGAGCTGATAGATGCCTCATTATCTTCTTGTTAAGGACAGACTCAAAGGCTTCAGAAAGGCAGGAAATCAAAGCTATAGGGCGGTAGTTAGAAGGATTAGAGCGGTCATCTTTTTTAGGGACAGGTTGAATGTGAGCAAACTTCCAGCAAGAAGGATAGGTAGAAGTAGAGAGACACAGACGAAAGAGTTTGACCAGGCAGTGAGCGAGTTCGGAAGCACAGTTTTTGAGAACAGGAGGGACTCCATCCGGACCGTAAGCCTTCCAAGAATCAAGGCCAGAGAGGGCCTGGAAAACGTCATAATAAAGAATTTTAATTTTAGGGATGAAGTAGTCAGAGGGTGGAGGAGTAGGAGGAATATGCCCAGTATCATCCAAAGTAGAGTTGGTAGCAAAGGTTTGAGCGAAGAGTTCAGCTTTAGAAAAAGAAGAGACAGCTGTGGGGCCATCTGATTGAAGTAAAGGAGGGAAAGATGAAGAAGTAAAATTGTTAGAGATATTATTGGCTAGATGCCAGAAATCACAAAAAGAGTTAGAGTTGGAAAGACTTTGACATTTTCTATTGATGAAAAAGTTTTTAGTAAGTTGGAGAATAGATTTGGCATGATTACGGACAGAAATATATAGAGCATGAGTTTCAGCAGATGGATGGCTACAGTACCCGTTTGTGAGCAGCCTCTCTATCATTGACAGCACGAGAACAAGCAGAGTTAAACTAGGGCCTTTTAGCTTTAGTATTAGAGAAAGTATGAGGAATATATAGCTCCATGCCAGAGATAATCACCTCTGTTATGCGCTCGGCACAAAGAGAAGGATCTCTGACATGGAAGCAATAATCATCCGAAAGAAAATCAGAATAGTACTGCCTCAGGTCCTCCCACTTAGCAGAGTTGAAATGCCAGAAGCACCTATGCTTAGGCTGGTCCTGAGGCTGCACTGGAGTGATAGGACAGGTAACGGAAATAAGATTGTGATCGGAGGAGCCCAACGGAGAGGAAAGTTTAACAGAGTAAGCTGAAGGGTTGGAAGTTAGGAAAAGATCAAGAATGTTGGGCGTGTCTCCAAGGCGGTCAGGGATACGGGTAAGGAACTGCACTAGCTGCTCTAGGTCATGAAGAATAGAAAAGTTGAAGGTTTGTTCACCAGGTTGGTCAGTGAAAGAAGATGAAAGCCAAAGCTGGTGGTGAACATTGAAATCCCCTAAAATGGAGATCTCAGCATAAGGAAAGTGAGATAGGATGTGCTCCACTTTAGAAGTCAAATAGTCAAAGAATTTTACATAGTCAGAGGAATTAGGTGAGAGATATACAGCACAGATGAATTTAGTTAGAGAGTGACATTGAAGTCTTAGCCAGATGGTAGAAAATTCTGAAGATTCAAGATTGTGGGCACGAGAGTAAGTAATGTCGTTACGCACATATGCGCAACAGCCAGCTTTGGATTGAAAATGAGGATAGAGAAAGTAGGAGGGAACAGAGAAGGGGCTGCTGTCAGTAATCACAGACAACTGTGTTTCAGTTAGGAAGAGAAAATGAGGTTTAGTGGAGGAGAGATGGTGTTCCACAGATTGGAAATTAGATCTAAGGCCACGAATGTTGCAGAAATCGAGAGTAAAAGTATTAGAGGAAGTGTCAAGACACCTGAGGTTGTCAGCAGAGGGGCAGTCCAACTTGGGGACATTTGTCTTCAACTTTAGTCTGCTCCCTAATCCATGATTCCTATTTCTCCATGTTATACCAAGCATTATTCTCTCCATTCCCATTTGGGCACTTTGAAGTTTTACTTCCAGAGCTTTCGTAAGACTCCAGGTTTCTGATCTATATGTTAGAACAGGTAGAATGCATTGATTATATGCTTTTCTCTTCACTGATAATGGGAGATTACTTTTCATAACATTGTTTTGTCTACCGAAAGCACTTCATCCCATACCTATTCTTCTTTTGATTTCTTTTTGATGATTTAAACATGCATCATATTTTTTTTCCTAAGTAAATTTATTCCTGGACACATTCTATTACTTCATAATCTATTTTTAATTTCATGATTTAGTATGCAATTGTTGGACATCACCTTAGTTTTCTTCACATTCATCTTTAAACCCACTTTCTGGTTTTCTCTGTGCAACTGCAAAATCATGTTGCCATAAAAACAATACATCAGCAAATCGAAGATCACTAAGATATTCTCCATTTATCTGAACTCCAGACTTTTCCCAGTCCAAGTTCTTAATTCTTCTAAAACCGCTGTGAACAGTTTTAAGAAAAATAGTGTTGCCTTGCCTGACACCTATCTGCATTGATATTTTACCACTAACCTTGTGTAGTTTTATAGTGGCAGTACTTTCCTTATAAATGTCTTCTAATATCTTAACTTATGTTTCCTCTACCCCTTGTTTCCTAAGAGCTTTCATAACTGCTAAGGTTTCCACTGAGTCCAAGGCTTTTTCACAGTCTATGAAAGCCAAGCATATCGGTTTAGTGTAATCTATATATTTTTTGAACTACTTGATTAATGACATAGATGTAATCAGTTGTTGAAAGACTTCTCCGGAATCCTGCTTGCTCTTTTGGCTGGTTTGAGTCCAGTGTTGCAGTAATCTTATTCATGAGCACTTCAGTTAAAAGCTTGTTTACTAAAGACAGTAGACTTATTAGACAATAATTTTCTAGATCTTTCATGTCAACTTTCTTATGAATTAGCATTATTATAGCATTTTTCCAAGTACAAGGTCTTCTCAATTTACATGAGTATTGTGTTCCTGGAGCATTCACGTATTTTGAATTTTATGTAATGTAAACATAATTTTTGCACATAGTGTAAATACATGTAAAATCTATTCCATCACATTATTCTAAGGAAATTGTGTAATTAAAGCAAAACTACAAGCTTTTTTTACATTGTTTTAAACCATAGATCCATATTTTAAACTCGTGTAAAATGACAGGTTACTGTACTTGGTACAGAACAGGTTTGCAAGCATTTGGTAAAAGTTACTTAGTTAATACAAAAAAAGTAAGCATCAGAAATCAAAGGTCATATGGCACTATGTAAAGCGAAAAGGCAGACAGCAGAGCAAAGAGATGATGCTAAAGCAAACTATGGGAGAGGGAAAGAACAGTTAGTTGTTATTAATTAGATCAGGATATGGGTTTGTCTAAGTTGAAATGTGGTGATTCTGTAAGAATATCATTAAAGTGGGGCGTCAGGATAGATGAGTTAAGTGAGGGAAAGCTGTAGTTCGGGTAGCAGTGTAACAAGGACGAAAAAGAAGAATGTGGCATACAGAGAGAGTGGTATTACAAGTCATACAAAGGGTTGGTGGGGAGTGTATCATAAGATAAGAGTATGTAAGGTTGGTGAGGCCTATACGTAATCATGTAAGTGCAGTCTCCCACCATCTATTCTTATGACATGGGTCTGACCAAGGAGAGATGGATGGTTTAACTGCTACTCAAGATTTTTATCTTTAACACATCTAATAAGTACACATAGGAAAGAAGTCAAAACTATACTTTTTACTAAGCCACTTGATGATTAAATCCAAGGGATTGACTGGCCACTGGCGGACTTGTGCCTGGTAGCCCTGGTGGTAGGCATCAAAAGCTGCTGGATCCCTTTTGAAGAGCTGCGTTGCTTCTGTGCTGCTCTTGGTATACAGTTCTTGATTTACCATTCTAAGTAAAGAAAATAAAGTCAGACAAGTGCTGAAAGTGAGGTAATATTTTCTAAAACTACGGTTTGAGGTTAGTGGTGGCCACCACCTCAAAGCTGAAAGGACAAGGAAAAGAGATTAATACAGGTGGGCCTACAAAGTTGTTGAGATAAAAACAAATGTTGATCAGCCAAAAACAGATCATAAACAAGTTACAAAACACGCACAACCAAAAATTTAATGAAAGCAACTTTGAGGAATGAAGACTACAGTACAGAATAAAGAAGACAAAGATGTGCGAGTTATCTAGATCACAAGAAATGTGTAACACATTCAGGTTTGTAGTCACGCTTGGAGGAATTGTCACTATTTACATATATTTTTGTCAAAAAATTTGAATGGGGTAACCCTAACAAGCTGAATGAAGTATCCTTATTACTTGTCAGGAATGTCACTATTTTTACAAATTACCTTAAATTAACTAAAAATAAATCATGAGATAATTAGGTCTAGAATAGAAAACAACCATCTAATCATGTTTTATGAAGACTTGTCAAACCATTTTGAAATGCAGTATTTTCGTTCATGAGGAATTCAGTAAAGAGCAATTCACTTTTATAAGTAAAATTTATACAAAAATAAAACTATGTATTCATGATGATGAATCTGTAAAAAAATCTAACTTAAAAACATATGTATTAATTGTTTAAAAATTCTCCATCCAAAATTATGATAGTATAAAATCTGCACTTAAACTCTTGCTTGACATCGTCAAGGAGGATGTTGAGCCAATATCGCACTACACCATAGAACATCATGGTAGCAGGAGTGAGAGTAATGTCACCCAGCGATATTCCATCATTGCTTTGGTTTCAGTCAGTATTCCACTGTGGGAGACATCCTTAATACCTAATATTAACAAGTGCAGTGATGGATTAAAAGATATTAAGAGACAAGAAAGCCTTGAAAATCTGAGATGTGGATCTCCTCATCATTCAGACAGCAAATGCAAACCCTTCCACATCAACTAAACTATTATTAATATACATACCGTTAATAGGCTATAATTAATATATTGTCTTCAAATACCAGAAATAGGCTATTATTTTACTATATCTTCTTTAAAACATCAGTAATAGGCTATTTATCATCTTTACATACCCGTAATAGGTTATAATTACTATATTGTCTTCACATTCTGGTTGGTAATAAGCAATAATCAAAATATCCTCAAATACTGGTAATGTTACAATCAACATTTCTTCAAATACCAGTAATAGGTTATAATTAATGTCTTCAAATACTGGTAATAGGCCATAATTAATATATCATCTTCAAATACTGGTAATCGGGTATAATAAATATATCTTTAAATAACTTTTTTTTTTATATATCACAGACCATTGCTGCCAGTAGGCTTTATAGAGGCAAAGATGAACTTGCCTCTTGCCTGTTATTTGGCATAGGTTTTGAGATTTTTTATAATGATAAACTATAATTAATACAGCTACACTCAACTCTCGATTCAACGAACCTCCATTCAAAGTACTCCATATACTACCAGACAGGTGGACAGGATCATTCAAAAACTCTGCTGCTTGAAACATCTATCTGCTAGATGGCAGAGCGAGTGGTGCGGCTTCCCACCAAATTAAGCATGTAGCATCAGTCACTGTTTATCTCCCAACCTAACTACTCGGTCTAGTTGTATTTGTGATTATTTCGCGTTATTTTTCTCCATTTTACCCTGCAATGTGCCTCCCAAGGTTCAGAAAAAGAAGCGTGTGAACCTTAATGTTATGCAGAAACTAGAATTAATTGGAAAATTAGAAAAGGGAACGAGTGTTATGAAGGTGTGTGAGGAGTATGGTGTAAAGAAACAAACTGTGTCTGATATATGAAAATCTAAAGAAAAATGACAGAAGTACACCTCCAGTTATTGGGTGGATGCATCTGTGTCTAAGAGTGATAGAGGAGGTCCTTGCAAACACATGAAAACAGGTAAAGATAATTCACTCGATATTGCAGTGATGAAGTGGTATGTGTAACAGCGCTCAAGTAGTATAAATGTGCGTGGGGTAGAGATCCTTGCCGCTGCCTCTAAACTTTTCCAACCACTTTAAGGCTAGTGATGGGTGGCTGTGGCATTTTAGGAATCGCCAGGGTTTATTTAATACTCTGGTGCGTGGTATATTTTCATGCCATTATTGTTTTCTAATGATATGTATAATGATAATGATGTATAAAACGAGGTTTGAGTGTATTGTCTTTAAATAACGGTAATATAATATTAAAAATATAAAAAAAAACTGATAATAGGCTAAACTTAATGTCATCAAATACTGGTATTACAGGTTCACAGTCTTTTATCCAAAATTCTGAAAACCAAAAATTTTTTCCAGGATGAAGTCTGCACATCAAAGCTTATCAGACAAAAGTCACCTCTGCTGCTCACCGATGTTTAGTTTATTTTTTAACTTTAAAGACTGAAAATGTCAAAAAGAACTGCAGATTCCCTATGGATAACATTGAGAAACAGAAAAGGGAGCATCTGTCATTATCAATAGCAGATAAAGTAGTTATTGCAGAAGCTTGATCTTGGTGTACCTGTGCGGCGTCTTACTAAAGATTATAGTGTGGGAGCTACCACCATATACGAGCCAAACAAACATAAACATAAGTTGTTGAAGTTTTACAGTGACAGTGATGACCAGAAACTAATGAAAAATGGGGAAACGCTGCATAGTGAAAAAAACAAAACAAAGATTGATGAATTTGCCAAGATGGTATCTGATGAAAACCTTAATCCTGAGCAAATATACAATGCTGATGAAAAAGCTCTCTACTGGCTGAGCACTCTATCACTGAGTCACCTGGTCCCATATATTGTTTTATCTAAAAAACGTTAAAATATACACTAATACTCTTCTATTCCGATATCAAAAAAGTATCTAGTCCCAAGGTTTTTGGATAAGAGATTGTGATTTTGTATATATATATTTTTTCATGCTATTGGAGAACCGGTCAAGGGCAATAACAACGATATAAAAGAAGCCCACTGTTGCAGGTCTCTTGATACTCCTCTCTTAAATGAGTTCACGTCATAGGAAGGTGGAAATACAGATTCAGGTAGAGTTCCAGAGTTTACCAGTAGAAAGGAAGAAAAGAGTGAATATACTGGTTAACTCTTGCATAAGATAGGTGAACAGAATAGGGATGAGTGAATAGAAAATTGTGTGAGGCAAGGCAGTGGGAGTGGGGGAGGCATGCAGTTAGCAAGTTCAGAAGAGCAGTTAGCATGAAAATAACAGTAGAAGATAGCAAGAAATGCAACATTGCGGCAGGGGTGTAAGAGGAAGGGAGTTAATAAGAGTTTTAGTAAAGGATAGCCCGAGGATGTTCAGTGTAGAAAAGGGGGACAGGTGTGTGTCATCGAAGTAGAAGGGATAGTTGTCTGGAAGGTTTTGTCTAGTGGATAGATGAAGGAATTGAGTTTTTGAGGCAATGAACAACACAAGGTTTTCTCTGCCCCAATCTGAAATTAAGGAAAGATCAGAAGTAAGGCGTTCTGTGACGTCTCCAAGTGAGTCATTTACTTGTTTCTGGTTTGGGCGTCTGCAGAAAGACATGGAGAAGTGCAAGGTAGAGTCCTCAGCATATGAGTGGATAAGACACTGAGTAAGATTGAGGTCATTGATGAATAATAGGAAAAGAGTGGGTGATAGGACCAGAACCCTGAGGAACACCACTATTGATAGGTTTTAGGGGAAGAACAGTGGCCATCTACCACAGCTGCAATAGAACGAGTCAGAAAGGAAATTAGAGATGGAGCAGAGAGAATACAAACCAAAAGAGGGAAGTTTAGAAATTAAAGCTTTGTGCCAGACTCTATCAAAAGCTTTTGATATTTCTAAGGCAACAACAAATGTTTCACCGAAACCCCCAAAAGAGGATGAACTAGAGTCAGTAAGAAAAGCCAAAAGATCGCCAGTAGAGCATCAAGATTGGAAGCCATACTGACGATCAGATAGAATCTTCCTGTTAAGGAGACTCAAAGACTTTAGAAAGGCATGTATTAAAGCAATAGGACAGTAGTTTGAGGGATTTTGGCTGTCACCCTGTTTTGGAACAGGTTTTAATTTATGTAGGCATACTTCCAGCAAGAAGGATAAGTGGAAGTTGATAGGCAGAGACGGAAAAGTTTGACCAGGCAAGGTGCGAGCACGGAAGCACAGTTTTTGAGAACAATAGGAGGAACTCCATCAGGACCATATGCCTTCCGAGGGTTAAGGCCAGCAAGGGCATGAGAAACATCATTACGAAAGATTTGAATATTAAGCATGAAGTAGTCAGAGTGTGGTGGAGAAGGAGGAAAAAGCCCAGAATCATCCAATGTGGAGTTGTCAGCAAAAGTTTGAGCAAAGAGTTCAGCCTTAGAGATGGCAGGGGTGCCATCTGGGTGAAGTAAGGGAGGGAAAGATGAAGAAGAGAAATTGTCCGACATATTTTTGGCTAGATGCCGGAAGTCACGAGGAGAGTTAAAACTAGAAAGATTGACATTTATTAATGAAGGAGTTTCTGGCTAATTAGAGAACAGATTTGGCATGATTTCGAGCAGAAATATAAAGAGCATGAGTACCGTGAGATGGAAGGCTGAGGTACCATTTGTGAGCCACCTCTCTATCATCTATAGCTAAGTTGAACCAAGGTTTGTAAGCTTTGGCCCTAGAGAAAGTGTGTTGAATGTACGCTTCTATGCCAGAGACAATAATCTCTGTTATGTGTTCAGCACAGAAGCAATAATCATTCCATGGAAAATCAGAATAGTACCTCCTCAGGTCATCCCACTTAGCCGAGGTATAATGCCCGAAGCACCTCTGCTTCGGTGGGTCCTGAGGCGGTACTTGAGCGATAGGACAAGATACTGAAATAAGGTGGTAATCGGAGGAGCCCAACGGAAAGGACAGTTTGACAGAATAAGTGGAAGGATTAGAGTTAAGGAAAAGGAATAGGCTATAATAACTGTAACCAAATACCAGTAATAGACTACTAAATATGTCTTCAATATCAGATAATAGGCTATAATTTATATATCATCTTCACATACTGGTAACTAAACTATAATTAATATTTCATCATCAAAATTTAAATATTGGTAACAAAAAAATGTAAAATATGTCCTTGCTCCATCACTTCAACGCATGTATGGACTGGGTACTGGGCAGAGTTGTGGATCAAAGTCACTATTTGTCGGCAATACCAAGATCGCTGATCTTGGTTTTGTTGATAATGCAGTAATCTTCGTTAAGTCACTGGAAGTTCTGGTGATGGCTCTCGAGGCACTGTATGAGGAGGTGAAACCTTTAGGACTTCAGGTCCTCTGGTCCAAAACTAAGGTTCAGGTGTTTGGAGGCTTACTAGATGAAACAGTATAGTCTATTCATGTGTGTGGCGAGGACATCCATATCTTGGACAGCTTCAAATACCTTGGTCCATAACAATGGTGGGTCACGTCAAGAAGTCTTACAGCAGATTTGCCTGGCCCATGGTATTATGTACTTGCTTAGCACGAGTATCTGGCATTGTTGGTACCTAGGCAGGCAGACAAGAATTTGGATTTCCAAGTCTCTGGTGATCCCTGTCTTACTGTATGACTGTGAGACATGGACCCTGAAGAGGCGAATTGACATTTTTGGTAATAAGTGCCTTTGTAGAATCATGGGGTGACATTGTGTCACATCAGCGATTGCTCCGTGAGACTGAATCAAGGCCTTTTACCAGCATAGTTCGCCAACATTAACTCCAGCTATATGGGCATGTGGCATGTTACCCAGGAGCAAATCCTGCTTGTCGGGTTGTCTCTGAAAGGATGGAGGAGGCCAAGGGGGTGCCCACAAAGTTTGTGGCTGGGGCAAGTCGATGCCTCCTGTAGGGAAAGGGGAGCTGCATGGAGACTCGCTCGAGATGATCCCCAGGGTTGGTGTCGAAGGGTGCGCAAGGCGATGCACCCCCCGGTGCCGCAATGATTGCTTGATTAATTGATAATTGTGACAAAAAATAAATAAAACCAGCAGTGAATGCCCTCGGTGGTGCAGTTGCCAGATGTCGCCAGAACAAAATAATCTGAAAACAGCAGCACTACTTCCCAGCGCTACTGTACATGTAACAATATATGATACTAAAGAAGAAAATGTAAAGTAAGTGATATACAAGTTTCAGAAAAAGTCAGAGAGGAGTAAACTAGGGACAGAAAATTTATTGTAAAAGACTGGCATATGCAAGATAAAAACTATGTGGTAGATTTTGTGCTACAAGACAAATACATTTCCTGGTCATAGGATACATAATTAGCAAATAAACAGGTATCAATTTATGTACACTAATATGTGAATAATGAAGAAAAAATGGCTTCAAAGTAAAAAGTATTAAATTAAAAATAGCCACATTATCATCATTTGCCAATAGTTACTTGGCTGAGCCCTCACCTGAATTTGGCTGCCATCAGTCTCCCTTCCATCCTCTGCTTAAGTGTGTCAGCTGGGCTAGAAGGAAACTTTGGTTTCTCCCTCTGTATGCTTGCAGCTTCTTCCAGCAACTTGGCCACTTTTTCTCGGTTAAATCTATCACCCTTTTTGACAGATGTTGTAAGTTCTTGACTGGCATCTAAATTTTTTCCAGAATTTAATTTCTTACGGTTTGTTTTGGCACTCTTCATTTTCTTCCTTTCATTTAAATCTTTACTTTTTTCTTTATCTTCACTGCCCCATTCAGCTGAATCCTCACAATTTTTAATGTCTAACATTTCTTGCCTATTGCTCCCCTTTAAATCATCATCATCACCATCATCATCATCATTACTCATCTCTTGCCCCAAGTCTGGAGTTTTGAAGCGACTAAAATTTAGACTAGATAAGAGAGCACCCAAGTCATTTTTAAATTCTTCACTACACTCTTCATCACTGTCAAAAACTAGTTCTTCTTCATTCTCTTTTACCTTCTTTGAAGATTTCTCTCCAATTTTCTGTTTCTTCAACTTGGCCTTCTTGGAATTTGAAACACAGTCTTTGACTTTTAATAAATCAGAATTTTCTTGGATTTTTTCTTTCTTTTTCTTTTTCTTTTTGGTTCCATCTTCAGCAATAACTTTTTCATATTTATCTACAGGCAAAGAACTTTCTATGCCATTCTTTTCTTCAATATTTTCTTCATCACTTTTTGCACTTTTGACTTTGTTTATATTTTCAACTTTCTCATTGCTTACATGCTGATGGCTATTACTTTCAAGACATGACTGTGCTTCAACACCACTTGACAAAATAGTGTCTGAAGGAGTGTTGATAGATTTCTTGTTCTTCTTTTTCTTAACATTTACATTATTGGCAAGTGAATGATGGGAGTTAATTTTGCTCCCATGACTGTTGACAGGCTCCACGTCTTGCATGGTATTTTGATGAGACGTGTCTGTACTATTTTTCTCGTTATCTGTGTTGTCTTCTTCAGGTACATTCTTGTGTGTATGTTCTAATAATTTGGATTTCTTCTTCTTCTTCCTTTTCCTTTTAACTTCTTTGGTTTGACTGGACTGTGCCTCTTCGTTTGATGTGTTAGCTTGGGATGCCTCTTTGCTCTTCCCAATCTTCATTATATCTTTTTGCTTAGATTCAGTTGTGTCTCCTGAGTCTGCCTGTGCCAGTTTATCTTCTTTTTGTCTTATATTTAACTCTTTGTACTTGTTGTTTTTCCTTTTCTTCTTCTGTTTCATTGGTGACTTAGTGTCAGCTTCAATCTGAATTTCAGAGGAATGGTTCTGATTATCTTCCTGATGTGAGAATAATTCCGTGGTGTTGGTCTTCCCTTGGTCATTTTTTGTGTTTTTTGATCCATTTCTAGAAGGTTCTTTTATGCCATTTACTTTCTTTTTTTCAGGTCCTGTATTGATCATAATTGTTTTCTTTTTCTTGAAGGCTTGTTGTCGAGCCTGACTATTAGCTGGCTGATCTTTCTCAAGTGTACCATCACCATCATGCTTCCTCTTCCTATTGTTGGGTTTCTTTTTGACATTTGTCTCTCCTTTGATATCTATGCCCTAAAAACAAAGAATTGCTTTAGTTATTGAAAGTACTCATTTATATTTCAACAATAAAATTAGTTATCAGGAACCTTGGCAGTAATATATACTTCAATAAATCAAGTGGATAAGATATATGAATTGAACCATATGCTGTTAAATTATCTATTGACATAATCACCAAGGTATAAATTTTACAATACACACACACACACACACACACACATATATATATATATATATATATATATATATATATATATATATATATATATATATATATATATATATATATATATATATATAATATATATATATATATATATATATATATATATATATAATATATATATATATATATATATATATATATATATATATATATATATAATATATATGTATATATATATATATATATATATATATATATATATATATAATATATATATATATATAATATATATATATATATATATATATATATATATATATATATATATATAATATATATATATATATATATATATATATATATATATATATATATATATATATATATATATACACAGTGGTGAGATTCAAAAATTTTAAATAAATAGGTTCTCTCACTACAGGTCTCACTAACAATAGGTTCTCTCACTACAATAGTCTCTAGCAGCAAACCATGCTGGCTGGCCCGATATACATATGCCTATATATGACATATTTATAGATTCAAATGGTTATCAAAATGATCTCGACATATTTAAGATCACCATTCCTTATGTCGTGAGGCGTGACTACAGAAAATAATAACTACAGCCTCAAAAAAAAATCAAATCCTACCAGCTACAGTGGTGTCTACAAAAGTGGAGATGTAAACAAAACGTTTGAATCAGTGATGCCACATTCTCTTCCCCTTCCTCACTGAGACTCAGTGTTACCAACTCCAAATAACTTGAGAAATATACCCTATTTGACGGCATATAAGACGCACTATTTTCCCCAAAAAAGGCTCCCAAAATCACCCCTGCATCTTATATGTGAAGACAAGGCCTCCGACGCTCACTACAGGAGGCTTATTTTACCCCAGATGGTCATACAATACCGACGCTTTAATTGGCTGAATCAGTACGTACGGCTATTCTATCATGACGCGCGAAATTTAAACTCATAAACAATGCAGCGGAATTTCGCGAAATGGCGAAAATATACGCGACATCAAAATTAATAGGTCTTACAGAAAAAACTGCAAAATACCGGGACCGCGAAAACTGAACCACAATATATATATATATATATATATATATATATATATATATATATATATATATATATATATATATATATATATATACATATATACACTAATTCCTCGTTGTATCGTGGTTCATTTTTCGCAGTCCCGGTATTTCGCTGTTTTTTCTGCAAGACCTATTATTTTTTATATCCCGTATATTTTCGCCATTTCGCGGCATTCCGCAGCATTGTTTATGAGTTTAAATCACAATAGAATAGCCGTACATACTGATTCAGCCAATCAGAGCGTCGGTATTGTTTTCTCGGCCACTGATTGGCTGTTATGTTCAAGGGGCTGATTTCACAGTTGCTTCTTATAGTTGTGATCATTACCAATGAACAGTGATCTCCACCACCATCAACAAATCCGATTTCACAGTCATCTTTCGCGGTGTTGTTTGTTTGTATCAATACCTGAAATTGGAACCTTTGGTAATGCAGGCTTGGTAGCTGGGGGACCTCCCAACGGAGCTTAACAAAGCAACTTTTTAGCAAAAAAATTAATTTCTTATCCCCATATAGTTATATTATATCCTGAAATATATGTGAAAAAATATTAAATACAGCAACACGTTGTAGGGGTTTGATATGAAAATTTTTGAGAAAAATGTGGATGGCAGCTTGAATGCATCAGTCAACGAGGGAGAGAAAAAGATAAGTTTTTGGAAAACAGTATCCTCTTATTTTCAAGACAAAATTATATTATTCTGATGGATATCGATGTGTTTTGAATTAATATGATAACCATTTCTCGGCAAAATGATCAAACCAAAAATAAATCAACCCTAACCATACCTAACATCCTAACCAGGGTGTCGCCCGCTGGACCCCCTAATCATTTAAATTTTAATATTACGGTTATTTCTTAATATGCTTACCTAGTTCAACTATCTAAATTCTCAGAAAGATAAAAGATCTACACAATGAAATAGGTAAGGATGGCTGGAGGATGCTATTTACCGAAATACTGAGAAAAATAATAGTTGGGTTGATTTGATAATGTGGCAGTTATATCAGCGTCAGGAAACCAGTGCAAGCTGTGAACAACCTTCAAGGTAAAAATTATCTATTGCTCTTGCTCTCTCTCAATATCTTTTATGTGTTTAATGTGTTTTTATTATTTCAAGTATACATGTATATGGAGTCTCAAACAAACACTTGGGTGCTGTATGTTCTAAATATAAATTCTGGAATTCCTTTAAGTGCTTTGACAGTTCGTTGCACGATACAATGTTTACACAACATGTACTAGACGGTTGTGTATATATCTTTGGCTATATGGAATAGCTATTTGCATGGCGGTCGTATAAAGAGACTTTTCTCCTTATGTGCACGATGGTCGTGTAAATATCATCGGCCAGCTCAGACGGAAACATTTCTGGAAATTTACCAGTTATTTTATTTGCATATATACAATTTATCTTGACTAAATTAATAATTTTCCAAAACTTTTGAAGGTTAGTGGAAAACATGTATGATAAAAGAAAAATACTCCATAATATAGGAACGAAACATGAGTACGTTGATGAAATGAATCTTTACCACAATTGGCTGAGAAAAAAAACATTGTTTCTGAATAAGACCGCAAACTTCTAACGAGTATTTACCTCAAAATCAGTTGAATCATCAAAAATCAGAAAACAAATTCTTTTTCAATTACTTGAGAACCTTTCCACAAATTAACCCCATTAATTCTGGGACCTAAGCCCCCATTAATTAACAACCTAAACTGAAGTAATAGAGATATTGCGTGACTACGTCATCGTACTTCCGGTCCGCCACATTGGAGCACAACTTGTTGACATGTCGCATGAAGCTCGGTACCAAGAGAAAATTCGCTTATTACATGGTCAGGACCATTACAATTTATAGACTAATGAGTTTAGAACTGAGATTAAACTTCCATCTATTGAATTTGGTGACATTTTAAACTTTTTTGTTGTTTAAACCAGCTTTTATACTGGAAAATAGATGAAAGGTTACAAAGCTCTCGAAGCCTACAACTATTTCACCCTTTCTTACAGAGGTGAAGTTAAAAAAGTATGGAAACAGAATTCTTATATTGGCTAGGGTAAGTAAATAATCATCTTAAGATGTGAATGGGTTAGCGATCTAGGTAAACCCAATAATGGTACTATTTTCTGGATAGCCAAGGAAAAAATTGCATTTTTTTTTTTTTTTTTTTTTTTTTTTAAGATTTTGCCTTGTAACTTTTTCCAGTTTCAATCAACTGAAGTTATAAGGACATATATGGCTTAGTGACATAGTGGCTTCAGAATGTGAATTCAATGATTTAGAGCCAAGTTATTAAGCCCTGTGGGAAATTGGGCCCCAGCTAGGAGGATATTACTTGAGTTCTGGTTAGTTTAGGTTAAATTAGGTTGGGTTAGTTAGTTAGGTTTACCCAGTTCATCTTAGATTTTTTTTCGGACATTTTTGCGTACATCTCTATTTCGTCTTCCCTCACCCAAAAACCCCGATTTCCCACAGGTCTCCCAAGATCATTGGGCATGAGGGGTAGGCATAACTTGAAAACTAGCCATTTGTGAAGGAAAAGAGGTAGAAAATCAATCAATTCACTACATGTATCACCAGAAAAACATAAGGCACATCACAAAATCGTTGCATGAGTGAAATTGCAAATTGACCATCATTTATTTATCAAAAAACATCGCGGAATACATTTGTGTAGAACAAATTTATTATTTTTTTATATAAATGAAATAACTTACCGCTAGTGAAATGTTTAGATCATACGCGGGTGTGCTCACATTTTTCGTAAAGATATTGGCAACCCATTTAGCTCGCCTTTTTCGTAGCAATTGTGTGTGTTCTGGGCCCTCCCATGTGTTGACTTTGGGGAGACAAAATAAAGATACACCACTGTCCTTCTTGGAACGACTGTTGCAATTAATTACTGCACAATAAGGCATGTTCAAGCAATTAATTGGTATTATTTTACATCTTCACCATAACGCTCTAGAGAATTCAGGGTTATATTTTTACATTACCTGATGCATTTTGAGAAGATTTTCTTAATTACATTTCCGTCGCAAATTCTTAGTTTGTGAGATATTAAAAAAATAAAGTTTAGTTTGGTTTAAACAAGGTTCTGTTATTTGTCAATATAGGTTAAGATTTGGTTAATATAGGTTATGTTATGTTAGGTTAATATAGAAGCTATCAAATGTTCTCTATGACCAAAAGTAGGGAGTTGAACGAGGTGCAGTCCCAAGACGCAGATGTAAACAAACCCCATTATGGTGAAGATGTAAAATTTTACCAATTAATTTAGCTATATACCATCACAGTAACAGGAGCGTTGTGCTCCGAAATGGCGGCATGACTCTCCCACGCAAAACAGTGACGTCACGAGCAACCCATCTATACTAGAATGGCAAATTATATTATATTTGCTACTTTATTTATCAGTAATTTATGCATGAAGAGGTCCACATGACTACTTGGTCTCCGCCTGGACACTCACATCAAGGCCCTGCAGACAAGGAGGCATTTGTAACGAATGTGGTATTTCATAGCTCTGAACACATGTAACGTTGTATGATGTTATAGATTACCGGGTACTTGAAGACTTCTTCACCCCAGTCAGGAATAGGGAAGCTGAGGCTCATGCTTGTTGTTGTTTAGGGCTACGAGAGGCTCATGCTGGATACTGTTGGCTGTGATCTTAGTCTTGTTGTTGGAACTTTGATCTTGATCTTGATCTTGATGTCACAAGAGTAAGAATGAGTTGAAGAATTATAGGCCAATTGCCCTTGTGAACACAGTAGGCAAAGTCTTCTGTGCTGTGTTGAATGACAGATTGTGTAAATGGATTGAGAGAGTAAGAGTACTGGGTGAAGAGCAAAATGGTTTCAGAGTGGACAGAAGAGCAGAAGATAATGTATTTGTCGTGAATGAAATGATTGCAAGAAAAAAGAATGAGGGAGGCAAGCTGTATTTAGGATTTCTAGATATAGAGAAAGCTTACGACAGGGTAAATAGAGAAATGCTTTGCAGAGTTTTAGAAAAGGTTGGGCTAAGTG
>JAPQNM010000002.1:11305781-11335781 GCA_029783475.1 Metacarcinus magister
ATTCCTGGAGAACCTTTATATGAACCCTTAGGAAGCCCATCACCATAATAGTATAGTACAAAAAAAAGCATCAAGAAAGTGGTATATAGACATGAATACCTTTCTCTATACATTATATACACTCTATTAAACTTCCTTAACGGCATTACAAAAAATAAAACTACCGAACATTCATAAAACTTGCATACAAACAACGAAGAAAGAACCCAACTGAAGACTTTAATAGGAGTCGTATTTTTGTACATCTTTCCACCTCGTATAAACAGAAGAAGAAAAAAAACAAGACCCAGAGACTATCACTACATATTTGAACGGAGATATAAATAGAATACAAAAAACAGAGACAGCAATATAGACTTTCCTGGTTTAGTATATACACATCTTTACGTAACTCTTCCCACCTTGAAAACAGGGAAAGACTCTTGATCTGTATAGTCGGCGCGGGAGGAGATGAGAAGTGAAAGCATCTCATGTGGGAATTTTCAAATCTTGGCGCTTCATACTCTGGGGAACATTTGAGTTATATACGATGCGTCGCTTTTATTAACTGTGTTTACAATAGACTCTGCTGGAGATGGTGAGAGGTTGGTTCAATACATGGTGAAGAAGGAGGAGGAAGAGGAAGAGGAAGAGGAAGAGGAAGAGGAAGAGGGAGAGATCACGATAGCTGCAGAGTCTGTTTAAGAAATCCTTCTCCTCGCTGCCTCTGACTTCATTCCACACACAAAGCCAGAAATCCGCGTCATGTTACAGCAGGTCATAACAAGAAGCCACTTTATGAAGACGAAGGAAATAAAACTGTAAAAATAGCCTCTTATTCAAAGGCAGAACGGGTGTAGACTATATCTCTCTCTCAAAAATACACATACATATATACATACACACACACATATATATATATATATATACGTACACAGGGATACACAGACACATATTTTCTCTATCTTTACCACCTCGCTCACGCTCTCTGATCCTTCTTGTCTTCAGGTAACACGCCCACATCCCGCCCTATTCTCTATCTCTTCCAGCCGCTATTCTCTCTCTCTCTCTCTCTCTCTCTCTCTCTCTCTCTCTCTCTCTCTCTCTCTCTCTCTCTCTCTCTCTCTCTCTCTCTCTCTCTCTCTCTCTCTTTCTCTCTCTCTCTCTCTCTCTCTCTCTCTCTCTCTCTCTCTCTCTCTCTCTCTCTCTCTCTCTCTCTCTCTCTCTCTCTCTCTCTCTCTCTCTCTCTCTCTCTTTCTCTCTAACATATCATACTTAATGTAACACACGAGCGCTCTGTACACACACACACACACACACACACACACACACACACACACACACACACACACACACACACACACACACTGCCTCGTTCCCCTTGCAACACCCTCACCCACTTCTCTCTCTCACTCTCTCTCGACAGAAATCCATCGCTTCTCCCGAACATCAATTTCTCTCTTTCTCCCACTCACTCTACCTGCCTCCTCCTCCTCCTCCTCCTCCTCTTCACACTCTCTCCCTTTAGCTTCCTCTCCCTTTCCTCCTCCTCCTCCTCCTCCTAAACCTCTTCCTCCCTTTTCCGTTCTTCACTCACACACTCTCTCTCTTTCTCTCTTTTTCTCTAACTCCTTATGTTTTTTCTCTCTCTCGCAATATGTCTCGCAAAAGATCGCTAATTGATGTAACAGGAAGGACAGGTCAGTGAAATGCGTGGCAACAATAAAAACAACAACAACAACAACAACAACAACAACAACAACAACAACAACAACAACAACAACAACAACAACATTAACAGCACGGATAGGAGGCAGTTAGTCAGTCATTCCGTGTGAGATTGAAGGGTTGACAGAGAGAGAGAGAGAGAGAGAGAGAGAGAGAGAGAGAGAGAGAGAGAGAGAGAGAGAGAGAGAGAGAGAGAGAGAGAGAGAGAGAGGAGAGAGAGAGGAGAGAGAGAGAGAGAGAGAGAGAGAGAGAGAGAGAGAGAAAGAGAAAGAGAAAGATAACAGAAAAGTCTTCGATGCTATAACCTACTTCGTGATTGGACTCCCGATGTGTGTGTGTGTGTGTGTGTGTGTGTGTGTGTGTGTGTGTGTGTGTGTGTGTGTGTGTGTGTGTGTGTGTGTGTGTGTGTGTGCATGTGTGTGAGTGGCTAAGATATTCGGGTACATCCTAGCACGGCGTGAGAGCAGCCCTTTGTGTGATGGGATGGCCCGAGGGAATAAGCCATAACCAAACGAAGGTAATAAGGAAACGCAGTAAAGTTAATGGAAAAAGAATTATCAGAAACCCTTTGTGTCCCTTTGGCAAGACAAGTACTATTGGAATGTAATGGTACCTCCTCTGCCGGAAATACAGTTCATTAGAGAGAGAGAAAAGGAAGAAAGTGAGAGAGAGAGAGAGTGAGAGAGAGAGAGAGAGAGAGAGAAATTGAGAGAGAGAGAGTTACTACATTACATCGCAGGGAATTCTAAACTTAAGTGCACCCAACTTATGTTACGATTTAAGTAGGAAGTGGCATAAATCAGAGAGAATTTGACACGAGTAATCAAGGAAATGGTGGTGATGGTGGTGGTGGTGGTGGTGGCTTTGGTGGTGGTGGTGGTGGTGGTGGTGGTGGTGGTGGTGGTGGTGGTGGTGGTGGTGGTGGTGGTGGTGGTGGTAGTAGTGGTGGTGGTGGTGGTGGTGGTTAGGGTCACGTGTCAGTAAAAGAAGAATAGCCGTTACAACCAATAACACTTCTTTTTCGAAATCCAGCAAAGTTTTTCACATCCATTTCAAATAACAACTGGGAATCGTAAAGACACACAGACAGGCGGACAGACAGGCAGTAGATTGTTTGAAAAGTTACGTGAAGACAAGAGAAAATTTCCATCTACCTACAATTGCTTAAACTTCTCTTACGATTACAGGCTGAAAAAAAAGCTATTCATTTATACGTTGAAGTCTTATCTATTGTCCTAAAAGTAAAGTTTGAGCTTATCCCATTCACCGTGATAATGAAAAAAGTTTCTTGTATCGCCTGTGATCTAATAATTTATGATTTTTCAATCTATACATTGAATAATATGCTTAGGATAGTAAATTTCTCCTGGTTTATCCGATTTGAACAGTAGCATCAACACTTCGTTTAGTCTTAAGTTACATAAGTTATACTGCATTGAAGTTGAATACAAAACGATTTCAAAGCCATGATAAGAGGGAAGCGCGTTGCCAGACGTATAATACACCACCCACCTCACCATATATATATATATATATATATATATATATATATATATATATAAATATATATATATATATATATATATATATATATATATATATATTTATATATATATATATATATATATATATATATATATATATATATGTTTTTATATAAATATTATGTTTCATTTTACTGCGTAATTATTAGTCATAGAACAAATATTCATAATGACAGTTGTACAGTTTAATTAGGTGTATCAGATGCTGCAATGATATTTCCAATATTTCTAATAGCTTTCGAGAAAATGAGGAGGAAAGTCATGTTTTTATATAAATATTAAGTTTAATTTTACTGCGTAATTATTAGTCATAGAACAAATATTAATAATGACGGTTGTAGAGTTTAATTAGGTGTATCAGATGCTGCATTGATATATCCAATATCTCTAATAGCTTTCGAGAACATGAGGAGGAAAGTCATGTTTATATATAAATATTAAGTTTCATTTTACTGCGTAATTATTAGTCATAGAACAAATATTCATTATGACAAGTGTACAGTTTAATTAGGTGTGTCAGAGGCTGCAATGATATTTCCAATATCTGTAATAGCTTTCGGGAAAATGAGGAGGAAATTCATGTTATTATATAAATATAAAGTTTAATTTTACTGCGTAATTATTAGTCATAGAACAAATATTCATAATATCAGTTTTACAGTTTAATTAGGTGTATCAGATGCTGCAATGATATTTCCAATATCTTTGATAGCTTTCGAGAAAATGAGGAGGAAATTCATGTTTTTATATAAATATTAAGTTTCATTTTACTGCGTAATTATTAGTCATAGAACAAATATTAATAATGATAGTTGTACAGTATAATTAGGTATATCAGATGCTGCAATAATATTTCCAATATCTCTAATAGCTTTCGAGGAAATGAGGAAAAAAGTTATGTTTATATAAAATATTAAGTTTCATTTTACTCAGTAATTATTAGTCATAGAACAACTATTCATAATGACAGTTGTACAGTTTAATTAGGTGTATCAGATGCTGTAATGATATTTCCAATATCTCTAATAGCTTTCGAGAAAATTAGGAGGAAAGTCATGTTTTTATATAAATATAAAGTTTAATTTTACTGCGTAATTATTAGTCATAGAACAAATATTTATAATTTCAATTGTACAGTTTAATTAGGTCTATCAGATGCTGCAGTGATATTTACAATATCTCTAATAACTTTCGGGAAAATGAGGTGGAAAGTCATGTTTTTATATAAATATTAAGTTTCATTTTACTGCGTAATTATTAGTCATAGAACAAACATTTATAATCACAGTTGTACAGTTTAATTAGGTGTATCAGATGCTGTAATGATATTTCCAATATCTCTAATGGCTTTCAAGAAAATGACGAGGAAATTCATGTTATTATATAAAAATACAGTTTTATTTTACTGCGTAATTATTAGTCATAGAACAAATATTCATAATATCAGTTGTACAGTAGAATTAGGTGTATCAGATGATACAATGATATTTCCAATATCTCTAATAGCTCTCGAGAAAACGAGGAACAAAGTAATTTAAAAAAAAGTAAAATTCGGTATTTATTAGTACTAGTGAAAATATTCATAATGACAGTAGTAGATTTTAATTAGGTCTATCAGATGCTGCAATGATATTTCCAATATCTCTAATAGCTTTCGAGAAAATGAGGAGGAAAGTCATGTTTTTATTTAAATATTAAGTTTCATTTTACTGCGTAATTATTAGTCATAGAACAAATATTCATAATGACAGTTGTACAGTTTAATTAGGTGTATCAGATGCTGCAATGATATTTCCAATATCTTTAATAGTTTACGAGAAAATGAGGAGGAAATTCATGTTTTAAAATAAATATTAAGTTTAATTTTACTACGTAATTATTAGTCATAGAACAAATATTCATAATGACAGTTATAGAGTTTAATTAGGTATATCAGAATCTGTAATGATATTTCCAATATCTCTAATAGCTTTCGGGAAAATGAGGAGGAAAGTCATGTTTTTATATAAATATTAAGCTTCATTTTACTGCATAATTATTAGTCATAGAACAAATATTCATAATGACAGTTGTACAGTTTAATTAGGTGTATCAGATGCTGCATTGATATTTCCAATATCTCTAATAGCTTTCGAGAAAATGAGGAGGAAAGTCATGTTTTTATATATATATAAAGTTTCATTTTACTGCGTAATTATTAGTCATAGAACATATATTCATAATTTCAGTTTTACAGTTTAATTAGGTCTATCAGATACTGCAATGATATTTCCAATATCTCTAATAGCTTTCGAGAAAATGAGGAGGAAATTCATGTTTTCATATAAATATTAAGTTTCATTTTACTGCGTAATTATTAGTCATAGAACAAATATTCATAATGACAGTTGTACAGTTTAATTAGGTTTATCAGATGCTGCAATGATATTTCCAATATCTCTAATAGCTTTCGAGGAAATGAGGAGAAAAGTTATGTTTATATAAAAATATTAAGTTTCATTTTACTGAGTAATTATTAGTCATAGAACAAATATTCATAATGACAGTTGTACAGTTTAATTAGGTGTATCAGATGCTGTAATGATATTTCCAATATCTCTAATAGCTTTCGAGAAAATTAGGAGGAAAGTCATATTTTTATATAAATATAAAGTTTAATTTTACTGCGTAATTATTAGTCATAGAACAAATATTCATAATTTCAGTTGTACAATTTAGTTAGGACTATCAGATGCTGCAGTGATATTTACAATATTTCTAATAGCTTTCGGGAAAATGAGGTGGAAAGTCATGTTTTTATATAAATATTAAGTTTCATTTTACTGCGTAATTATTAGTCATAGAACAAATATTTATAATCACAGTTGTACAGTTTAATTAGGTGTATCAGATGCTGCAATGATATTTCCAATATCTCTAATAGCTTTCAAGAAAATGACGAGGAAATTCATGTTATTATATAAAAATACGGTTTTATTTTACTGCGTAATTATTAGTCATAGAACAAATATTCATAATATCAGTTGTACAGTTGAATTAGGTGTATCAGATGATGTAATGATATTTCCAATATCTCTAATAGCTCTCGCGAAAACGAAGAAGAAAGTAATTTAAAAAAAAGTAAAATTCAGTATTTATTAGTACTAGTGGAAATATTCATAATGACAGTAGTAGATTTTAATTAGGTCTATCAGATGCTGCAATGATATTTCCAATATCTCTAATAGCTTTCGAGAAAATGAGGAGGAAAGTCATGTTTTTATTTAAATATTAAGTTTCATTTTACTGCGTAATTATTAGCCATAGAACAAATATTCATAATATAAAATGTACAGTTTAATATAGGTGTATCAGATGCTGCAATGATATTTCCAATATCTCTAATAACTTTCGAGAAAATGAGGAGGAAAATCATGTTTTTAAATAAATATTAAGTTCAATTTTACTGCGTAATTATTAGTCATAGAACCAATATTCATAATATCAGTTTTACAGTTTAATTAGGTGGATTAGATGCTGCAATGATATTTCCAATATCTCTAATATCTTTCGGGAAAATGAGGAGGAAAGTCATGTTTATATATAAATATTAAGTTTCATTTTACTGCGTAATTATTAGTCATAGAACAAATATTCATAATGACAGTTGTACAGTTTAATTAGGTGTATCAGATGCTGCAATGATATTTCCAATATCTTTAATAGCTTACGAGAAAATGAGGAGGAAATTCATGTTTTTAAATAAATATTAAGTTTAATTTTACTGCGTAATTATTAGTCATAGAACAAATATTCATAATGACAGTTGTACAGTTTAATTAGGTATATCAGAATCTGCAATGATATTTCCAATATCTCTAATAGCTTTCGGGAAAATGAGGAGGAAAATCATGTTTTTATATAAATATTAAGTTTCATTTTACTGCGTAATTATTAGTCATAGAACAAATATTCATAATGACAGTTGTACAGTTTAATTAGGTGTATCAGATGCTGCATTGATATTTCCAATATCTCTAATAGCTTTCGAGAAAATGAGGAGGAAAGTCATGTTTTTATATAAATATAAAGTTTCATTTTACTGCGTAATTATTAGTCATAGAACATATATTCATAATTTCAGTTTTACAGTTTAATTAGGTCTATCAGATACTGCAATGATATTTCCAATATCTCTAATAGCTTTCGAGAAAATGAGGAGGAAATTCATGTTTTATATAAATATTGTTTCATTTTACTGCGTAATTATTAGTCATGGAACAAATATTCATAATGATAGTTGTACAGTTTAATTAGGTGTATCAGATGCTGCAATGATATTTCCAATATCTCTAATAGCTTTCGAGGAAATGAGGAGGAAAAGTTATGTTTATATAAAAATATTAAGTTTCATTTTACTGAGTAATTATTAGTCATAGAACAAATATTCATAATGACAGTTATACAGTTTAATTAGGTATATCAGAATCTGTAATGATATTTCCAATATCTCTAATAGCTTTCGGGAAAATGAGGAGGAAAGTCATGTTTTTATATAAATATTAAGTTTCATTTTACTGCGTAATTATTAGTCATAGAACAAATATTCATAATGACAGTTGTACAGTTTAATTAGGTGTATCAGATGCTGCATTGATATTTTCAATATCTCTAATAGCTTTCGAGAAAATGAGGAGGAAAGTCATGTTTTTATATATATATAAAGTTTCATTTTACTGCGTAATTATTAGTCATAGAACATATATTCATAATTTCAGTTGTACAGTTTAATTAGGTCTATCAGATACTGCAATGATATTTCCAATATCTCTAATAGCTTTCGAGAAAATGAGGAGGAAATTCATGTTTTATATAAATATTAAGTTTCATTTTACTGCGTAATTATTAGTCATGGAAACAAAATATTCATAATGATAGTTGTACAGTTTAATTAGGTGTATCAGATGCTGCAATGATATTTCCAATATCTCTAATAGCTTTCGAGGAAATGAGGAGAAAAGTTATGTTTATATAAAAATATTAAGTTTCATTTTACTGAGTATTTATTAGTCATAGAACAAATATTCATAATGACAGTTGTACAGTTTAATTAGGTGTATCAGATGCTGTAATGATATTTCCAATATCTCTAATAGCTTTCGAGAAAATGAGGAGGAAAGTCATGTTTTTATATAAATATAAAGTTTAATTTTACTGCGTAATTATTAGTCATAGAACAAATATTCATAATTTCAGTTGTACAGTTTAATTAGGTCTATCAGATGCTGCAGTGATATTTACAATATCTCTAATAGCTTTCGGGAAAATGAGGTGGAAAGTCATGTTTTTATATAAATATTAAGTTTCATTTTACTGCGTAATTATTAGTCATAGAACAAATATTTATAATCACAGTTGTACAGTTTAATTAGGTGTATCAGATGCTGCAATGATATTTCCAATATCTCTAATAGCTTTCAAGAAAATGACGAGGAAATTCATGTTATTATATAAAAATACGGTTTTATTTTACTGCGTAATTATTAGTCATAGAACAAATATTCATAATATCAGTTGTACAGTTGAATTAGGTGTATCAGATGATGTAATGATATTTCCAATATCTCTAATAGCTCTCGAGAAAACGAGGAAGAAAGTAATTTAAAAAAAAGTAAAATTCAGTATTTATTAGTACTAGTGAAAATATTCATAATGACAGTAGTAGATTTTAATTAGGTCTATCAGATGCTGCAATGATATTTCCAATATCTCTAATAGCTTTCGAGAAAATGAGGAGGAAAGTCATGTTTTTATTTAAATATTAAGTTTCATTTTACTGCGTAATTATTAGCCATAGAACAAATATTCATAATATCAAATGTACAGTTTAATTAGGTGTATCAGATGCTGCAATGATATTTCCAATATCTCTAATAACTTTCGAGAAAATGAGGAGGAAAATCATGTTTTTAAATAAATATTAAGTTCAATTTTACTGCGTAATTATTAGTCATAGAACCAATATTCATAATATCAGTTTTACAGTTTAATTAGGTGGATTAGATGCTGCAATGATATTTCCAATATCTCTAATATCTTTCGGGAAAATGAGGAGGAAAGTCATGTTTATATATAAATATTAAGTTTCATTTTACTGCGTAATTATTAGTCATAGAACAAATATTCATAATGACAGTTGTACAGTTTAATTAGGTGTATCAGATGCTGCAATGATATTTCCAATATCTCTAATAGCTTACGAGAAAATGAGGAGGAAATTCATGTTTTTAAATAAATATTAAGTTTAATTTTACTGCGTAATTATTAGTCATAGAACAAATATTCATAATGACAGTTGTACAGTTTAATTAGGTATATCAGAATGCTGCAATGATATTTCCAATATCTCTAATAGCTTTCGAGAAAATGAGGAGGAAAGTCATGTTTTTATATAAATATTAAGTTTCATTTTACTGCGTAATTATTAGTCATAGAACAAATATTCATAATGACAGTTGTACAGTTTAATTAGGTGTATCAGATGCTGCATTGATATTTCCAATATCTCTAATAGCTTTCGAGAAAATGAGGAGAAAGTCATGTTTTTATATAAATATAAAGTTTCATTTTACTGCTAATTATTAGTCATAGAACATATATTCATAATTTCAGTTTTACAGTTTAATTAGGTCTATCAGATACTGCAATGATATTTCCAATATCTCTAATAGCTTTCGAGAAAATGAGGAGGAAATTCATGTTTTCATATAAATATTAAGTTTCATTTTACTGCGTAATTATTAGTCATGGAACAAATATTAATAATGATAGTTGTACAGTTTAATTAGGTGTATCAGATGCTGCAATGATATTTCCAATATCTCTAATAGCTTTCGAGGAAATGAGGAGAAAAGTTATGTTTATATAAAAATATTAAGTTTCATTTTACTGAGTAATTATTAGTCATAGAACAAATATTCATAATGACAGTTGTACAGTTTAATTAGGTGTATCAGATGCTGTAATGATATTTCCAATATCTCTAATAGCTTTCGAGAAAATGAGGAGGAAAATCATGTTTTTATATAAATATAAAGTTTAATTTTACTGCGTAATTATTAGTCATAGAACAAATATTCATAATGTCAGTTGTACAGTTTAATTAGGTCTATCAGATGCTGCAGTGATATTTACAATATCTCTAATAGCTTTCGGGAAAATGAGGTGGAAAGTCATGTTTTTATATAAATATTAAGTTTCATTTTACTGCGTAATTATTAGTCATAGAACAAATATTTATAATCACAGTTGTACAGTTTAATTAGGTGTATCAGATGCTGCAATGATATTTCCAATATCTTAATAACTTTCGAGAAAATGAGGAGGAAATTCATGTTTTTATATAAATATTAAGTTTCATTTTACTGCGTAATTATTAGTCATAGAACAAATATTCATAATGACAGTTGTACAGTTTAATTAGGTATATCAGATGCTGCAATGATATTTCCAATATCTCTAATAGCTTTCGGGAAAATGAGGAGGAAAAGTCATGTTTTTATATAAATATTAAGTTTCATTTTACTGCGTAATTATTAGTCATAGAACAAATATTCATAATGACAGTTGTACAGTTTAATTAGGTGTATCAGATGCTGCAATGATATTTCCAATATCTCTAATAGCTTTCAAGAAAATGACGAGGAAATTCATGTTATTATATAAAAATACGGTTTTATTTTACTGCGTAATTATTAGTCATAGAACAAATATTCATAATATCAGTTGTACAGTAGAATTAGGTGTATCAGATGATGCAATGATATTTCCAATATCTCTAATAGCTCTCGAGAAAACGAGGAAGAAAGTAATTTAAAAAAAGTAAAATTCAGTATTTATTAGTACTAGTGAAAATATTCATAATGACAGTAGTAGATTTTAATTAGGTCTATCAGATGCTGCAATGATATTTCCAATATCTCTAATAGCTTTCGAGAAAATGAGGAGGAAAATCATGTTTTTATATAAATATTAAGTTTCATTTTACTGCGTAATTATTAGCCATACAACAAATATTCATAATGAGAGTTGTACAGTTTAATTAGGTGTATCAGATGCTGCAATGATATTTCCAATATCTCTAATAACTTTCGAGAAAATGAGGAGGAAAATCATGTTTTTAAATAAATATTAAGTTCAATTTTACTGCGTAATTATTAGTCATAGAACAAATATTCATAATATCAGTTTTACAGTTTAATTAGGTGGATTAGATGCTGCAATGATATTTCCAATATCTCTAATATCTTTCGGGAAAATGAGGAGGAAAGTCATGTTTATATATAAATATTAAGTTTCATTTTACTGCGTAATTATTAGTCATAGAACAAATATTCATAATGACAGTTGTACAGTTTAATTAGGTGTATCAGATGCTGCAATGATATTTCCAATATATTTAATAGCTTACGAGAAAATGAGGAGGAAATTCATGTTTTTAAATAAATATTAAGTTTCATTTTACTGCGTAATTATTAGTCATAGAACAAATATTCATAATGACAGTTGTACAGTTTAATTAGGTATATCAGAATCTGCAATGATATTTCCAATATCTCTAATAGCTTTCGGGAAAATGAGGAGGAAAATCATGTTTTTATATAAATATTAAGTTTCATTTTACTGCGTAATTATTAGTCATAGAACAAATATTCATAATGACAGTTGTACAGTTTAATTAGGTGTATCAGATGCTGCATTGATATTTCCAATATCTCTAATAGCTTTCGAGAAAATTAGGAGGAAAGTCATGTTTTTATATAAATATAAAGTTTCATTTTACTGCGTAATTATTAGTCATAGAACATATATTCATAATTTCAGTTTTACAGTTTAATTAGGTCTATCAGATACTGCAATGATATTTCCAATATCTCTAATAGCTTTCGAGAAAATGAGGAGGAAATTCATGTTTTCATATAAATATTAAGTTTCATTTTACTGCGTAATTATTAGTCATGGAACAAATATTAATAATGATAGTTGTACAGTTTAATTAGGTGTATCAGATGCTGCAATGATATTTCCAATATCTCTAATAGCTTTCGAGGAAATGAGGAGAAAAGTTATGTTTATATAAAAATATTAAGTTTCATTTTACTGAGTAATTATTAGTCATAGAACAAATATTCATAATGACAGTTGTACAGTTTAATTAGGTGTATCAGATGCTGTAATGATATTTCCAATATCTCTAATAGCTTTCGAGAAAATTAGGAGGAAAGTCATGTTTTTATATAAATATAAAGTTTAATTTTACTGCGTAATTATTAGTCATAGAACAAATATTCATAATTTCAGTTGTACAGTTTAATTAGGTCTATCAGATGCTGCAGTGATATTTACAATATCTCTAATAGCTTTCGGGAAAATGAGGTGGAAAGTCATGTTTTTATATAAATATTAAGTTTCATTTTACTGCGTAATTATTAGTCATAGAACAAATATTTATAATCACAGTTTTACAGTTTAATTAGGTGTATCAGATGCTGCAATGATATTTCCAATATCTCTAATAGCTTTCAAGAAAATGACGAGGAAATTCATGTTATTATATAAAAATACGGTTTTATTTTACTGCGTAATTATTAGTCATAGAACAAATATTCATAATATCAGTTGTACAGTTGAATTAGGTGTATCAGATGATGCAATGATATTTCCAATATCTCTAATAGCTCTCGAGAAAACGAGGAAGAAAGTAATTTAAAAAAAAGTAAAATTCAGTATTTATTAGTACTAGTGAAAATATTCATAATGACAGTAGTAGATTTTAATTAGGTCTATCAGATGCTGCAATGATATTTCCAATATCTCTAATAGCTTTCGAGAAAATGAGGAGGAAAATCATGTTTTTATATAAATATTAAGTTTCATTTTACTGCGTAATTATTAGTCATACAACAAATATTCATAATGAGAGTTGTACAGTTTAATTAGGTGTATCAGATGCTGCAATGATATTTCCAATATCTCTAATAACTTTCGAGAAAATGAGGAGGAAAATCATGTTTTTAAATAAATATTAAGTTCAATTTTACTGCGTAATTATTAGTCATAGAACAAATATTCATAATATCAGTTTTACAGTTTAATTAGGTGGATTAGATGCTGCAATGATATTTCCAATATCTCTAATATCTTTCGGGAAAATGAGGAGGAAAGTCATGTTTATATATAAATATTAAGTTCCATTTTACTGCGTAATTATTAGTCATAGAACAAATATTCATAATGACAGTTGTACAGTTTAATTAGGTGTATCAGATGCTGCAATGATATTTCCAATATATTTAATAGCTTACGAGAAAATGAGGAGGAAATTCATGTTTTTAAATAAATATTAAGTTTCATTTTACTGCGTAATTATTAGTCATAGAACAAATATTCATAATGACAGTTGTACAGTTTAATTAGGTATATCAGAATCTGCAATGATATTTCCAATATCTCTAATAGCTTTCGGGAAAATGAGGAGGAAAGTCATGTTTTTATATAAATATTAAGTTTCATTTTACTGCGTAATTATTAGTCATAGAACAAATATTCATAATGACAGTTGTACATTTTAATTAGGTGTATCAGATGCTGCATTGATATTTCCAATATCTCTAATAGCTTTCGAGAAAATGAGGAGGAAAGTCATGTTTTTATATAAATATAAAGTTTCATTTTACTGCGTAATTATTAGTCATAGAACATATATTCATAATTTCAGTTTTACAGTTTAATTAGGTCTATCAGATACTGCAATGATATTTCCAATATCTCTAATAGCTTTCGAGAAAATGAGGAGGAAATTCATGTTTTCATATAAATATTAAGTTTCATTTTACTGCGTAATTATTAGTCATGGAACAAATATTAATAATGATAGTTGTACAGTTTAATTAGGTGTATCAGATGCTGCAATGATATTTCCAATATCTCTAATAGCTTTCGAGGAAATGAGGAGAAAAGTTATGTTTATATAAAAATATTAAGTTTCATTTTACTGCGTAATTATTAGTCATAAAACAAATATTCATAATGACAGTTGTACAGTTTAATTAGGTGTATCAGATGCTGCAATGATATTTCCAATATTTCCCAATATTTTCAATATCCAATATCTAATGCTAGCTAGAAGAGCCCGTCGCTGATGGCCGACGGAGCGATGGTTATATATTGCTGCCGCCTGTGTTGCCAAACCGCAGTTATCGTACCGTAAAATTATCTATTGAATATCACATAAATACTCATAAGAACGGTAATTCTGATACATAAGACAATAGAAATTTGTAAGTAATGATAAAAGTTGTTACACTGGCCTATACTTATTGTCATCATACGTTTGGTATATGCATGGGAATGATATAAAGATCTTGGCACAGACGTCGTGCCGCAAACACAGGAGAGGGAGACGCTGCTGGCACATACGGTGTGCCGCAAGAACTGAATGGGTTAAGGAAAAACAGACTGCTATACACGGAAACAAAAGGGAAGGTTATAGTAATGAGAATAATTTGTAAAAGTCAGAGGATCGCAATATTCTTACTCTACATCTTTCCACACTCTTATTGCGTCACATTCTTTACGTTTTCCTGTATATATAAGTTTTTCTGTATATATATATATAAAAAAAAAATAATACGCAGGGTTGAAATTAGTATATATTTCTAATTCTATACATCAGTAACCTCATCTTTGCATTAAATAAAGATTATGTTTTCCTTATAGAGACTGGCAGATATGATAAAAGCAAAATAAAGTATAGTGTGGTAAAGTTTAATAGAGGAGAGGAAAGCATATAAGAGATGGACATCGTAAAGTGTACACAAGCTCTTCTTAAACTGTATAATCCATGCAATATATACGCCAAGAATGGGGGCGGAAAATGTGAAATATATACACACACACACACACACACACACACACACACACACACACACACACACACACACACACAACACACACACGTACACATAAATGCTTCTCATAACTCTATAAAATTGATATTCATGTTGCTAATATTCACACCACGTCACAAAATATTGCAGGTGTATGTTGCTAAGGTGTATTTTCTCTCTTTCTCTCTCTCTCTCTCTCTCTCTCTCTCTCTCTCTCTCTCTCTCTCTCTCTCTCTCTCTCTCTCTCTCTCTCTCTCTCTCTCTCTCTCTCTCTCTCTCTCTCTCTCTCTCTCTTTCTCTCTATCTCCCTCTTTTTCTGGCAGACCTCATTCCAGCTACTTGTACCAGATAACCCCCTTCTCTCTCTCTCTCTCTCTCTCTCTCTCTCTCTCTCTCTCTCTCTCTCTCTCTCTCTCTCACTGTCTCACTATTTGGCAGGTCTCGTACCTCTCACTCACGCCAGATCCTCTCTTATCTCTTACTCTCCCTTGCTCTTCTTCCTTCCCTCTCTTCCTCCTTATCTACGTCAGTTTACTTGACTTTCTTCCTTATCGTGTGACCTTCATCTGCTATCTTAACTATTTTTTCTTCTTCCTTCATCTGCTATCTTAACTATTTTTTCTTCTTCTTCTTCTTCTTTTTATTTTTTTGTCCCCTTCTTTCCTTCCTTCTCTCTATAGATATTTTCCTGCGTTTTTCCTTCACACACTCTGTCAGGTTTTTCCTCTTCTTTCCTCTCATATAAGGTGTCTGCCACGTCTTATCCTCTCTTCGCTCCTCCTCCTCCTCCTCCTCCTCCTCCTCCTCTTCCATCCACTCACAGCCTCCATCTCCATCCTTCGTTCCTTCCTCTCTCCTCCCCCTCTCTTTCTCTCTCTCTTTCTCCCTTTCTCTCAGTCCTTCCTCCCCCATTTATCAAGCGACCCCAACCTTCCACCCTCCCTCCTTTATCAGCCAAACCCCCCTTCCTCCTCCTCCTCCTCCTCCTCCTCCTCTTCCTCCTCTTTCTCTTCCTCCTCCTTTTGCTTTCCATCCTTCTACCTAACAACATCACCACGACTACCACCACCTTCCCCCCTCTCTCTCTCTTTTTTTTCTTTTTCTCTCTCTCTCTCTCTTTTAGTGTGTCAAGTTAAATTTCTCCTTCATCACCAACCACATTTCGTCTTTTATTTTCTTTTTTCAACCTCAACCTATTGTAGCCTCGAGGTTTGGAGCAGCCGAGGGATTAAAGGGAGTGGATTATACGTGCATGAATGGTAATGGGTCCGTATTTGAGAGAGAGAGAGAGAGAGAGAGAGAGAGAGAGAGAGTAAGAGAGTAAGAGAGTAAGAGAGTAAGAGAGAGAGAGTTTTCATCAGAGTAATTAGCTGAGAGGATTGGCGTTGCTCCCTGTTGGCTGGCTCTCTTTCTCTCTTTTTCTCTCTCTCTCTCTCTCTCTCTCTCTCTCTCTCTCTCTCTCTCTCTCTCTCTCTCTCTCTCTCTCTCTCTCTCTCTCTCTCTCTCTCTCTCTCTCTCTCGCTCTGAAATACATTTGCTTCCACACTAAGGTCTACCCAACTCTCTCTCAACTTTCCTCCTTCTCTTATTATACTCTCACCCATCACACTCTCCTCTCTACTCTCCCTTCACCCTCCTCTCATTCCCTTCCTCCTCTCCTTCCTCTTCTTCTCACCTCGCCCCGCCCCGCCTGGCCTTACCCTGCCCCGCCCCATCCTCTCCTGCCCCGCCTCACCCCAAGTCCCAAGTCGCCATGTCCAAGCTGGTGACAGACTTCTCTAGTACACTTCTACCTCCTTCTCTAACTTTATTATATGACTCTTCCTCCTCCTCCACCATCTCCTCTTCCTCTTCTTCCTCCTCCTTGTGACTTCTGCCCCCTCCTCTTCCTCCTAACTCCTGACTCCCTGTTCCCGTCCGCCTCCTCTTCTTCTTCTTCCTTTCCCTCCTCCTCCTCCTCCTCCTCCTCCTCCTCCTCGTTGTTGGTTTCAGGTAGGCTTTAATTAACGTGGTGTTTAGAAAGAGGATGTTTTAGGACTGTAATTTATCGTTTCTCATCCTTGTGTTTATGGTTGAAAATTGGAAAATGTACGAGTATGCGCATTTGTGTTTTCTTTTTTTTGTTTTTCTTTGGTTTGGTTTTGGTTTTCTCCCTCACTTTTTTTTCTTGCTTCTTTTTTTTTTAGTTTTATTTATAGTTTTAGCGTTATTTATAGTGTGGTGTATATATATAGATATGAATAAATTACGACTTTTTTTTCTTTCTTTTCTTTTCTGTTTTTTTTTTGGGGGGCTGGTGGTCTCTACTTGTATATAGAAACACACACACATATGATCCACACGCACACACACACGCACACACACACACACACACACACACCCACACACACACACACACACACACACACACGCCTTACTGACCTCAACTTGGCCCAACTTTACCGAGAGGCTCCCATAACTTACCCTCAATCAAGCTGTGTAAGTTGTCTCAAGAGTGGGTCGTGGAGAGGCTGCGTGCTGGAGAGGAAAGGAGGAGGGGGGGGAGGAGGAGGGGGATGTGGTAGTGAGCTGTAGTAGAGTGTAGGAGAGGGAGAAGTGACTGGAGGGAAGGAGAGAGGGAGGGAGAGAAGGAGGTAGGTGATGGAGAGAAGAACGTAACGTAGGTAGGTAGGAAGGTGATGTAGGCAATGGTTCTGTTGAAGTAGTTGGTGTACGAGTTGAACGAGTGAACGAGTTTGGGATTAGAGGAAGACGAGGAGGAGAAGGAGAGTAGAAGTTAGGTTAAGAGTGATAGTAAGGTTGTGGAGTGAGGGCCATTGAGAGAGAGAGAGAGAGAGAGAGAGAGAGAGAGAGAGAGAGAGAGAGAGAGAGAGAGAGAGAGAGAGAGAGAGAGAGAGAGAGAGAGAGAGAGAGAGAGAGAGAGAGAGAGAGAGAGAGAGAGAGAGAGAGAGAGAGAGAGAGAGAGAGAGAGAGAGAGAGAGTAAATGGACGAGGATGAAGGAAAAGGGAAAAGAGTTTTATACTTAATGGTAGTGGAAGTGGAGGGTTGCCTGAGGAAAATGAGAAAGAGAGAGAAAGAGAAAGAGGATAGTGGGAGAGGGAAGGAGAGAAGGAGGGAAGTAAAGGAGGGAAGGGAGGGAGGGAAGAACAGGTAAGGGATAGGTGGATGAGGCTTGAGGAATAGATGGGCAAAGTTTGACCTGGTTATTTATAAAGAAGAGGAGGTAGGTGGATTAGGAGGAACAGGAGGAGAAGGAGGAGGAAGAGGAGGAGAAGGAGGAGGAAGACGAAGAGGAGGAGGAGGAGGAGGGGGGGTACAGAACTGGCTTCATTAACTCAGGGTCAGGGAAGGTAACTTAGAGTGGTAGTTGCTGTAGTAGAGAGAGAGAGAAAGAGAGAGAGAGAGAGAGAGAGAGAGAGAGAGAGAGAGAGAGAGAGAGAGAGAGAGAGAAAAAAAAATACACCTCCATCCTTGAAAACGTGTTGGGGTGGAAGGAGGGAAGGTGGAGGGAGGAGGGAAGGGGGAAGGAAGGAGGAGGGAAGGAGGGTGGAGAGGCAGGAAGAAAAATACCACTCACTTGCTGACTAGAGGACCACGTAAGGAGGAGGAGGGGGGGGAGGAGGAGGAGGAGGAAGAAGGCTGAAATAATAGGAGGAGGAAGAGAAGTAAAAGAGGAAGAGGAAGAGGAGGAGGCACACGTAGGAGTAAAAAAAAAAATACAGAAGCTAGGAGAATAGGAAAGAAGGGATGAAGAGAAGGGAAAAGAGAGGAGAGAGAGAGAGAGAGAGAGAGAGAGAGTAAAGAGAAGAGGTAGAGGTGCACGGATTAACGGATTGATGTAAGGGTGAGAGGAAGGGACAGTGGAATGGATTGGTGTAGGGGGAGAAAAGGAAGGGGAAGAGAGAGATGGAAGAAGGGAAGAGAGGGATGGAGGGAAGGAAAGGGGCAAGTGGAGGGATAATCCGTATTCTATAAATGTAGGCAGGAGGGGTTGGCTCGACCTAAACTTGGTAATAGTAAAGGAAAGGGAGGAAGGGAGGGAAGGGAGGGAAGGGAGACACCTCAACTTGTAGTCGTGTCGAAAGGGACAGGAGGGTGAGAGAGAGGAAGAGAGGAAGGGAAAGAGGGTGGGGTGAGGAGAGAGGGAGGGAGGGAAGGAGGGTGAGGTGAGGAGAGAGGGAGGGTGAAGGGAAGGACGAGGGAGCTATAACTTGTTAACACTTGTAGCACGAAGAGAGGAACAGAGATGGCTGATTGGGTGGAGGGTGGCAGAAGGGAGGGAGGGAGGGAGGGAGGGAGGGAGGGAGGGAGAGGAGGGATGAGAGTGAGGAGAGAGAGAGGGAGGGAGAAATACGCTTAGCATTGTAACTATTATTTAAGGAGAGAGAGAGAGAGAGAGAGAGAGAGAGAGAGAGAGAGAGAGAGAGAGAGAGAGAGAGAGAGAGAGAGAGAGAGAGAGAGAGAGAGAGAGAGAGAGAGAGAGAGAGAGAGAGAGAGAGAGAGAGAGAGAGAGAGGAGAGAGAGAGAGAGAGAGAGAGAGAGAGAGAGAGAGAAAGAGAGAAAGAAAGAAAAAAGAGAGAGAGAGAGAGAGAGAAGCCAAAAAACAAGCACTAAACTCGGTAAGAGACTGAAGGGAAGATCAAGAGGGAGGAGTGAGGGAAGAAGGAAGTGTCACTTAACTTGCTAACTGTGACCAGAGAGAGAGAGAGAGAGAGAGAGAGAGAGAGAGAGAGAGAGAGAGAGAGAGAGAGAGAGAGAGAGAGAGAGAGAGAGAGAGAGAGAGAGAGAGAGAGAGAGAGAGAGAGAGAGAGAGAGAGAGAGAGAGAGAGAGAGAGAGAGAGAGAAAGAGAGAGAGAGACAGAGGAGAGAGAGAGACCTGCATATATAATTTTCTCTAACTGGAAATTCGTAGAAAATGTATGTAATCTGTCTATTTCAATATTTGTATTTTAATGTTAATAATTAATTCATAGTATTTGATGCCCGAAGGATCACACATACATACATACATACATACATACATACATACATACATACATACATACATAAACAGACAGACAGACGAAAGACAGACACAGCCAAACAAATAGATGAACAGAATTAAAGACAGACAAACAGACAGACAGATAGACAGGTAAATTAACAGACAGAACAACAGACAGCTAGACACACAGACACACAGACAAGTAAACAAGTATTAGCAAACAGGCGAATCGACACGCATTTGTAAGCATGAGAAGGTAATACAAACACACACACACACACACACACACACACACACACACACACACACACACACACACACACACACCCACACAGGAACGGGACACACGCTGCTTGCATAAAACATAAACACTCGTGCATAATTAAGAGTCGAGATAAAAAGGAGAATGAAGAAAAAAAAACTGAATAATGTCGTGAGTGAAGTAGTAAATATAGACGTGATAAACAGACTATAAAGGAGGAAAGGTGATAACGAGGGAAAATTGTCGTAATGATGATAACAATAATATTAATAATGATAATAATAATAATAATAATAATGATGATAATAATAATAATAATGATCACTCAGGGAAAAAAAAATAAACACATACAAACACAAAAACAAAACTGAAAATAAAACACACACAAAAATTTCAAACATGAGAACATTTTTCACGTATTAAAAGAACATAGGAAGAGGAGGAGGAGGAAGAGGAGGAGGATGAAGAGGAGGAGGAGGAGGAGAAGACTGAAGAAAATATTATCGAAAACATATAAAAAATGTGTCTAATCCTCATGAAGAGAGAGAGAGAGAGAGAGAGAGAGAGAGAGAGAGAGAGAGAGAGAGAGAGAGAGAGAGAGAGAGAGAGAGAGAGAGAGAGAGAGAGAGAGAGAGAGAGAGAGAGAGAGAGAGAGAGAGAGAGAGAGAGAGAGAGAGTAATGTATTAATGAGAAAGCAAAACAGGAACATAGGGTTATGCAAATGAGCTATTCTAAGGCAGCTACTGTGTGTGTGTGTGTGTGTGTGTGTGTGTGTGTGTGTGTGTGTGTGTGTGTGTGTGTGTGTGTGTGTGTGTGTGTGTGTGTATCTCTCTTTCCTCTCCATATCTTTTCCTATTCTCTCCCTCTTTCTGCTTTATCTTTTTTCATTTTTTTTTTCTTTTTCTCTCTTTCTCTCTTTCTCTTCATGCCCCATTTTTTCCTATCTTCATTCTCTTCCTTCCCATTTCTTTTCCTCTTCCATTGTCTTCTCTCACTTCTCCCCTCTTCCTTCTCTTCTTCCCTCCTTCTTTTCTCTCCGCTCTCGACATTCCCTCCCTTACTCTTCCTCCCCCTCCACTTTCTCTTTATTCCTCTCCCCTTCTTTTGTTTTTCTTTCTTCTTCCCTTCAATTTATTATTCTTTCCTCTCCTATCTCCTCCTCTTCTTCCTCTGCCTCTTCCCCTTCTCTCTGTCTCTTTTTTTTTCTTCTTCCTCCATCAATACTTCTTTTTCCTTCTCTGGCGTTTCCACTAGTCTCTTTACTCTTTTTTTTTCACTCTCTCTCTCTCTCTCTCTCTCTCTCTCTCTCTCTCTCTCTCTCTCTCTCTCTCTCTCTCTCTCTCTCTCTCTCTCTCTCTCTCTCTCTCTCTCTCTCTCTCTCTCTCTCTCTCTCTCTCTCTCTCTCTCTCTCTCTCTCTCTTTTTTCTCTCTCATGTCATTGGCGTCTTTCCATTCTTCCTTCCTTCTTTTCTTCCTTCCTTTTTTTTTACTCTTTCTAAGCCACTCACTAGCTTCCTCTCCCTCCTCCCAGTCTTTCATCATCTTTTTCTTCTCTTCACCGCGCATTTCTCTTCCGTGATCCTTTATCCCATTCTATTACTTAGCCCAATTTTCTTTACCATTCTCTTTCTTCCTTCCTTTCCTTTTACCTCTATTGCCTCTTCTTTGTCGTTGTCTTGTTGTTGTTGTTATTGTTTTTGTCTTTGTTGTCATTGTTGTCCTCTTTCTCCTCCTCCTCCTCCTCCTCCTCCTGCTGCTGTGGCGAGAGAATAACCAGCTCCTCGCGGCCCATGGAATAAATTATGGGTTTGAGACGTTGGTCTTTGTGCAGGTCGTGGTGATGGTGGTGGTGGTGGTTGTGGTGGTGGTGGTTGTGGTGGTGGTGTTAGTGGTGGTGGTGGTGTTGTTTGTGGTGTTGATGATAAACAGGAACACAAGAGAAGCAGCAATACACGGAAGTAAGGCGTAATGCTGTAATTTGATCAAGGGTTGTAACAAGATTTATCGGGATAGTGGGGAGGTGAAATTCTGTGTGAAGACAGCAATAACAATAACAACAACAATAACAACAACAACAACAACAACTGCAATAACAATAACAACAACAACAACAGCAACAGCAGCAACACTAACTATATCAACAATACTCCTAATTTTCTCTCCCGTGCTCTTTTTCCTTTTTCTTTTTTTTTTCGAGCACACTGGTTGATTGTACACTCTCTCTCTCTCTCTCTTTACAAATTCTTTTTAAAACAGTAACCCTTCAACCTTTGACTGAAAGAAAACGAATAACCCCAAAAAACAAAACCATAATTATCATTCAGTAGGACAATTTTTCGAACGCATGTAAAATTAGGATGAATGAAGACAGAATTTAAGTATCTTGATTAAATTTTGTATGAGTATGAAAGAACGATAGATAAGACGAAAAAAATAAGTTGTGTACAGGAAGAAAGTTATTGAATCTGTATAATAAAAATGTATAATGAGAGTGGATAACGAAAGAACTAACGGCAAGAAAGCCAGCAGGGAGGTAAAAATATAGGACTGCGTGATAGAAAAATTGCAACAACAATCATATAAGCAAACTAGACTTAGGTGTGGAGTTACAGACAAACGTTAAGAATCCAAACAATAGAAATAAGATATCTGAGCAATGCGTTGTGGCGTGAGAAGAATGCTAAGTGAAGGTAATAAACGTCTGTGTAAGAAATCTGGAATGTCAAGTGAAGGTGAAGGAATGGAATGTGGAATGATCGAGTTGGTTGGACTACGAATAAAGAACAGCAGAAAGTGAGATGACTAAGAGAGTGTATAAGAGTATAAAAGAGTATAATAAATGTGGTGGGTGCAGAAAGAAGACTTACAATGAAATGGGAAGACGGAGTGTTTCAGCAAGAGGAAAGAAAGAAAGAAGAATGAAAGGATTAGAGCATACAAAGGAAAGAATACAAGGACAGGAATAAATGGAAACTTCTATCATAGCTATATTCTGCAGGCGATTCTTAGGAAAAGGCGACAAATATAAATTGATAAATAGATAACAACAACAACAACATTAGTAGCAGAAGCAGAACCAATTATAGTAGTAGCAATCACAGTAAAAGGAATCGCCAACTCAATTAATTTGGCAATAAATCACACCAATGCAGACTCACCACCACCACCACCACCACCACCACCACCACCACCACCACCACCACCACACCACCACCACCACCATCACTACCACCACCACCACACGACATTGACTCACTACATAACAGTGTGGCTGCCGAAGGGAGGCTGGCGATGTGAACTAAATGGCAGAAACTACAAACAAGAAAATACATAGAATCAACAGGAACAACAGCCGCGTCAGGGAATAAAAAACACACTACAATACGCTACAAGCTGGACTCAGAACACCAAGGCGACCAGCGGGTATGCATAAGCCTCCATGTTTTAAGGAAAATGTATATAAAAAAGGTTTTGGGAATAACATTTACATCATCATAAAAAAAAAAATGGCAAAGGCTTTTAAAAATAAACTTAATGATAATAATAATAATAACTTTTTTAGAAACTTCAAAAAATAAAGTAAAATGGTGATGTTAAAGAAAAAGAGAAGAAAAAGAAATCAGGAGACAATGGTATAGAGACGTTGGGTACAGCTGCTGCCACCACCCTTCACCCTACCCCACCCTGCCTCACCCTGCCTCACCCTGCCTCACCCTACCTGCCACCCACACAGAAACACCAAACCACCATCTACTACATTGCTATCTATTACCAGTCCGAAAAAATCCTTATATTCAAAGTAAAACGTATAGTAGTAGTAGTAGTAGTAGTAGTAATAGTAGTAGTAGTAGTAGTAGTAGTAGTAGTAGTAGTAGTAGTAGTAGTAGTAGTAGTAGTAGTAGTAGTAGTAGTAGTAGTAGTAGTAGTAGTAGTAGTAGTAGCAGCAGTAGTTGTAGAAGTAGACGAGCCTGATATTCTAAACTTAAAAATTAAACCATGTTAAGACTTATACATAAAGATTAAAAATTAGCAAGTATTCCGTGGATCATGTAGCCTTAACCAGAAGCTCCCCGCACACACCTTCCCCACTCCCTCCAGGCTACTGAGGGAAGGGAGACCTGCCTGCCTGCCTGCCTGCCTGTCTGTCTGTTTGCTAGGGTTCGTCTGAGTCCGATGTAAAAAAAAAAACCTACTTTAAATATACTGAAATTGAGGCAGGAGTGCAATCCTTAGCGTGCCTCCAATTAATACTGTCTTTACGCTTACACTCAAGTCCAATTAGACGAGCGTGTGGATATATATGTAGTTAAATCATTCATGGAAAATACACGCATCCACTGGCCCTTGTGGAATTAATAAAGGATGCATATTAAGGTTTGTTTAAATGCTGTTATTTTGAGTGTGGGGTAACTATAGCATGCATCCTACCACCCCACGCCCCACGCCCCCCCTCAGCCCCCCTTCAGCACGCCCCCCTGCGCCCCCCCCCCCTGAATGAGCAGCCCCTCGCTACACACATCACCCTTGCTTCTAATTACTGGTTTGAGCTTTACTGCGTTACATTTATTCCCTGTCACCCAAAAACACGAATTTCTCCGAGCGATTGTTTCAGATACGAGGCCTTTTATTGTTATTTTATTACTTTATTTTATTAGACTATGTACCTTTTCCTCTTTGTTTTATTTTGTTTTATTTGTACGTGATTAGTAGATGGGTTTGTTATTCACTGCCATCTATATCACAAGCCTTGATCTGAGCGAGAAAACTTAACGTATACTGTAATGTTTTGTTTCAAGACAATAAAAGTTTAACCAAAGCATTAATTTTCCTTAACGTGATCTAATTGTTTTACCAGAATGTAAGACAAACTCAATATTTTACTGGAACAACAAAACTTATCAAAATAATGCCGCGTCTACGTATATACACTACAATATTAGCTCTTATAACAAAAAAACTATACCTAAAACATCCTCTTAGTTATATATTCAGGATCTAATACTTTAAAGAATGATTCCTCTTCATACAAACACGAACCAGAAAATTCCTCGTTCGCCTCATTTACAAGCCAATAAAAAGAAACTTTCAAACTTGCTTCCACCTCACATTTCTTCCCAGGCCCTCAAGGCAACGCAGTATTGTAAAGCCAGGCCGGGAGGAACACCTTTCAGAGAAAGTTTCTTTACAAATAAGAGTAAACCACTGAGAGGATATAAAGTATTGTAAAGGTCATCGAACAATGCATTAAACGAGTGTTGAGTGAGAGAGAAAGAGAGAGAGAGAGAGAGAGAGAGAGAGTTTAGATGTAATGCCAACCTTTACGTAGAGAAATAAATAAATCTGCACTAGAAATAAGATAATCCTTCACTGTGTTTCAATCCATCTGATCTTTGTAATCCTAAAAAGCGAGAGAGAAAAAAGCGAGAGATAGGAAAAATCAAGCAGTAATAGAAGCTTCATCACAATGCAAGTTAACTGGGAAATGTTGGAATCCTGAACACACCGTCACGAGGTTAAAACTAATGGCCTTGCTAAAAGACAACCTGTTAACGTATAATACAGTATATTAAGGAAAACAGGAGGTAAAGGGGAGGATCAGCCAGCCAGACTTGAATTTACTACAGACCCAAAAGTAACGGTATACAGGAGGTGAAATATAGGCAGCGCCCTCACCATATTGTGTGTGATGAAGGTGGTAATGGGGTGTGCAAGGGTGGGAAGAGATGCATGGACAGGATAAGTATTGTGGTGAAATGGTGGGTGTCACAGATTTAAGGATTCTTTTAGAGGGTTGGGTGAAGGGGACACTTTGATGTATATAAAATGCAGGTGTTAGAAAATGTTCATACGTTTTTTTTCTATCGTATGAAAGTTGATAATAAAGGTGTTGCATGAAATAGTGGACAATAATACTGGATTTCATGATATAGACGAACATTTATAATACGAAACAGAATGTAGAATTGAATGAAGAGAAGAAATTCAATAAGAAATATATGGACGAGTATAAGAAGGTAAGAAATAAGTGAATAAATATACGAAGACAAGAAGAAATGAAATACAAGAATTCTGTAAATGCAAACATGAATTCACTGTGTCCAATGAATTTGTAAACAGAAAGATGACAGTAAGGAATAATATATTAGAAGTAAAGGTCAAAGTTGTGACACACGACAGAGAAGGAAAAGGTGTATGTGTGCGTGTGTGTGTGTGTGTGTGTGTGTGTGTGTGTGTGTGTGTGTGTGTGTGTGTCTGTGTGTGCGTGTATGTGTGTACGTGTGAAATGATGAATGATATATTGCAGCAAAACTTTTTACCTTTACGAGGGAGAAAGAGCTTGTAAAACCTGGAACGGATTACAGATTCATACAAAAAGGAAGAAATACTATTTGATCAACAGGATGTGACAAAACTGATGCAAGAGTTCGACGTGAGAAAGTGAAAGGGAGCGGAGGATGGGAAGACAGGATGAATGGATTTTGAAAGAGTGCGGGGAACAGCTATCAAGAAGAGTACTGCATCGTATGAAAACCACTTTATATGAAGGAGAAATGGTAGTGGATTGGAAAAAAAAATAAGTAGAGTAACCATTCATATATACAATGGAGATAAAGATAAGGTCATTTATAGTGATTGTTCTTTATCAATGTGTTTTGTAGACTATGAGAGAAAAGAAATAAAGAGAGAGAGAGAGAGAGAGAGAGAGAGAGAGAGAGAGAGAGAGAGAGAGAGAAAAAAAAAAAAAGAGAGAGAGAAAGAGAGAATTAATCATGATTTTGAAAGCACCAAACGGACTGGGATAAGTGGGTGGAAAGCACGTGTTAATGAGACGTAATAGAGAAATGCGTGCGCACGAATACTCAACACGAAACACCAGATGCTTAACCTAAAAAAAAAAACACATGAAAACAAAAGAAACACGACAACTGACTTTCCCAAAACAGAATCATAATCACCTGTAAAGGATTAGAGGTAAAATAAAGGTGTTATAAGAGAGATAAAAAAAAAATATATACAACACTTTGGAAATTAAATATAGATAAAAGGAAAATAATAAAGATAAAACTACACGCAATTGCCTTTAAAATAAGTGTTCTATGACAAAGGGATTAAAAAAATGCAACACAAATACACGAGAAAATCAGCTCTTACTTACTTGTTTGTTTTTTCATTTACTGTGTCGTTGGTGAAGTGCTTGATGATGAGTGAGTGAGGGAGTGGGCGGAGTGGGATGAGTGGGCGCGCGGAGTGGGTTGGATGAGTGGGCGGCAGTAACCCTCACGCCCACACGACTGCCTCAATACCTCCAAATTGCACGTTCGAGCATAAATAAGCTGAAATTACATGCATGGACTGTAATTAATATTCTTTTTTCGTCCACTGTGCCATGTGTGTGACTGTGTGTGTGTGTGTGTGTGTGTGTGTCGTGTGTGTGTGTGTGTGTGTGTGTGTGTGTGTGTGTGTGTGTGTGTGTGTGTGTGTGTGTGTGTGTGTGTGTGTGTGTGTGTGTTACTATTATATATATAACATAACTTCACAAAATAGAATCAATTAAATACAAGTGAAAGCTTTTATATATCTTGATGTCTGTTTGTCTGTCTGTCTGTCTGTGATTCTCTTATATAAAACAACAACAACAACAACATAACTTCAACAATAATATAGCAAAGATTGACAAAGGAATGGATGTAAATATTTCAATTTGTCACTCTGTTATGTGCGGTGTATTCCAATGGAGGACTTAAGAGATTAGGGAAGGATTTAGGATTCTGCTTTTCAGTTTATATATCCTCACAATCAATTATACACGCCCCTCTAATACCTGAATCAATCCCGCTAAACATATTGATACAAACTTATAATACACCAGCACAGTGCATGGAAGAAAACCAACTTCCTTCGAGATACACAAGCAGAAAACGAGGTACTATAGTAGACATAATAATAATAATAATAAAAAGGAGTAACTGCACTAGAAACTCGAGCTGCAAATAAATTAAATTACAGATTACACGAGTGACTGAACAAAATAAACGAAAAAAGTGTAATAAAAAAATAATGAAAGGATTGGAATTTAAGAAACAGTTGTGGCTTTAGTACGTAATATAATTTGCTAAAGAAGCCTGGAATAAGTAAGGTAAAAGGTACATGAGGTTGGGGGTTGTTAGGGGTTGGGGGTGGGGGGTTGTGGGGTTGAGGTTGGGGTTGGACTGAATGCTGTTATCGTTGCAGTAGCACATAAACAGTCCATTAGGGAAGGTGTAGTGTGTCAGCAGGCAATCTGTCACCACCAAAAACTTTATAATACCAACAGTGTACACATATTCTCTCTCTCTCTCTCTCTCTCTCTCTCTCTCTCTCTCTCTCTCTCTCTCTCTCTCTCTCTCTCTCTCTCTCTCTCTCTCTCTCTCTCTCTCTCTCTCTCTCTCTCTCTCTCTCTCTCTCTCTCTCTCTCTCTCTCTTTATATAAACACACATACCCATGCAAACACGCACACACATTTGAATAATATTTCCCTTCATACTTTATGCATTACGAATGTTAATATGAGGTTACAGTGACCACAAAAGGGTATATTAATCTGTGTTTATGTGTGTATGTGTGTGTGTGTGTGTGTGTGTGTGTGTGTGTGTGTGTGTTTATGTGTGTTTAATGTAAATGAATCTATACATACATACAGGCATTGGATTGTGTATGTGACCATGTATAGAAATATATAGTCGTGTGGTGTTGTTTTTTTAAGTGATGGAAGTGTAATGAAACTGTCTGAAAGTATTGGATGTATGTACCTTTATGTTTTTTAATTCAAACTCCAGTGATTGTTGAGGTACGAATAAACGTTGATATTAATCCACATTTTTCATCCAACACAACTCTTGGTATACTGTGTGTGTGTGTGTGTGTGTGTGTGTGTGTGTGTGTGTGTGTGTGTGTGTGTGTGTGTGTGTGTGTGTGTGTTTTGGTCAAGAACACACAAGTCTTTCACATAGTGTTTTTTTTTCTTGGCCAGGAAAGTCGGGTTTATGTACACACACACCCACACCCACACTCACACACACACACACACACACACACACACACACACACACACACACACACACACACACACACACACACACACAGAATAACAGATCATAGGCTGTACACACACACCATTTGAAACATGTGAGTTAGCATTCCCCTAAAAAAGTAACAGATGCCTGGGATGAAAAAGAAAAAAGCACACACATATATGACGATTCCCAACATTTTTTCTCCCTGTGTGTGTGTATGTACGTGTGTGTGTGTGTGTGTGTGTGTGTGTGTGTGTGTGTGTGTGTGTGTGTGTGTGTGTGTGTGTGTGTGTGTGTGTGTGTGTGTGTGTGTGTGTGTGTGTGTGTGTGTGTGTGTGTGTGTGTGTGTGTGTGTGTGTGTGTGTGTGTGTGTGTGTGTGTGTGTGTGAAGGACGCCATACCAGCCTGCCACAGTCGTACACTTGACCGGAGTTGCAATCAGAATTAAGGACAATTGGGCGGAATGCGGGTGATTTTCGGCAACTCAAGGACACACATAAAATCAACCAGCCATGAGCGG
>JAPQNM010000002.1:11348281-11355781 GCA_029783475.1 Metacarcinus magister
TGTGTGTGTGAGTGTGTGTTTGTGCGGTGATAATGGTATAGCAAACATATATAGTCAACTTTGAACAGCCGTGATTGGTGGCCTGGCATTTAGTGTTACCGCGTCTGAACCAATGAGATCCAGCCGACGCTCTGTGGCCATGACGTCAGCGATGATCCAATGTTTGCTTGGCATCACCGCGGCACAGTCCCAAAGAACGGCCGTAGCACCCTTGAGGAAACTTCGAATAGCCTTTCTCACCCTCCTCGTCACCCTGCCACTGATATGCAAAGGTAAGACGTGTGTATGTGTGGGTGGGTGTGTGTGGGTGTGTGGGGTGTTGGGGGGGAAGGAAAGGGAAGCATGGTAAGGGTTAGGTCAAGTCTTTCCCCTTTTAGTGCAAGCCTCAAGTTCCGTCTCAGCCCGGAACTGTGAGGCTGCCGGCTTGCCTGGACCTGAATGTCAAAAGGTGAGTGAAGGGTGTGTGTGTGTGTGTGTGTGTGTGTGTGTGTGTGTGTGTGTGTGTGTGTGTGTGTGTGTGTGTGTGGAAGAGAAAGAATATATTAAAGAAGAGAGAGAGAGAGAGAGAGAGAGAGAGAGAGAGAGAGAGAGAGAGAGAGAGAGAGAGAGAGAGAGAGAGAGAGAGAGAGAGAGAGATAGACAGACTAGTGTAGCTACATGTATATTTGTTTGTACATACTTTTATTTGTCAAGTCTCCCCTATCCTTTTGCCGTGTACGTTTACATGCGTGTGTATGTGACTCTGTATGTATGTATGTATGTGTGTATGTACATGTGTGCTGAATCTGCTTTTAACCATAAACTCATTTTTTCTACAGTCTTTTATTTTTTTATATATATATACCAAAGAGAAATAAAAGGTAAAAGCTCTCAGTGTAAACAGAACGCGAGAAAATCACCGTTCTGATTAGCAAACACACTACCTAAAGTTGCACGTCACTGCCTGAATGATGAGTTGCGTTAATTGCCTCATTAACTCCGCAAGGTCATAGCGACGGACGGACGTGATGGGAGAGAATATTAAGGACTAGCTTTTTATACGGTGACAAATGGAGGCAGGATGAGAGAGAAAACATTATATACATGAAACAGAATTCCTTTGACAGCCACAGTGAGAGGAGACAAGAAAGGGAACACACTAAAACATATATGGGAGTCTAGTTTTTTTAGTGGCCCCAAACCTCCCTTTTATAGATAGATTACACGAGAGTAGAAACGTTAAAAAAGACTCATAAAATAAATAGAACTAAAAATAAAACATAAGACATCGTCCACTCTACCTTTAATGTCGAAAGGATAGCATGATCAAAGGTGGAAGTGAATAGAGAATGAAATAGAGGCGATTATATTTTCGTTTTGCGTAACAGTTTCATGTTCTGTTTATAATTGCGAGCTGGACTTCGGTTGAATAATTTGGAAAAGTTTCCGTAGCTACAATCATACGTATTCAGGTTGCATCAGGTTTCTGGGGTGAGGCGAGCGGGGGACAAACAGTGGGAAAGGCGGGGCGGCAGTGAAAGTCTACGGTAATTGTGTTCCACATTTCATTACCTGTTGGCGCGCGGCGAGCGTGACGAGTGTTCCTGTCAGGATTTGTTCTTGTGTTACGTTCATTAACTAAAACTATTATAACAACTACTATTACTACATCTTCCGCTACCACTACTGCAAACACAACTATGACTACTACTACTATTACTACCGTCATCACTACTACCACTACTACTACTATTACAACTATTACTATTTCGATTGGTACTACTATAAATCACGCTCTATCACCATCCCACAACTGGTTCCTGCCAAGTCCCATCACTGTACAAAATGGAGGTAACAGTCAAGTGGTGACCATGGATCACCCTCCTGGAATGGGTGGCGCCTCACATCATTCATCAACCAAGCCTCCAAAATTCACGACTCCATCTCACAGATCGTAAATTTACAACAGTGTAGCAATTTCTCCAGAGAATGAAATACCCAAATAGAGTTTCAAATCTTGTTTTCTAATATGACTTCAGTGTTTGCTTTATTATATTTCTTCTGTTTGCAATGTTTCAAACTCATGTTTTCTCTTAGTGTTCTCAGTACCAGCGATGCTTATTTTCGGACACAAAATTATATGCATGATTTTTTATATACATATTTTCATTCTTGTTGCATTAATATTTCCATATAGTTTCGTGCAGAATAACACACCTTTACTACTACTTCTGTGCAAGTCTTTTGATTACAGCACCAGGCAATCATTACAATAATTTACACTTCCCTTGAAACGAACTTCATAGTTGCTTTTATTACTATTTCACAAAGCTAAGTGCTATTCCCTCCTGAGCGAGTGTATTCAGTTTCGCATTTAACAAACACTACCGATTTTCCACACACGTACATGTAGTAGTACTGACATTTATATATATATACACACACACACACACACACACACACACACACACACACACACACACACACACACACACACACACACACACACACACACACACACACACACACACACACACACACACGTCTATTTAACCTGCATCCCTTTCCCTGAACATAACATTTTGAACCCTTCCTCTCTCTTTCATAACTAGCTCTTTACACTCTCAACATGTATTCTCATTCTCTCTATTCAGTGGGAGCTAAAAAGAAATTTAATATGCTAACACAAATTCCACTCCCAACACACCAATAAAGCACCACGAGAGGTATTAAATTTCGCAACGGTACATTTGCAGTATTTCCTCTTCTCTTCCATTATTCTTAGTTTTGCCATTCGTCACCCTATCCAAGTGATGACTCCAATATAAAAAAATGGAAATGATTTAACACTAACTTGTCTAAACTGTAAAATCGTTCTAAACCCACACGTTACCTCTATTTACGCCGACACAGGGAGTGATAGCATCATGAAAAGGTTTGCCAGCTTTCAGAACACCACCGATGTTTGCTGGAAATCGCGTGTTGTGGGAAGGGATGCGAACACAAGATATAAACTGCAAAAAATAACGTTTATTTCATTGCCTCATATTAAATTCAAGAAAAATACAACCAATACCCTATATCCTTCATATACATTATTTGGTATTGAATTACATACATATATACCTCGCACTTTTGGTCTAGCGAGCTAATCAGGGGTGAAAAAAAATAATGGAAACAACAATATGAATTAGAAAAAAACATTATATACCAGAACCATTTTTTCCCCTCCCATCACAAATTGCAACAATATTTCCCTACATATCTGGCCTGACACATCCATACATGCATGAACACGCGGGAAAAGCTTGTCGACTATTTACTAATGAATCACCCAACAATAAAAAAGAAAAAGAAAAAAAGATACTTCTATACACATACCAAAGGCCGTCCATTTTTTGAGATAGAAAAAAAATAATGACTAAAGACAGAAACTAAAACAAAAGGAGAATGAAAGTGATAAAAACTACAAAAAAACTTTACATGTAGCACAAAGTTAAAACGTTTTAGCAATACCTAAAGGAATCAAGAAAGACGTATTACTCGGCAAGGAATAAATAAACAAAGACAAAGCGAAAAGGAATAAATTAAATCAGACACATTGATGGACACTCAAGATATGAACTGAGAGAGAGAGAGAGAGAGAGAGAGAGAGAGAGAGAGAGAGAGAGAGAGAGAGAGAGAGAGAGAGAGAGAGAGAGAGAGAGAGAGAGAGAGAGAGAGAGAGAGAGAAAGAGAGAGAGAATATTCAGGGTGCCACTTCACTCTTGCCATCCGCCTGTGTTCCTGAGTAGCCTATAACACTATGAGGGTGAAGCTTGTTGAAAAATGGAGGAGGGTTGAGAGTGGAAAGGCAGTAGCAAGAGGCATTTTACTCTCTCTCTTTCTCTCTTCTCTCTCTCTCTCTCTCTCTCTCTCTCTCTCTCTCTCTCTCTCTCTCTCTCTCTCTCTCTCTCTCTCTCTCTCTCTCTCTCTCTCTCTCTCTCTCTCTCTCTCTCTCTCTCTCTTTTTCGTATTTATATAAATCAAACTTTTTACCGATCTGATCAAAGAATACCATCAAAATTGTAAAGTTTTCGAACCCGCGTCTCCCGAAGCTTAAAAGATATGATTTCGGGATAAGAACTTGAAGTCTTGGTTTGGAATTGCATCTGAGTGTGACTTCTTTATTTATTTATTTATTTATTATTTTATTTGGTATCGTAAAGTTAGTTGCTATTTTTCGTCACCTCACATTTTGGTGGCAGCGGTGAAGGTCACACGCCTCGCCAAAAGACAGACAGGTGCAAGCAAGGCCTCACCTGTTTACAACGACGACCCACACGGGGAAAAAAATAAATGTCTGTTTGAAGAGAAACATTTGTACCGCACACACACGCACACGCGCACACACACATACACACATACATACATACACACATACTCGACATGACACAAACTCTCAATTGCCAAACAACAAATCATACGTTAACTGTTGGAAAAATAAAGTTAATATCATAAACACCACAACCACAACCACCATCACCACCACCACCACCACCACCACCATCACCAATCCCACACACCCAAATCAATAACGTTTGAAAAAAAATTATGAAAAAAAAAAAAAATTAAACAGATCACTTATTCATCCTTCACATTACGTATTCAGTTATTAATACACCCAAGTCTTACATTTTCTCCTTCGACTTCCTTACTTTCCTTCCCAAACGAGGAGGGTCCAGAGTGGGTCTTGTCTTTACGCGTAACAGCCTCATTAAGTAGTTGAGCGGGAAACGACTGGGGATAATGACGACCAAACTGTCAAAAGTATGGAAGTTGGCTCATCTTCCCTTAAGGACAGGCTACCTCGGTGCAATTACTGTGTGTGTGTGTGTGTGTGTGTGTGTGTGTGTGTGTGTGTGTGTGTGTGTGTGTGTGTGTGTGTGTGTGTGTGTGTGTGAGAGAGAAAAAAAAATCACAGACAGACAGAAATAGCTGAATATACAAACAACTATATACATCAACAAAAAAAACACTACCACCACCACCACCACAATCACTAATATAAGTGAAAAAACCAAAAAACAACCACAAGCAAAACACTAACCCCATATTAAGAAATCACTTGCTAATAGGAGACTAAAAAACACGTGTGAGTCTAGACATGCAACAGAGAAGGGAAAGAAAAAGGTGATGCTCCCAAACCCAGCCTTGCTCCCCCTTTAAATTAGGGGAACACAGGCTGGCTGCACTAAAGGGATGCTGGGCGAGGCTGCTGCATGCATGGAGGGTTAGAGGGGGAGAGTGCATGGTGTTAAAGGCCGTGTGGTATAGTGGCTGCTGGGACGTAAACGAGCGTAAAGGGGGAACAAGTAGGGGAGGCAAGTACTATATAGCTAAGTACATCCAATAGAGTACCGTCAGGATAGCAGGTGTCTAGTACCTTTTAAGTATAGTAATGTGTGTGTATATATAACGCTAGGAGAGTGTATTTATACTTGAAGGTTTTGTTATCTATCACTAATCTAAAAAATCAACCCTTAGTATAATATATGTAAACACTAAAATCGTACAAGGAGAAGAAAAATACTATGATACATGTTTCAAATCTGTGTAGGTTCAGTGCCATGCCTGGTGGTACTGCTGCTGCTGCTGCAAGGGACCAACAGTTTTACGTTTTCTACAAATACTGCAAATTCTGAGGAAATTCATTAAGAAACTCTTGGGGACACATGTTGCGGCGTAAGTTCTTTATTCGTAGTGAAGGTGAGCGAGGCGGAAGGACTCTTGGGGCTGCACCGGGAGTTTAATATGTTGTGTGGTGCTGTGTAGTGTGGTGTGGTGTGGTGTGGTGTGGTGTGGTGTGGTGTGGGGGTATCGTGACTGAACTTACTATTTCTACTACTACTACTACTACTACTACTATCACTACTTCCAATACTACTGATAATATAAAACACCACTTTCTACCCCTTTTCCTTCCCTCTCATAGCACCTCATCACCCCTACTTTCCCCCTTCCTCCCCCCACACCACACTACTCTCCCCTCCTTTCCTAGCTATACCTTTCTCCTAATCACGTTCCCTAACCCCCCTTCTCTTACCATACATCCTTCCCCTTCCCTATAACCATCATCACTGCCATCACCCTACCTTTCCTTCACCCATTACTAACCTCACCTCCCCCTCTCCCACCCCCCATTTCCTGCCTTCACTATGCCGCCTCCTGACTCCATTTCGCGCGGGAAACAACAATTACCCACCGTGACTTAAGGGCGCGCCGTCCCCCGGTCACTCGCACTTCCATCACGCGGCGGGGGGCGTGAACCCCTCAAAAGGGTAAAAAAAGAGGGAGAGCTATGGAGAAAGGGAGGAGAGGGGAGAGAAGGAGAGGGGAGGAGAAGGGGAGGAGAGGAAGGGAGAGGAGGGAAGGTTTTGGGTAAATGAAGTGGTGTTGCGTGTGTTGAAGGTGTGGTGAATGCCGGACGTGCACATACGTATATGGACACGCACACACATGCACACACACACGCACACACACACACACACGCACACAAAAGTCACATTATAAAAAAGTCAGTGATTTTAAGATAATAATTTCATTAATAACAAGACAAGATTATTACCGTTCAAACTCCCACCATCATTACCTAACCAATCTACCTACCTAACTACCTTCCTACCTACCTACCTACTTACCTACCTACCTACCTACCTACCTACCTATCCTTCTTTACATATAGTCTCCTTACGTATACAAAAAAAAAGGAGAAAGCATGTTACCCTATCAGCACGACAAGATAGGGAGACACGAGCCTAAAAAAAAACTACTAGTAACACGCCATCTGGTAGCACTCCCATTACCACCCATTACTCCCCCATCACCACCCATTATTACACCCCCCTCACCCCCCATCACAGGCGGCACCCTCACTAGCTAGGTAAGGCTAAGAGTAATGGTACGCACATGTTTAAGGAATAGCCTTTTGGGGCCCCAGCTAAGTAAAGAAAATGGTGCCAAGGGAGGGGCTGAGAGGCTGTTTTGCGTGTGTGTGGTGAAGGTATGATGTGTGTGTGTGTGTGTGTGTGTGTGTGTGTGTGTGTGTGTGTGTGTGTGTGTAAACTGTCGTAACTTAATGGCAAGACACACATATACACATACATACACATTGAAGCACATACACACGTCACCTTTTCTATTCATGCTCTCTGGGTATGTATGTATGTATGTATGTGTGTATATTTACGTACATAGGTATTACAGGATATTACGTGCCTGAAGGGTATATATTAAAGGCTGATAGGATGATACGTAGTCGATGCATACACACAAACAGACGGCATTATGAAACAATATATAAATAGACATTCACAGAGTATACAAGTATCTACAGGTATCTACAGAGCCGTGATGCAATTAATGAGAAAAGGTCGAAAGGTCATAGCATACACAATACATAGTGGGTGTATAACTGTGGCATTCTGTATAGCTGTAATTCTCTCTAAAGATGACGAAATGTTGAAATGTTAAATACTATAT
>JAPQNM010000002.1:11360781-11368281 GCA_029783475.1 Metacarcinus magister
GTTTCTGACACCCGCGGCTGATTCAAAGACCCCTTCCTATCTGTCATCTCTCCCTTCACCCTTCCTTTGTTTAGATTGATGTAAGACTTTCTCTATACCCAAAAGTAATTATGTATATATATGAAAACAAGTCAAGGGAAGAATAGTATAGATTTCGTTTGTTTCTTTAAAAGTGTTGTGTATGTTAGTGAGTTTTTCTGATATATGTATAGTTGTTGTATGCATTCTTCTATTTTTTTTTTTGTGAGAAAGAGAAAGTGAAAGAGAGAGGGAGAGAGAAAAAAGAAATTCTTGTAGTTAATAATCTTACATGTTTTGCTGCATTATGGCAACACACACACACACCACACACACACACACACACACACACACACACACACACACACACACACACACACACACACACACCAGGCTCAGTCCCATCTAACAAGTCAGTAACAAGAAACTCACGTCATCAGAATCTTTCCTCCTCAAAAGTTATTCGTAACATGACCTTCCTCCTTCCTTTTTCCTCCCTTACACGTAGAGATTCCTTCTATCCTGGCGAGGTCTGCGTCAATACAACTCTTCCCACCTATTTATATACACCTCCTCTCCTACCTACCTACCTTCCTCCTTCATCCACACACCTGGTCTCCTGTACACCTGACCTACAGTAACATTCAACCACTATCTTCTCTCCTTCACTACTTCTATCACAAATTAACCTTAGAGCAGATTGATATTCCCTACTTTCTCTTGTGTATTCCTACCTCTCTCACTATCCCCTTTTGCTAAGAGGAACATCGTGGTCTTTCTCTCCCCTGTCTACGAATATTACAGCAGCCAGCCTACCTGTACCGTTTAAAAGGAAGAAAAAAAAATGAAAACACGGCACGCAGGGCAACATAATACACGCGGGAAGCTGTATCTGATATCCTGTGGAAGCGCGCGTGACAGGAACAGTTGACGTGAGGAAAGGAGGGAGAAGGGAGATGGTAGAGGGTGTGTGTGTGTGTGTGTGGTTGGTTGGTTGGTTGGTTGGGTGGGTGAGTGGTAGGAGGAGAGGGAGTGGTTTAGATGCAGCAGTGTTGGCGGTGCATGACGGGGGTGTGGGTGGAAATGTCTCCTCGCTCTGCTTGCTTCACTGACCTCACGTTTCTGACTCCCGTAGGTGGAAATGAAGCACTATGAAGCGTTACAGTAAGTTACAGAGCAGGTTTGAGGCGGCGGTCACTGTGTTATGAGGGATTTAAGCCAGTGTCACAGCCAGCATGTAATGGGAATAACTTATTTACATTCTAGGTATTACACTTTACAAATACAGGTTGAGCATCGTGAAGGACGGTACAAGTAAACTATTTGGATGCTTCGATTTACTGATTGTGTGTGTGTGTGTGTGTGTGTGTGTGTGTGTGTGTGTGTGTGTGTGTGTGTGTGTGTGTGTGTGTGTGTGTGTGTGGTGTGTGTGTGTGTGTGTGTGTGTGTGTGTGTGTGTGTGTGTGTGTGTGTGTGTGTGTGTGTGTGTGTGTGTGTGTGTGTGTGTTGTGAATGTGTCGGTAATAATCTGGTACACACATTCCGAATAACTCATAGCCCCGGTGTGTGTGTATGACTGTTCGTGACGTGATAAACGAGGGGGAGCAGATTAATCCCCCTTTGCCGCTGTGTAGTGTGTAGTCCTGCATCACAGCCGAGAGTGTGCTGCACGCATATGTTTCCTGACGAGGACATTATCATACCGTCTTAAGTGCAATAATATTTAAAGAATACAATGTTCACTTATGATATTTTCAGAGACGGATCTTTTTTCCTTCTCTCTTTTACTTTCTTTGGCAACATTTTGATCACAAGTACTAAGAAAAATAAAGTGTTATCTATAATTTTTTCTCTTCAATTTCAACACTGTTTTCATAATGTGGCTGGCAGGTAAGACACACCTGCAGCACACACCTGTAAATGCAAACGTTACACAACCACACATCCAACACCGTTACATAATGACACTCAGCAGAAAGTACAGAAGCCACATCACAAAGAAGTAAGAAAGAGTAAAGAGTACACCGATTATCGTAAAGAGACAGTGCTCGGGGACGCTGGTGGTCTTGCCAAGGGCTGCAGCTTATGGTCTCTCGAGAACTGACAAACTAGCATCGTAACTCATCCAATTAGGAAGCAGAGTAATGGGTGTACAACCGTCTAACTCTCCTACTACTACTAATATTGTTTACTGCTTTGTAATGCTGCCACACTTAGATAGGTAGCAGCAAAAAAAAGAAAAGAATAGAGTTATGATTTCAGTTTCTTGTTTTGGGCTAAAAAATGAATATATATACATAAATCCTGTTTCATCCGTAATTGTATGTAAAAGTAGTTATTAAGCTGTCAGTACTGTGTAAGCTTTCAAGGGAACGCGCTGTCTGTTTCTGTGTATCACTTTCATTTGACGGTAATCACGTCATTTTTGGAATTAATTTTACGTAACTTTACAATGATGGACTAACTTACAACAACCAACACATTACCCTTGATGAATTATTATTACTATTATATGACTGTTATTTTACATTTATACATACACACATACAGACATACAGACATACATACAGTGCGGCTTATCCTCAGTGATGCCGTGTAGTATTGTATCTACGTACGTATTAGTGATGAAGTTCACCTGTCAGCTGATAACGAAGCGTGATTTAGCGCGACAGTTTTAACGGCCTGACTAACGCACTGTACACTAGCAGCAGACTACCACTGTTTGATAATCATGTTTAATACCTGTTAATTACCAAGACATGGATGATTTTTTCAAAGGCATCTGGAACAGGCACACCATCACTATTTTTCACAAGACAAAAAAATCAGGTACAACTATAATAATTATCTTAAAATCATTCGGCTTCAACACGCCTGAAGCATACTACTCATTCACGGTACGCGCGGTGAGGGGGGGCACCTACCCCCTCTTTGGGATGCCTGGTGTACGTCGGGCGGACATACTCATCATTCACGGAAGAACTTTTTAGTACAAATCTTTAAAAAAGTTATCCTCTGTATAGACACGCTTTCACACCTCGCCGAGACAGATTCCAGGACACTACCCAAGAAGGCAAGTCACAACGACTATTATAGCTAACATCTGGTATCCGTTCACTGCTGGTTGGACAGACAAGTGTAAAGATAAGTAAGAATCCTTTTCATTCTCCGCCCCGTCAGCACCAGTACGTTATGTCAACAGTCCAACAAATTGTGAATGTTTACTTATAACTACTGTATTCCTTCACAATGTATAATGAAACATGTGTATGGAGTGTTGTATTATAATGTGTAGGCAGTTTGTGTTACGTGTGTGTGTGTGTGTGTGTGTGTGTGTGTGTGTGTGTGTGTGTGTGTGTGTGTGTGTGTGTGTGTGTGTGTGTGTGTGTGTGTGTGTGTGTGTGTGTGTGTGCGTGTGCGTGTGTGTGTGTATTATGCGTTGTCTAAATGCTTGGGTTTATCAATGTCAGTGTAATTGTTTGTGATTTTGTATATTATTGTCAAACTGCGGAGAGGGGGGAAGGAGGGAGAGAGGTAGGGAGAGGAGGGGTGGGAGGGGGGAGGGTGGAAGGGGTGGAGTGAGAGAATCAATGCTGATTTGTTGTTTAATTTGTGTTGTTCCTGCGAGTCTTTGTGTGTAAATTGTGTTATAAATCTACTTACCGGGATGCGAACTTGCTGTGATCTGCTGTGTATGTATGACTATATGTTTGTGTGTGTGTATGAATGTGTGTGCGTGTGTTTAACAAGTTGTAGTATGTAGGCTTTGAGTTAAGCTCGTATTACATTGTTTTGGGATTTACAACTTTCATAACACAGAGCTACAGCCACACAGGAGTACTCTTCCCTCTTCCTCCACCCTCTCCTCCTCTTCCTCCTGTTCCTCCTGCTGCTCCTCCTCTTCCTTCTCTTCTTCCTCCTCCTCCTCCTTCTTCTCCATCACGCTGTCCTAAACGTCAATAATTCATAATTGCGAAGAAGAATTTCCATTACACATTTAGTCTATCTTCATTTATATTCATGCTCACTATTATTCTTTCTTCATCCCTTGCCTCAAGATCCTCTGTCCACACGCTCAAGTCTCTTCATTAACTAGAAGAAGAAAAAAACGTCACGACTTGAATTTCCTCTTTTCTCTCCTCACAATGCAGGTAAATTAATTTTTCATAGTCGTTCTTCATAAGACAGCTCTCCTTTCCTTGGCATCTCTTTAATCACCTCTCTTTGTATCTTTTTAAGCATGTTTATGTGTCTTTTTAATTAGATAAGGTGAACCTCATTACGATTGCTTACTTCAGTCTCGATCATAGGATGGATTTTGTCAGTTTTTCCATCACTTTTATGTTTAACAGTCTATCTTCCTCTCCATCTATTCAAATTACCTGGTGATTGATTAAGGGTCTGTATTACCACTCCATGTCCCTTTCTTCTTTACCTCCATTAATTATCTATCTTCATATACACTAATCTGGGTAATTTTCCACTTGTCTCCATTTCCATGACATAATAGCGTTTACCCTTGAGACTCATTTTTCAAAGTTGGTTCCATATCCACCATTCATTAAAGTCTTGCTCCAATTCCCTACATTAGTCGACACTGAGTAGACGTTTCCATTAGCTTAGCATCGTATCAAGTATTATCTTAAAGCTATTCAGTCCATTTACACATTTTGTTGATAAGAGACTGACTGACTGACGTGGGGCATCCATTTCTTACACTGTCCCACGCTGACAGTGAATTGTCTCTTAGAAATGTTCTCATCTGTCTTGCTGTCTGTTACCTTTCAATGCATTCAACACATTCACCTTCACTCGTCCAATAGTGTTCAATTTCCACAGAAGAATACTTTAAAACACACCCAGTCCAAGCTGTTTTCTCTTTCTCTCAACTCTACAGCTAGACGGAGTTACTATTATTGTATCATTTTCTTACTCTCATGTTTTCCTTAATTAACCACTCTAATATTACAACCTTCAATCATTAGCAGTTTTTTGTTCCTCAGAATTAGAAGTTTTATTGTTTCGAATGAATGTATTGCTAACTAGATATAATGTAAGTTTCTATTATTAGTTTGCATATTTTTAGGTTTATTCATACTACGTTGTGTGGGTGTGAATGTGTGTGTGTGTGTGTGTGTGTGTGTGTGTGTGTGTATCAAACTTGTAGACAGGTGAGCCTTAGGGTATGATACTTGTGTTGTTTGTGAGAGTTTGTGTGTATGTATTCACGTGTGTGGGTGTGTGTTTATGTGTGTATGTGTGTTGTTTTTAAGGTTAAAGGGTGTGGGGAGGGTCGTGTGTAGGTGTACGTAGGTAAGGGAATGGCTGTAGGGTGTAGCCTTTGTAGAGTGTAAAGTAAAGTTAACTGAGTGAGTAAGACACAAGCAAGCTAAATTCTCGATGCTCAAAGGGATCTACTACAACTTACTACAAGAACAAGAATACCTACTACTACTACTACTACTACTACTACTACTACTACTACTACTACTACTACTACTACTACTACTACTACTACTACTACTACTACTACTACTACTACTACTACATAACCAGTGCAATAGAACAAACTGCTTCTTCATTAAGGTGTTCTTCAAAGTAATTAGTTGTCCTTGGAAGGAGACAGGTAAGGCCATTAAAATAATCAGACTCTTTAATTTACATACGCAGGTGAGGGATGATTAATGGTTGCTTTAGGAAAATGTTGACTAGGTGTATCATTACTTAATCTTACTCCTCGTTTGTCCTGTTCAAAGCCAGCTGCAAGGTGTGTGTGTGTGTGTGTGTGTGTGTGTGTGTGTGTGGAAGAAGAAGAAGAAGAAGCAGAAGAAGAAGAAGAAGAAGCAGAAAATGTCGAACAACAACAAAAACGAAAAAGAAAGAAAAGATGGGGAAAAAAAAAAATTATCTGCCATCATCTTTCTTTCCCATTTCCTTTGAGTTTCCTCTCTTCTCCTTTACGTCACGTCCTCCATCTTCCACCAAGTTAAAAGTTCCTTGCAAGTTGAGGAAAAATGTGACCTAATAATGTGGTGTTGAGATAAGGCTTTGGTTCATTAAGTTTGCTTTTAATCTAATCTCTCTCTCTCTCTCTCTCTCTCTCTCTCTCTCTCTCTCTCTCTCTCTCTCTCTCTCTCTCTCTCTCTCTCTCTCTCTCTCTCTCTCTCTCTCTCTCTCTCTCTCTCTCTCTCTCTCTCTCTCTCTCTCTCTCTCTCTCAATCTATCTATCTTTATCTCTATCTCTTTCTCTCTTTAGAACAACAGGGCGTCACAGGACTTAGTTTGGAGAACGACCTATAATAATTTTTTTTTTCCAGTTCTCAGTCAGTCTTTCCGCGTGAATATTGAAGGTGCTTTGTGCAATTCCAACGAGCAAATCATCGAACACCCTTACTAATGATGCAATAAACCACTGTGTGCTGAAGCCTTCAACCCTAAAGCTGATGTGTTTATGCTGAGTGAGTTCAATGATTGTCCTTCTATTTCTAAGCATTATATTTTTGGCTTAGGTTTTTTTTTTTTATTATTAAGTGCGTTTAATTTTGTCTTTTTTTCTAAACCTTTTCTTTCTATGTTTCTTTTATGTTTTTTTGTATTTATTATTATCGTTAGCATTACTTTTTTTTTTATCTTTTTTGTTATCATTATTATTAACAGCAGCGAGAATAATTATGAATGTTATGATCCAACAGTCATCATCATCATCATCATCATCATTGTGTATCTAATCCACGAAGAGATGTAATGAAGACACACACACACACACACAGACACACACACACACACACACACACACACACACACACACACACACACACACACACACACACACACACACACACACACACACACACACACACACACACACACACACACACACACACACTAGTCATCACACCTTTACACAACAATTCCACACCTACAACACTTTTGCTGATGATAAATAAAAATAAAAATAAAAAACTTCCCAATGAAAGTGCAGTATGTGGCAATTTTTCTTGAAAGGTGAAAAAAAGAAGAAAAAAAAGTAGTAGTATATAAATGTGTTTCACAATTTCAATTAGTTACGTGAATATTCATAAAATGACCATGTAGGAATGTATTAATATGTATGCAAGCAGAGGAGGAGAAGGAGAGATAGGAGGAGGAAGAGGAGGAGGAGGAGGAGGAGGAGGAGGAGGAGGAGGAGGAGGAGGAGGAGGAGGAGGAGGAGGAGGAGGAGGCGTAAATTGCACATATTAATGAAACGATATGAAACGCAAGATGAAAGGAAGACAGAAACAAAGAAATAAAATAAAAAGTGAACATCGCCTGGCGTAAAAATGAATAAAACACATAAATACAAAAATCATAAAAGGCGTGAAATACAAAAAAAAATAAATATATATAAATACATATTACAAGAACTAAAGGTATGAATAATAAAAAATGATTAATAAAAAAAAATTTGAATTAATCTAGTGAGGTAATAAAAACAGGGAA
>JAPQNM010000002.1:11385781-11388281 GCA_029783475.1 Metacarcinus magister
TTCCCTTAAGTATTTTTTTTTCACCCCACAGATAAAAGTTTTTTTTTATATCTCTCCTTAAATCCTTCTTACCAAGCCTTCCTTAAACCTTTACTCCTCTTTTTCTCTCCAAGGATCAGACTGCACCACTTACTACCACCATTAGACGAAGCCTTTTTTTGTCCCCATCTACTGCAATATTTCCTCATCACTGTTACCATTACGTATTCATGTTGTCACGGTAGGAATTGTGTTTATCCTCAAAATGTGAATAGTTGTTTAACTCAGTGCAGGATTTACTCAGTGGGGTAAAAAAATAACCTTATATAAACCATTGCAAAGTTATTACATCATTGAACAGAATACTAATGATGATCCAACTAACTTATGTCATCTGTCCAAGGGGGGGAGGGTAGGAGGGAGGGTGTGGTGTGATTGGTTGGGGGGGTGTTAGTGTGGTGTTAAAGAGTGTGATGGGAGGGGGAGAGTGTGATGTATGTGATGTTAGGTGTGTAACGAGTGAGAGTAATAATTTTATAGAGTACATGGTGTTTTAAATGAACTAAACACCTTATGAAGCTTGACACACACACACACACACACACCCACATACACACACACACACACACACACACACACACACACACACACACACACACACACACACAGTTATGAATGTATGTATGTGTCAATCTATCTATCTATCTATTCATTTCAGTAATAAAATCAACATTCATTACATCCTTTTGTGTGATGAAATAGCAAAGATCATGATGGTGAAATTGATGGAAACAAGCTTTTTTTTTTTATTCTATCTGGATTTCGTAACACACACACACACACACACACACACACACACACACACACACACACACACACACACACACACACACACACACACACACACACACACACACACACACACACACACACACACACACACACCACATTATGCACCCACTAATGGAGGTATGACGGTCCAGCAGGAATTAATAATCACCGATAAACATTAATTGAATGATTAATTGAGGTTGCCTTTCTATTCAAGTCAAAATATACTGTTTGGAGCCTTTCTATGTCCCAGTGACGAGGTGTGTGTGTGTGTGTGTGTGTGTGTGTGTGTGTGTGTGTGTGTGTGTGTGTGTGTGTGTGTGTGTGTGGTGTGTGTGTGTGTGTGTGTGTGTGTGTGTGTAAGTGTGTGTGTGTGTTACATTACAGCTCGTCGGGATGAATGGTTAAAAAGTCCTTTGGGATAACACTGTAAATCCTTCAAATCTCTACTCAGGTAACTTCCCGATGTTCCGTATAATTACAACCTTCCCTTACTGATATAATATTGCGTGTGTAATTATATAAAGTTCCTCTACTGATAATCTAAACAACTTTAAGACTTATTATGACTGATTGCACATTCAGAAATAAGCAACATTCACTATTCATTATAAACTAAGGGAGGGAGGTACATGCAGGCTCGGTTTGTGGGCAATAGCTAGGTGGTGTGAAGGCCGCTGGAGATGCATTGGTGGTGGTGGTATTGATGTCAGCTGAAGCATCCATCCTTTAGTTCCTCCTCCCTGCCTGCCTAACCTCGCCCCGCTCCCTCGTTGTGAAGTGAATGTGATGGGTGGTACGTGTGTGTCTGTCTCTCTGTCTCCTCGCACCTGACCTTGAAGGGATGAGCTGTCTGGTGCACTGAACCTTGCCTGATGATGATGATGATGATTGTAGTGGTGGTGGTGGTGGTGAGACAACTAACAAGAGCAAGGATAATGATGATAATTATATGCATAAATAAAAAGAACAGAAGAAGGATATAATAAAGAAACGAAGACAAAGAAGAAACACTATCAGCAAGAATAATAATAATAATAATAATAATAATAATAATAATAATAATAATAATAGTAATAATAATAATAATGATAATAATAACAATAATAACACTAATGACTACAGGGCTGCCATGAGTCAATTACACACACACACACACACATACACACACACACACACACACACACACACACACACACACACACACACACACACACACACACACACACACACACACACACACACACACACACATTCATTCACAACCCAAGCACGATAAGCCCTTCATCAACTCTCCTCCCTCTCTCCCTCCTTCCTTCATTCTCCTCCATTATCTTGCTCATTCATTCTTTCATTCATTTTCTTTCTTTTTTCTCTTATACTCTTTCACTCTCTCTCTCTCTCATATTTTTTCTATCTCTCTTCTCTTTCTTCTTATATCTTTTCCTTCTACCTTTCATCTTACTTTAGAAAATACATATATAAAAAAGATTAAATAAAGAACACTTTTAGCTATTTTCTCATCACTGTCATTATTGCTTCCTCTTTCAATACCTGCCCATCACTTCTCCCTCCTCCTCCTCCTCCTCCTCCTCCTCCTCCTCCTCCTCCTCTCTTTTCCTCCTCCATGTGTCTTCGATAATCCATTTACTCCTCCTCCTCCTTCTCCTCCTCCTCCTCCTCCTCCTCC
>JAPQNM010000002.1:11393281-11405265 GCA_029783475.1 Metacarcinus magister
GCCTTAACGACGATAACGATAAAGAGAGGAAGATGACAGGTTTTAAAAGAATGATAAATGGAATATGAGGTGATTTTTTTTTTCCTCTCTCTCTCACTCTCTCACTCTCTCTCTCTCTCTCTCTCTCTCTCTCTCTCTCTCTCTCTCTCTCTCTCTCTCTCTCTCTCTCTCTCTCTCTCTCTCTCTCTCTCTCACTGGGAAGAGGACACAAAAGAGTATATCTGACGCTCGTTTTCTTACTATTAATCTCGCCTTTAAGAAAAAAATATATACTCTTGCTCTGCCTCGCGGCCTTACAAGAGACTTTCCTTCCCTTCCCTTCCTCTCCGCCGCCCCCTTGTTGCCCCGTCACCGTCCTGGACACACTCAACGCCTCACCAAACCTGCGAGGAAGTAATAAAATGGTCTACAAGGAGGAGGAGGAGGAGGAGGAGGAGGAGGATGGAGAAGGAGGAAGAAGGATGGAGGAGGAGGAATATTAGGGTTACATAGGAATTCCAGTCTCTTCTCCTGGCACTTCTGACAAAATATCAAGAAATAAAATATAAAAAAAGAGGTAAGGAACGAGGATGTTACGAGCCTCGAAATCATGTCCCCCGTGAAGATTTTATTTGGTGTGTGTGTGTGTGTGTGTGTGGGGTGGGGAGGGGTGGGGGGGGGGTGTTGTAATATAGCACAGCAAGAATATAAACCTGATGTGCTTGTGATGGTAGAGACAGACAGGAAAGTGGATGGAAAAGGACAACACTAAGACGGGATTGGTAACATGAAATAAGTTGAATAAAAAATGAGTGAACTTGCAAGATAGAAAAATGAGAAAAGAAAGAGGCTGTGTGAGTGAACTTAATGAATGAATGAAGATCGAGGTGGGAAAATTAATATGTGTTTTGATGTATCTGAGGAATCACGAGAAATATGTGAAGTTAGAATCTGATAGAATAGAAAGACATATTATTGGTGAGCTGTGAGAAGAGTATTGATAAGATTTGCTAATAAATAAACAAATAAAAAGGAAGTAAGGAGGAAAAAATAAAGATATATGGAAGTATTCAACTGTTTGTATGATGAAGAAGAAAAAAATAGAGAAATGAAAATAAACAGTTGATAATAAAAGTTTACATTACAGTTTTCTTATGAATATGATATGCATGTATGGGTGAGAGACATTTAATAGTAGGAAAAGAGCGGTTTAATGAAGTTAGAAGCAAGGAAAAGAAAGGGGTAGGAGTTTACTCTGAATATATCATACACACTTAGATATAGAGAAAGAAATAATAAGAACAAAAAGTTTCAGTGCAAGAACCGTGCCAAGAAGTGGTTTCGGAGCAAAAAATAGAAAAAAAATAGAAATAGAAAATGTAAAGTAAATGAAGAGCTTGGGAAGAAAATTAATATGAAAGTTTCCGAGAATATAAAGCGGTTTCTGAAAAGCGCGCGAATATGTAATGAAGAGTAAAAAACGAAAGAAAAAAAAAAGATGGATGATGTGATATTAGAGAGAGAGAGAGAGAGAGAGAAAGGAAAAAAAACAAAAACAGAAAAAGGTGAAATGCGCAACAATGAAAAAAGATGAAAGCTGATGATGTTACACGCAAATGGTAGAAATAAAAACAAAAGAGTGAAGGCTTAGAGAAATAGTACTGGCAACAACAACAACAACAACAACAACAACAACAACAACAACAACAACAACAGCAATACCTTCATAAAAATAACAATGACGACAACAATGATAATACACAACAATAAGAACAAAAGAAACAAATAATTCAAGCTTAACTAAAATAGAAAAAAAACAAAAAGAAAGAAAACCTTACATAGACAGGATTGATGTGTGGGAGGATGAAAGAAGAGAGGGAAGAGGAGGAGGAGGAGGAGGGAAGGGGAAGGAAGGAGGAAGGGGAAGTAAGAGGAGAAGGAAGAGGAGGATTATGTCTATGAGGGAGAGAAAAGAGCGAAACCTGAGACAAGAAGCTGAGGTTAGGTTAGGTTAGGTTAGGTTAGGTTAGGTTAGGTTAGGTTAGGTTAGGTTAGGTTAGGTTAGGTTAGGTTAGGTTAGGTTAGGTTAGGTTAGGTTAGGTCAGGTTACGAGTGAGATGCTGCGCCCTTGTTCACTATCACGGGTTATGGCTTGTGTAATGTGTTTCTTTCCTCTTTAATGTTATCCTTCCAGCCAGCCATCCTTCCAGCCATCCTTCCAGCCATCTTTTCATCTCTTCTATCCCATCACTTTTTTCTCTCCCTTAATGCTAACGTTCCATCCATCCTTCCATCCATCCTTTATCCTTCCAGCCATTTCTTCTTTCCCCTTCACTTTCCTCCTCCTGAATGCTATCCTATCAGCCATCCTTCCAGCCATCCCTCTTTCCCTAACATTTTCCATCCCTTTGGTAGCTCTGTTTGCATCGTTTCCTTACCTATATACTCTTCCTATACTCTCCCCTTAAGAGTGACCAAACACTTCTACCTCTTCCCCTTCCTCTTCCTCTTCCTCTTCCTCTTCCTTGGATACTATAACTGCTCCTCTTCGTGTTTGTGTTATCATTTACTTCCTCTTCTGTCCTGCCTCGTTATACCACACACACACACACACACACACACACACACACACACACACACACACACACACACACACACACACACACACACACACCGCACTTTCCCCTCCCAGCCTCGCCATTAATTCCTCCCCTCGTTAGTCATCGTCTCTGGTATCATCTGGACTCTGGAAGGCGTTGCTGGACTCATCCTGGCCTCATCTTTAAAACTTTTCACCTTTTTTCTTGATTTAACTACCATTCTTTAATCACACTTGCATTTGAACACTCCTCCTTGCTAGCTTATACACCCACGCACACTTGCACTCTAATTGCTATCACTTTCATCCTCTATCTCTCTGCCTCTCTCTCTCTCTCTCTCATTTTGTGTGTTTCTATTTCGCATTTGCATCCATCCTTTGCAATCAATTCTTTAATATTTGCGTCTCTTCATCCTCCCACTGACGGTGCAGCTTTCCAACACACCTGCGATGCTCCCTGGCTGTCAAAGAAGCTGCACTACATTAATTCAGCATTCGCCTCGCTATTTCCACACCTTTCTCTAATGCTCTTTGCCTTTCCTAACTCGTCCTTGGCCTCAACGCTCAAAAAGGCGTCATGAAGCGGACTGCATACTCCTCCTCCTCCTCCTCTGTGTATATTCCGTGAGCACATGCATCGCGGTATTAAAGAGGAGAGGGCTAAGTATTGCTCCCTGATGTAGGCCAACTTTAAAACTATCCGGTGGTGGTAAAACTGCTTGTAACTTTTCCCTTCACCTCTTGGGACATTAATGAAGGCTTAAAGAGGGAAAACTGATGTGTAGATATCCTAAAAAAAGAGCAGGAAAAGAAGATGGGGGAAGGAAAGCCAAGGTACAGGATATAACTTTGAAATCCATCCATCATTTCCGTAAATTTCTTCTGACTTTTGGCTCCTTCACCTCTTTGTGCTTCCTCTTTCTTCACTTTATAATTCTCCGAGATTCCTTCCACCCTTTTGTTTCCTCCTCACATACACACACACTCTCACACACTCTCTCTCTCTCTCTACCACTCCTTACCTCGCGGCGCTGTCAATGAAAACTATACGTAGGTGAGTGTTTGGTCTGCAATATATTTCCCTCATAACCTGTCTGATTCCAAATATTGCATCCGCTTTACCCTCTCGAGGCATGAAGCCAAATTGTTCTGCCGATATATATTCACCTCTTCTCTTCCCACCTCCTCCTCCTCTTCCTCCTCTTCTTCCTCCTTCTCCTCTATGATTCTTTTCTCCCATATTTTTATAGCAAGTTATAGCAATGTAATTTAACTTCTTTATAGGAATATCTCTCACTCTCAATAGATAGAGAGATATAGAAAGAGAAAGTGAGAGAGAGAGAAGAAATAAGAGAGAGAGAGAGAGAGATAACCTTCTGTTCGTAAATCCTTTCCATTTAATCCCACAGGAAGTGCATGTATGTATGTATGTATGTATGTATGTATGTATGTATGTAAGTTTGTCTTCCTCTCTTAATACCTTCCATGTCTCTGCTTTTATTACATATGAATCCAGGCAACTCTTATACCATTTTTCATCATTTTCATTGCTTGTGTTGCCTGTCTGTCTGTCTGTCTGTCTGTCTGTCAAAATATATCTTACTTCCCATTCCTTTTATTAACCTGACTTCACCGTCTCTTCCTCCCTCTGCTCTCCTCTTCTCAGTCTTTTTATAACGTTCTATATCCAGTCATGGCTCAATATATTAGTATCATTCCCTTTTCATGCTATTAACTCCTCTCTATGTATGTATGTATGTATGTATGTATGTATGTATGTATGTATGTATGTATGTATGTATGTATGAGTCTATCTATCTATGTGTGTTCATGTATTGTTGCTTCATGTTTTCCTTTCGCAATGCTCTATATGCCCTTTATATACTAGCAATTCCTTCTTTAAATCTGTTTCTTCATGTGTGTGTGTGTGTGTGTGTGTGTGTGTGTGTGTGTGTGTGTGTGTTTGCTTGTTTATTCATCTGTCCGGTCATCTATTTATTTACATTCTCGTATGTTTGCATCTTTCCTCTATTTATGGTTCTCCTTTCTTCCATATTTCTTTCTTATATATTTTCTACCACCACCACCACCACCACCACCACCACCACCACCACCACCACCACCACCACCACCACCACCACCACCACCTCCTCCCACAGCTTCCCGCGTACAGACTCCTTCTCCTCAACACATGCTATAGTACCTCTCTCCTGCCTTCTTTACTCCCTTCCTATGCGTCGGTAAGTACATCCTTTCACTACTCTTCCTCTCCCAGCATCAGCAACATCTTCAACATCACACTCTAAACATCCTTAGTCCCAGTTATCATTTTATCTATCTAACATATTTTTTTTATAAGCCTATGTATTTTTTTTTTTCTATCTTAATATACATGTTTTATTCATTTATTACCTGTGTTTCCGTTTCACCTGCGTTCGTTAGTGTTTTAAAAAGTTACTCTCTTGTTTCGCTTTTTGGGGTAAATGTTGTAAATGTTGCAAATAATCGCTTATCAATATGTTATTTTAGTGTAGTTTCCTCTAAAAACCATATCATTAAAGTGGGGTTCTTTGTTTTCTTTCCAACACTCATATATATAATCTGATATTTGTTTTTTTTAAAGTATTAGTTGATCACCAGTGAACGCCAAGTCTAAAGCAAGATCAGTAATTCCTTCACCGTCCACACTCCTTCCTGCGTGATTTCCTTCCTTCGTTTTCTTCATTGTCACTTCCCACACGTCCACTGAGGCTGCTTTCAATCACCAGTCTTCCCCTTACCTCCCCTCCCTCCACTCTTACCACTACCACCCTCCTCTCCCTCCTGTGTAAGTCTCTCCAAAACTCTTCCTTTTCCGGATTAACAATATACTTTCCGTGATGAACTGTTATCTATATCTTCATTATTCTACTTTTTTTTGTTTATCAGTATATAATATTCGTATTCTGGCCTCATTTTTCATTAGTTAGGGTGATGTGTTTACGCCTCGCCTCCTATGCACACCCTATATGTCCCTATTTGTATATATATTTATTATTATTAACATCTATATGTACGCGCACATCAACCACGCACTTGCTCCATTTGAAATCAGTGATCTTCGAGTCTCTGTCTTGCACATGTTCGCTCTCAGCTCCGTGCCATCTTGTAGTAATTACACTCCTATTATGAACTGTGTGTGTGTGTGTGTGTGTGTGTGTGTGTGTGTGTGTGTGTGTGTGTGTGTGTGTGTGTGTGTCGAGCCTCACCACCACTACGTCCAGCCTCAACCCTCCTTTCAATTTCTTCCATTTCATTATTGGTTTCCACTCGTACAGTCACCGCCGCCCGCCTTGCTGTGTGTGTCAAATCGTGGTTTATGTTTACAATCCAATCCAACGTAAATTCCAGAGCATTTTCAAGACCTCTGCACAATATCGTTAGTCAATACCAGTACTTCACTTCACCTCCTCCTCCTCCTCCTCCTCCTCCTCCTCCTCCTCCTCCTCCTCTTCCCCATTTTCCTATCACTTGGTACGATTCTTATCAAGTGTTATGGTGTGTGTGTGTGTGTGTGTGTGTGTGTGTGTGTGTGTGTGTGTGTGTGTGTGTGTGTGTGTGTGTGTGTGTGTGTGTGTGTGTGTGTGTGTGTGTGTGTGTGTATTTTTGGGAGGGTTGACCTACCTCCTCTCCCCCTCCCCCCTCCCCCAACGTCTAACTGGGCGAGGCAAAGAATAAAAGAGAGAAAGAAAGAAAAAAAGAAACAAACTCAATGATTGGCTAAATAACGAAAAAAGAATAGAAGAGTGTGTTGGGCTTTATAAAAAAATATAAAAAATTGGTGGTGTTTCTTGTGCTTTCGTTTATTTAAGTGTGTTATCGTATTTTTACTCCTACCACTTCACTACTACTACTACTACTTGAACACTTAAACTACACAATACACAAACACTACATACAGAAGAACATGATAAACAAACTAGACATCCCTGCAACACTAACTACAACACTACAACACATTAACACTGCAACCTTCCCTCCCTCACACCCTTACCTTTACCTCCCTTGTTACTCCCACGTCCAGGTGTGTTACTACCTACGCCATGTACAAGAACCTTATCCAACCTGTCTCCATCCCAGTCCTCTATATAAAGACATGTGCGTTTGTGTATGCTTGAGGGTAAGAGAATTTTAAGTGTGGTGGTGGTGGTGGTGGTGGTAAAAGTTTCTCAATGGTCAGTTTCTAATGTGTTACTTAATAGAATATAGTCTTAATGGGATTGAAATGACACTATAAGAAAGGTTGAATGTGTAGGTGCAGTGTGTTTGATAAGATTCCTGTTTGATGGTTGGTTTAAAAGGCTTTTTTTTTCTTCTTCTTTTGTTTTTGTTTGTGTGTGTGTGTGAGTTGGAATTTTTGTTTGTTATTAAGGTATCAGTCTCCCCTCTCTCTCCCCTCTTAGGAAAGTTATATGTTAAGTACAATGTGTAGTGAAATATGTATACGTGTTTAAATGCTATACATGAAAAAAAGTGGAAATAAAACTTAAGAAATAATATATATAAAAAGAATTAAAAAATCAAGAAAAAAAATGAAAGATATGAAAAATAAATAAAAATAATAAAAATTGAAAGGTAGAAATGAAATAGCAAAAAAAAAAAAAAGGGAATCCACGAGAGAGATAAAAGAAAGAATGAATGAAATATAATAAAACCAATATCACACTACGTACAACACTTTTATTTAACATGCAGAACCAGAAAGAAAGAAAGATAGAAAAATAGTCATACTTATAAATACATACAGACACACACACACACACACACACACACACACACACACACACACACACACACACACACACACACACACACACACACACACACAGAACCACTGAAACATTAATACATTTCACTTCAAAGAAAGGAGGAAAAAAAAAGAAAGAAAGAGACAACAACACATACTTTAAACAGCGATAGATAGATAGATAGATAGATAGATAGAGAGAGAGAAATAAATAAATGAAAGAGAGAGAAAAGAGAGAATGATAAATAAACAAAGCTGTACAGAATCGAACAAATTCCAAAAAACATTAAAATCGGACGTTCTGTGACAACTCTCAAAAAGAACGATCATGTGTGTGTGTGTGTGTGTGTGTGTGTGTGTGTGTGTGTGTGTGTGTGTGTGTGTGTGTGTGTGTGTGTGTGTGTGTGTGTGTGTGTGTGTGTGTGTGTGTGTGTAAAAGAGAGAGATAGAAAGAGAGAGAGAAGGAGAAAGAGAGAGAGAAGGAGAAAGAGAAAGAGAGAGCAAGAGAGATAAAAAGAGAGAGAGAGGGAGAGAGGATGGAAGGAAATAACAGAAACAAAATTGGTTGAAATACAAAATAACCATTAAAAGTGGAAGGGAATAAGCGTTACATAGAACGTTACGTGATCAAATTGAGGCTGAAAAATTGACGAGTGAAGGGAGACGAGAATACATGAAAGAGAGAGAGAGAGAGAGAGAGAGAGAGAGAGAGAGAGAGAGAGAGAGAGAGAGAGAGAGAGAGAGAGAGAGAGAGAGAGAGAGAGAGAGAGAGAGAGAGAGAGAAATAAAAGAAAGATAGACATATAAAAATAGAAAGAGTTAAAGAGTGAGAGAAAGTAAGTTAAAGACAGATACAAAAAAAAACAACAACATTGAACTACAAATATAATCGACACTAAACACCTATTAGCGTCAAGGGAAGTGTTTTTTTTTAGCCAATGAGCGACAAGGGAGAGTCGTTTTTAGCCAATGACCGTCGATTAAAAGTTGTTCAAAGCCAATGAGCGACAAGGGAAGCTTTTTCTTAACCAATGAACGTTGATTATGATTTTTTTTAACCAATAATCGCTGGAATATGCCTTTCAAGTCCACCAATAGGCAGTGAAAGGCGTTTTCTGTCAACCAATTAGCGTTGACGAAGCCTTTTTATCCTCCAATGGTAGTTGACGATGATTTTTTTCTCCACCAATGAGCGTTGAGAGTTGCTTTTCCATCTACCAATGAGCGTTGAGAGTTACTTTTCCATCCACCAATAAGAGGAAAGGAAAACATCTTCACTAATGGCTGTTGAGGTAACTTGTTCCTGTCAGCCAATAAGCGTTGAGAGCGGCCTTTGTGTTGACCAATGGGCGTTAATTAAAGAATCCCAAAGGCCTTCCCGCCAGCCAATCAAACGAGGGATGCAGGAAGCCGCCCGCGTTCATTGGCTATTTGTGTTTTTCCCCCAATTCTAGTTTCTTTTTTTTTCTTCTTTTTTTTACTTTTTTTTCTTCGTCTTCTTTCTCTTGTGTTTGTAATGGAGAAATGAGTTCCTGTTTACCCCTCCTTTCATTGCCTTGTCTCTCTCTCTCTCTCTCTCTCTCTCTCTCTCTCTCTCTCTCTCTCTCTCTCTCTCTCTCTCTCTCTCTCTCTCTCTCTCACATGCAGAAAGAGAGAGAGAGAGAGAGAGAGAGAGAGAGAGAGAGAGAGAGAGAGAGAGAGAGAGAGAAAGAGATGGTGTGACAGAGATATCAGAAAAAATGTGAACTGCATGTCGGAAAAATAAATAAATAAATAAAAAATAAGAAATAAAAAAAAAAAACTACTATTATTAAGTGAAAACAGCAAAACACACAATGAATTAACACATGAAAGGCGGTGAAAATAGAACAGAAAAAGGTGAACAAGAAAAAAAATGATAAAATAAAAGAACAGAAGTGGGTGAGTTTTTCAGTTTTTTTTCTCTCTCTCTTTCTCTCTTTCTCTCTCTCTCTCTCTCTCTCTCTCTCTCTCTCTCTCTCTCTCTCTCTCTCTCTCTCTCTCTCTCTCTCTCTCTCTCTCTCTCTCTCTCTCTCTCTCTCTCTCTCTCTCTCCCTTCTCTACAAAAGACGACTGAATATACACCACAAAACAAACTTAGAAAAAGGAAATAAAAATATAGACAGATAGAAAAAATAAAAGATAGAAAGAGAGAGAGAAAAAAAATTAAAAAAAAGGCCAGAAAAGGAAACCAAAGAAATGCATCTCAATTAAGGACAAAACAGACGATTCATACATATAAATAAAAAAAAAAAAAAAGCAAATCGAATGAAAGACCTTCGGAGATGTCTTTTACGAGTCTAATTTCACAAAAAGAAAGACAAAAAAATACGAAAAAAAACACCCCACAATCAGATAAACCAAACCTAACCAGTGAAATAGAGAACAATAACAGAACCAGTAAACAAGATATAGAGCAATTAAAGCAGTAAAAAGATGAAGCACAACTGGGCGAGGAGTAAATGGAGAATTTTATACATGGAGGGAGGAGCGAGGAAAATAAAACATGCAAGGATGGCAAGGTCAGAGGAGCAGAATAATCATGAAAACATTGATGGCATGAAGCAAGAAAAGCGACACAGCGACGCACTGTGATGGACCCAAGACACTTAAAGCAGAGGAATTGATACTTAGAAATGTGGCTGACGGTCGAACTGTACGGAGGAGGAGGAAGAGGAAGAGGAAGAGGAGGAGGAAGAGGAAGAGGAAGAGGAGGAGGAGGAGGACGAGACGAGGCCCCCTACACGAAATGAGTATTTGGGAAAGTGAGAGGGAGAGGCTGTGTGAGAGAGAGGGAGAGGAGATGGAGGAAGAGGGAAGAACTGATGGACATGACAGTGAACACCCAACTTCATTTAAAGCTGATTTACCACTACAGTTGATACATGAAATTTCCTGTCAACATGGTCAGCGAAGGGCAGGCTAAGTAGGTGTGTTTAGAGAGGGAAGGGGACGAGGGCAGTGGAATGTTATTGGAGTAGAGGGGAAGGTTGTAAGTGATGTTTATGGTTAGCTGACAGGAGGAGATACTGACTAAAGGGTTGAGGGTCTATCTGTTTCTCTGTGTGTCTCTGTCTCTCTCTCTCTCTCTCTCTCTCTCTCTCCTGGTGTGTGAGAAAGGGTAGGAGAAAGGTGAGGGGGCGCGGCTCTCTCTCCTTAACACACCTTTTAATTAATCTCTTATTAAGTGTTGAAAGGATTGACTGTTGAATGAAAGTTAAAAGAAAAAAAGATCGACTGCTAAATAATGGTTAAGAGAAAAATTTATTGACTACAAAATAATGGTAAAGAAAATTTATATGGAAGACAGAGTTATCATTATAGGAGTGAATGAGGAGAATGAATACAAGTTAAGAGGTTACTGATCAATACTAGGAAGACAATGAACTATAAAAGAAATATATAACAACTAACCACTTCAATTAACTAGTTTAGGTAAAGAAATCGACCAAGTACAACATTAGTATAACTTGGAGAGAGAAAAAACAGAAAAAAAAACTTGAGACGAACAAAAGCGACAAAATCCACAGACTTAATTATGAAATCTACAAATATATATCAGACACAATTGAAAGGTTGCAATACAGTATCAAAAAGTAGCTGTAAAACCGTCATCTTAACCCACACTCAGACAACACAGTACAATCACCACTACACGACCCTAGAATTCATACCGGTAACAAAAAAAACACTACATTGATAAACGAAAATCACCATATGAAGAAAATATCAAAACCTCAATAATGGCAGGAAATCAGCGTTATAAGACTGTAACATACATAGAAAGACCAGTTACCCTTCTGTAGGAAATAACCATAAGGAGGAGGAGGAGGAGGAGGAGAAGGAGGAGGAGGAGGAGGAAGAGGAGGAAGTCGATACAGAGGCGTGGAAGGTGTGAGCTCAGTAACGCAGGTCACTAACTGATGATGACATGGAGTGGAACAGGCCGAGGAGATCAAATAAGAGATGATTGCATTAACCTGCTTCTCACTGGCATGGCGTTAGTGGAGCACCTGCATCATCATCATCATCAGCCCCATCATCAGCAGCAACAGCAACAGCAACAGCAACAGCCGGCCTAAAGGTGCAGAGGAAGAGAAAGGTTGAGGTGTTGTGTGATGGGTAAATGATGTTGATGTTGATGATGATGATGATGATGATGATGATGATGATGATGATAAATAATAATAGTAATGATAATAATAATAATAATAATAATAATAATAATAATGATAATAAAACCTAATAATATACATTTTTTATAACCAATGCATCATGATCAGTTTTAAATTCGAAAATGCACACAATTTACATATAGATTGTCCATTTAAAACTTGTATATATATATTATCTTACTTATGCATTCGTTTATTCATCCATTTATACTTTTTTATTCATTCATTCATTTATTTAGTTATTCATTTTCAAACCAAATGTCAACAATGTCCAACGATAAAATTTACAACACCTAATTCACTATGTATTTCTCAATCTCTCTCTCTCTCTCTCTCTCTCTCTCTCTCTCTCCTCTCTCTCTCTCTCTCTCTCTCTCTCTCTCTCTCTCTCTCTCTCTCTCTCTCTCTCTCTCTCTCTCTCTCTCTC
>JAPQNM010000002.1:11405365-11407865 GCA_029783475.1 Metacarcinus magister
CGAATGAGTATGTGGGAAAGTGAGATGGGAGAGGCTGTGTGAGAGAGAGGGAGAGGAGATGGAGGAAGAGGGAAGAAATGATGGACATGACAGTGAACACCCCAACTTCATTTAAAGCTGATTTACCACTACAGTTGATACATGAAATTTCCTGTCAACATGGTCAGCGAAGGGCAGCTAAGTCGGTGTGTTTAGAGAGGGAAGGGGACGAGGGCAGTGGAATGTTATGGAGTAGAGGGGAAGGTTGTAAGTGATGTTTTATGGTTAGCTGACAGGAGGAGATACTGACTAAAGGGTTGAGGGTCTATCTGTTTCTCTGTGTGTGTCTTCTGTCCTCTATCTCTCGTCATTCCTCTCTCACTGGTGTGAGAAAGGGTAGGAGAAAGGTGAGGGGGCGCGGCTCTCTCTCCTTAACACACCTTTTACTTATCTCTTATTAAGTGTTGAAAGGATTGGACTGTTGAATGAAGTTAAGAGAAAAAAGTCGACTGCTAATATGTTAAGAGAAAAAGTATTGACTACAAAATATTGGTAAAGAAATTATATGGAAGACAGAGTTAGTCATTATAGGAGTGAATGAGGAGAATGATACAAGTTAAGAGGTTACTGATCAATACTAGGAAGACAATGAACTATAAAAGAAATATATAACAACTAGCCACTTCAATTAACTAGTTTAGGTAAGAAATCGACCAAGTACAACATTAATATAACTTGGAGAGAGAAAAACAGAAAAAAACTTGATACGAAGAAAAGCGACAAAATCCACAGACTTAATTACGAAATCTACAAATATATATCAGACGACAATTGAAAGGTTGCAATATACAGTATCAAAAGTAGCTGTAAAACCGTCATCTTAATCCATACTCAGACAACACAGTACAATCACCCACTACACGACCCTAGAATTCATACCGTAACAAAAAAAACACTACATTGATAAACGAAAATCACCATATGAAGAAAATATCAAAACCTCAATAATGGCAGGAAATCAGCGTTATAAGACTGTAACATACATAGAAAGACCAGTTACCCTTCTGTAGGAAATAACCATAAGGAGGAGGAGGAGGAAAGGAGGAAGAGGAGGAGGAGGAGAGAGAAGAGGAGGAAGTCGATACAGAGGCGTGGAAGGTGTGAGCTCAGTAACGCAGGTCACTAACTGATGATGACATGGAGTGGAACAGGCCGAGGAGATCAAATAAGAGATGATTGCATTAACCTGCTTCTCACTGGCATGGCGTTAGTGGAGCACCTGCATCATCATCATCATCAGCCCCATCATCAGCAGCAACAGCAACAGCAACAGCAACAGCCGGCCTAAAGGTGCAGAGGAAGAGAAGTTGAGGTGTTGTGTGATGGGAAAATGATGATGATGATGATGATGATAATGATGATGATGCTGATGATGATGATAAATAATAATAGTAATGATAATACATAATAATAATAATAATAATACATAATAATGATTAATAAAACCTAATAATATACATTTTTATAACCCAATGCATCATGATCAGTTTTAATTCGAAAATGCACACAATTTACATATAGATTGTCCATTTAAAACTTGTATATATATATTATCTTTACTTATGCATTCGTTTATTCATCCATTTATACTTTTTTATTCATTCATTCATTCATTTATTTAGTTATTCATTTTCAAACCAAATGTCAACAATGTCCAACGATAAAATTTACAACACCTAATTCACTATGTATTTCTCAATCTCTCTCTCTCTCTCTCTCTCTCTCTCTCTCTCTCTCTCTCCTCTCATCTCTCTCCTCTCTCTCTCTCTCTTCTCTCTCTCTCTCTCTCTCTCTCTCTCTCTCTCTCTCTCTCTCTCTCTCTCTCTCTCTCTCTCTCTCTCTCTCTTCCTTTCCTTTCGTCAAGTTAAAAGATACTTGGAGACAGGGAAAGCCACTCAATTTAACTTATACTAAACGTGAGAGAGAGAGAGAGAGAGAGAGAGAGAGAGAGAGAGAGAGAGAGAGAGAGAGAGAGAGAGAGAGAGAGAGAGAGAGAGAGAGAGAGAGAGAGAGAGAGAATGAAGTCGAGTGGAATATAATGACATGAAGAATGAGGTGGAGTTGGTAGAGCAGGTAATGAGGGTAGTAGGGAGGAGGAGGAGGAGGAGGAGGAGGAGGAGGAGGAGGAGGAGGAGGAGGAGGAGGAGGAGGAGGAGGAGGAGGAGGAGGAGGAGAGGGAGGAGGAACAATTAAGGAGAGTAGAGTAGGGTGTCACAGCTACACCTTGTCTGTAAACGAGAGAGAGAGAGAGAGAGAGAGAGAGAGAGAGAGAGAGAGAGAGAGAGAGAGAGAGAGAGAGAGAGAGAGAGAGAGAGAGAGAATATGTGTGTGTGTGTGTGTATATATATGTCCAAACCTAACCTTCCATCCCACAGCATCAGTAGCACAACAATAAACCTTGCTAGACCGATCCTTACCTTGCCTACTCCCCTTTAACTAATAGAAACAAACCCTTAGGGAC
>JAPQNM010000002.1:11412865-11425365 GCA_029783475.1 Metacarcinus magister
CTACTACCACTACTACCACTTCTACTACCACTCATGATCTACTCCGTCTCTAACAGGCTTGAAGATGAAAGGGCGAGGTGAAGGATTCTCTTTATGTTGTAATGATGTTTCACTATACTGCTAATGTAAAGGGTATTATGGCTACTACTACTACTACTACTACTACTACTACTACTACTACTACTAACAACATAATACCACCACCACAACAACCACTATCATTCCTACAACAATCACCATTAGTACTGCACTTCCATTACTGCCTCCATTACCCGCTTGAAATGGCCCCAGCCTTCCCCGTATAGCCATTGACTTCCTCACTTTTACTCCCAGGCTAAGCTAGTACCTCTGCCTGCACCCACGTAGCTGAACCTCACACGTCAACTTAACCTGTGTTGCTGCCTCTCTCTGCCCCGTCATCCCCACTTGTGATTCTCAATGTTCCGACCCCTAAGAGAAGGTTTATTTTAAGGTATTTATTTTTGTTTAGTCTCCCGCTGCCCGTCAATGCCAGTCATCCTTCTCTACCTGGTCTGGTGTTGGATTTATTGATCTTGCATCGCTGAGACAAGGTAAAGTGGATTGGATCTGTGAGGAGCGGTGACATTCTATCCGTCAAGGCGTCAGTTCACCTTGTCATTTCATTAATTGCTTCACGATGTTCTCTAATAGACTGGCGTTGTTGTTGTTGTTGTTGCTGCGGAGTCTTTACATCGATCTATCAAATTTTTTTTAATGGTGGTTTGGGAAATTTTTATGTTTTTGTTTTGGTATCGTTCTGACTTTGTTTTTTGTTTTTTTCAAGTGTTGTGTTTTGATGGTGTGTGTTGGTGTGTGTTTGGTGGTGTTTGGAGTGAAGTGTGTGTGTGCCATTTTCATTTGTCTTGTGTTATGTTTTAGTGGTAATGGGAAGCTGTGTGAGTCTTCGTACCAGCTCGGAGGCAGTACTAAATGTGTGTGGTTCGGGATGGAAACAGTTGTATTGAGTTTTATAATTTCATTGTTTCTGTGAGTAACAAAGCATTCTACTGTTCTAACGATATACTAGTTTTGTTTGCATAAATCTGTCCACACTTTGGAAACTTTTCAATGATTTACGATTTATACAACATACTAGAATTTGTGTTCAATGAAAACTTTTATAAATCTCTTCTGACAATGAAATAAAATGGTTTGATAAAAATCACACCCCAATAAAATAGTTGTAAATATATTAACAGAAAACTGAACGAAATAAGAAGAAAAATTGCATCCACTGTTTCTCTTGGTAAAAGTGTAACTACTATAACCTTCACTGATGATATTACTTCTCCAAAACCAATCAAATTTAAGTGATGTGACAGCAATCCCAAATAAGAATCCTTCCGTCACACACACAAAAAAAAAAAAATATATTAAATGTTTTTTTGATTATCATTGTTTAGTTTTGCATGAAAAAAAATATAGTTGTTATACCTTACTGCTAGATACAGTCTCGGTACATACATATAACAATAAATTAAAACACATTATAATATCTCACAATCACCATCTAACACGTGTATTATTTCAATCTCTAGCGGCAGTATTAATTTTTTCTAGTTGCTAATATACATAACAAAGAATATATGGTCAAAATTGTCTTGTATAAATAACACTGACACTGACATTATCGTTATTCCTCGTATGTCAGTTCGGAAAGTTTGAAATATCGAACAAACAAAACTAATTACAATCAGAAGATAATCCTTAACTATATATAGATTAATACGAATGTTTTTTTTATTATTATTTTCTACTGGAAGAATATAATCTCTCTCTCTCTAACTATCTATCTATCTATTTATCTATCTATATATCTATCTATCGAGAGAAAATAAGAATAGGAATAAGGGTGAGAATGATGACATGAGAAATATGAATTACAGTGAGAAGAAGGCGAGGAAAAATAAGATTAGGAAAAAGAATAAGAAGTGGAAAAAATAAGAATAGAGAAAACACTGAAAAAGATGAAGGAAAGAATAAAAATAAGAATAGGAGTAAAGAGGAGTGTAAAAAATAAGAGAAAAGAACAAAAAGAATAAGAGAGGGTGGATGAAAAAATAAGAATTCAAATAAAAAGTAAGAAGGAAAGGGGAAAGAATGAACAAAAATAATAATAAAAATAGAAATAAGAATAATAACATTACTTTTCATATCACATCGTTACACACACACACACACACACACACACACACACACACACACACACACACACACACACAACACGTCACTTTCTCCACGTACCTTTAACACTTCTTGTTCATTTTCCTGACATAAGAGTTAAGAGACTGCCTCATTTTTTTCCCACCTCCTCCTCCTCCTCCTCCTCCCTCCCTCCTGCACCTCTCTATGCTGGAAACTGGAACGTGAATCCCTGGAATAGTGTGTCCACCATTCTCCTCACACCTGCAATTTAGAGAAACTTTTTGAGAGAGGGAAACATCAGGTCACGTCAGGAAACTTAAATTGGTGGGGAAATTTCGTTTTCCTTTCCCTTGTTCTTGTGAAGTTGCCCTAAGATACACATTACGTTTTCTTTTGTTTGTTATTATTTAGTTAAGTTCATGTTAGAAAATATTAGTAAGTGTGTAATATGCTTTGTTTTTTAATATATAGTAAAGTTCACGTTTCAATGATAGAAAATATTAGCAATTGTGTAATTTTATATAGATATTTAAAAAAAGAAAAGCTTGGTTCCAACCTCGCCATTCCACATCATCATTCTGGTATTGGTTTTCATATCTGATTTCCTGTTCATAAATTGTCTATAACAGTTAGCATATGGACGTGTCAGCTTACTGGGGCACTGCAGGTAACGAGAAATTATGCAAGCCTATCGGACTAACGCTTGCATAACGAATCTATAACCTGTCTACAGCCTTCTACTTTAAAACGTAATATCCAGTACGTGGGGATTACGTAGCAAGGAATGAGGTTAAAACGAACATTCTTTACCTTACGTTCTACTGTTATGGAAAAGTGCACCGTTGAGAACACAAATCAATGCCTGTGTAAAATAATTGGATTTTCTGATACTAATGAAGAGCATACGAGGTCATTAGATGAATTATGGTGATATAAAAACAGTTCTAATTGTGTTTTTAATAAAGGTAATTGAATCTAGCAGTACATGAATTAATGTTGTCATAGAACATATTATTTTCTCTTACGTGAGTTAATAAGAAAGATGATTATGTTATTAGATAAATCATGATCAATATAACTCTGTGTAATTGTATCTTTTTATAGTTAATAGAATTCGACAATATATAAATCACTCATAATATGTTGAATAATTAACTTTTTTTTTGGCACAGATGAAGAGAATATAGAGTTAGTATTTAGCGATATATGTTGATAGATCGTCTAACTGTAACTATGTAAGGTTAATGGGATGAGTCTGTAATGGGAGTTATAATAGAGAGTGATATGTTTACGTCCTCCTCGTGCAGGTAATCCAATACTTGACTGAAAACATATTATTGTCAGCCTCATGATGGAATAGAAATAACATAGTGAGATAGATAGATTAGGTAGATAAATAGGTAGATAAATAGATAGATAGATAGATAGAAAGAAAGAAAAAGAGAGAGAGAGAGGTATTCCTGGAAGGTTCAACAAAAAATTCAAAGATATTCGTGATTTTCAGTTGCAATTTTATAAGAGAAACATTTGACACGAGATATCAGACTTGAAGATTTGTGGCCAAACTTGTGTATGCATGTGTATTTTCTCTCTCTCTTTCTCTCTCTCTTTTTTTTTCTCTCTCTCTCACTCTCTCTCTCAGCACATCATTTTTTCCTTCCTTCATGCTGAGCCGGGCGTGAAATGGACCGAAAGAGTGAAGGAGGGAGAATAGACAGATAGATAGACAGATAGATGGAAAGATTGATAGACAGACGCATAAAAGAAAACAAATAGAGATAGATGCGATAGTTTTGGTAAAGAAACTGACAAAATAAATATTGCACTATTGTGAATGTAGCTGTCTGTGTATGTGTATGTATGTATGTATGTGTGTATGTATGTGTATGTGTGTGTGTGTGTGTGTGCATATGCGTGTGCAAGGACACCCAAACAATCCTATCTCACCACACGCAATGCTCATATAAAGATCTAGCCCCCAGTGAAAGAGAAAATATATGCATTCTCTCTTTCTCTCTCTCTCTCTCTCTTTCTCTCCCCTCTCCCCCTACCCCTCTTCTACTCTCTCCCTCTCCCTCTCCCTCTCTCTCCCTCCCTTCCCTTAACCCAAACCCACATGTCCTCCACACACAAGACCATGAAATAGGGTTCTTCTTTATTACGATTCGGAAGTGACTGAAGGGAACAGGCTGGCTTACCCTGTAGATAATTCAACCTCACATACGCCTGCCCTTCCCCCTCTCTCTCTCTCTCTCTCTCTCTCTCTCTCTCTCTCTCTCTCTCTCTCTCTCTCTCTCTCTCTCTCTCTCTCTCTCTCTCTCCTCGTCTGTCTGTCTGTCTGTCTGTACGGCCTTGGGTGAGGAGAGGAGAGGAGAGGAGAGGAGAGGAGAGGAGAGGAGAGGCGAGGAGAGGAGAGAAGAGGAGAGGAGAGGAGAGGAGAGTAGGCCAGAGTTATATTCTAACCCCGAACTGAAGCAAGATATTGGAAGATTTTGGTGTCGTAAAGCGAAACCATCTGTCTATATTACAATGTGGGAGGGAGGGAAGGAGGGAGAGAGAGAGAGAGAGTAAGAGAGAGAGAGAGTTAGAGATAAAAAAAAAGAGATCGAGAGAGAAAAAATCAAAATAAAAAGATAAGAACAAGAAAATAGAGATAAGGGAGGATAAAGAATACATAAGAGGAGGTAGAAGAAACAGCATGCATAAAGAGGAGGAGGAATAAGAGAAAGAAGAATAAAAAAAGAGAAAAATAAGAAAATAAGAAAATAAGAAAATAAGAGAAGAAGAAAGAACAAAAGCGTTTATATGCAGCAAGAGGAGGTGGAGGAGGAAGAAGACGAGATAATAAAAGGGAAGAAGGATAATATAGATAACCACAACGCAAGGTGAAGGATGAGAACAAAGAAAAGAGGAGGAGGAGGAAGAGGAGGAGGAGGAGGAGGAGGAGGAGGAGGAGGAGGAGGAGGAGGAGGAGGAGGAGGAATATCACTGCTTTGTATACCTTTGGGAACCACCGAACCTCATCTCTCTCTCTCTCTCTCTCTCTCTCTCTCTCTCTCTCTCTCTCTCTCTCTCTCTCTCTCTCTCTCTCTCTCTCTCTCTCTCTCTCTCTCTCTCTCTCTCTCTCTCTGAAGGTAGGGTCATTAACATTAACCAGGTTTAAAGGTAGATTACCTCTCATAGCCCATGGATTCTCTGTGGCTGCTGTTTATGTATATAATTAAATTTAAGTATCACTATTTCTCTCACTCTCCCTCTTTCTCTATCTCTCTCCCTCTATCTATCTATCTATCTATTTATCTATTAAGTATGTAAGTCGTCTCAGATCTTGCCGTTGAATTCCCATAGATGTAAACTTTTTTTTTTATATATAATTTCAACGAAGCAGAAAATACAAACAAAAAAAATGATGATGATGATGATGATGATGATAATGATGATGATATTACACACTTCATTAACTAACATCAATATATTTTCTTCTTCAAACAAACACAAAAAAAATACATGATGCAGCTTTTTTTTTACATTATTATACCAAGGAATTGAGCTTTATATATTTTTTTTGGTGTGTGTGTGTGTGTGTGTGGGTCAGAGAAAAATAAATTACTTCCACGACATAGGCAAGCAATGCAACAACAGTATTAGTTTTATATATTCTTTCTGGTCAGCTTAGCGAGGCAATACCACCGCTAAATCTAAATTGGAGACCATTCAGGATAAAGAAATCACATTAATCTCCTTCTTTGCAATACTGATAAACCTTACGAGTCAAGTTTAAGAGAGTTACGAAATATATATACAAATAGAGATGCATGTTTGTCCCTACGTATTTCGCTCACGGTGGTAGTAGTAGTAGTAGTAGTAGTAGTAGTAGTAGTAGTAGTAGTAGTAGTAGTAGTAGTAGTAGTAGTAGTAGTAGTAGTAGTAGTAGTAGTAGTAGTAGTAGTAATAGTATTTTCATTCAATCCTTGTTAATATAAGATAAATAAATTGGTAAATAGGGTGGGAGAGTGAGTGGGTGAGTGGGTGGCTGGCTGGCTGACTGAGTTGGTGGGTGGGTGGGTGAGTGGGTGGGTGGGTGGGTGGGTGGGTGGCACTTTCCTTTCCTTCTCTCTATTCTTTCCTCCACTTTTCTTTTGCATCCCTCATTCCTTTCACGTTCCTCCTTTTACCTCCCTCCCTCCCTCCCTCTCTCTCCCTCCCTCATTTCCTCATTTCCTTCTTTCTTCTTTCCATCTCTAACCATTGTCCTCTCTCTGCTTCCTTTTACCTTTCTTCTCTCCTTTCTTCTCCATTTCCCTTCGTCTTCCTAACCCCTTCTCTCTCTCTCCCTCTCTCTCTCTCCCTCTCTCTCTCTCTCTCTCATCAGCCTCAACACAGACAGATGGTACTTTAAGCTTTATTGGTTCGTCTTCAGCCTCACCTTGACGCACACAACCATTGATTGATATGTCCCGGGGTGTGTGTGTGTGTGTGTGTGTGTGTGTGTGTGTGTGTGTGTGTGTGTGTGAGAGAGAGAGAGAGAGAGAGAGAGAGTGTGTGAAAGGGAGTATAATAAATTACTTTTCGAATCAGATTTACGAGCAATGACAATGAACATAAAGGAAGAGAATAAATTTTACGTTAGAAAATAAAATAGAAAATAGAAAATCGCATGATGATGATGATGATGATGATGATGATGAAGTTGACGTCTATAAGAAAAAATAATAATAAATGAATATGAATAAAACAAAATAATACCAAAAAAAAAGAACACTCCATTAATTACCAATATTACACACATCCAAAAAAAATATATATAAAATTAACTCACCAGGAAATTAAATAAAAAAAAGAAAATATATCAGGAATGGAGGTTAATAATTAAATCATATCCAGATAGAAAGGAGTGAATGAAAACGTAGTAAGGGTCAAAGAAAAAAAAAAAAAAAAAAAAGTAAGAGGGTGGACTAAATTAAATTCAAATTCTATGGTATGAAATTTAAATGTTAGGTTTTTTTTTTTCTTCATCTCAAATTTATATTCTTTAGAGTGAAGAGAGAGAGGTCAGTTTACTGCCTCCTACCTCCTCCTCCTTCTTCTTTTTATTCTTCTTCTTCTTTTTCTTTCTCCATTTCCTCCTCCTCCTCCTCCTCCTCTTCCTCCTCCTCCTCCTCCTATTTATATTTATGATTAATATTTATTTTTATCATTAATATTTATTTTTATCATTAATATTTATTTTTATCATTAATATTTATTTTTATCATTATTATTTATTTTTTATCATTAATATTTATTTTTATCATTAATATTTATTTTTATCATTAATATTTATTTTTATCATTAATATTTATTTTTATCATTAATATTTATTTTTATCATTAATATTTATTTTGATCATTAATATTTATTATTATAATTATTAATATTTATTTACTCCAACAGCAACACTTCATTAACATGTATAATTATTAATTTCAAAACCTTTAACTTCAATATAAGTTTTCGTGGATTTGTGATGAAAATGGATTCGTGAAATTTTTGGCCCGAAGATTTCCACCAGAATTTGAGTCCAAAATAGTTTAGTCATTTTACAAGTAAAGTATTAGTCCTACAACAAAGATGTATAGAAACAAAGTTGTTCAGCTTGACAAGTTCTATCTGATGGTGTCATCTGTTTGTAAATTACTGTTTTGGTTTAGGAGAAAAATGTAATTAAGTGGAAGTTTCGTGTAAAATACAAATATATCAATATCTCCATTACTTACATTCCAATTATATTCTAGTAAAGCTCAAAGGAACGGGCGTCTCCTGCTCTATATTTACTATTACGTATGTTTTTTACGTAAACCTCATACTTTTCGAGTTATTTTGAAAAACATGATTTCATGAAAAAAATCTAAGGTGACACCCTCGAAAATTTCGTGAAAAATTTCCACACCTCAGAATTTCATGAAAATTTGTACCTAAAGGTTTTCAGTCAAACTGAACACGAATCTGGACTCAGTTTCATCATTACTATAATATTAAACACTATATACGCATGTGTGATACGCCTAAAACTATTTATTCTCTCTATTTATCTCTCTATCTCTATCGCGCTCTCTCTCTCTCTCTCTCTCTCTCTCTCTCTCTCTCTCTCTCTCTCTCTCTCTCTCTCTCTCTCTCTCTCTCTCTCTCTCTCTCTCTCTCTCCCCCGTCTCTCCAAACTCCTACAGCAAAATCATAATATTCTCCCCCTCCTCCCCCTCCCCCTCCTCCTCCTCCTCCTCCTCCTCCTCTGTGTTTTCCTTCTTAAATAGTCTTCAGTGGACCAATTAGCGCCAATATTTATTTTTATCATTAATATTTATTTTTATCATTAATATATATTTTTATCATTAATATTTATTTATATCATTAATATTTATTTTTATCATTAATATATATTTTTATCATTAATATATATTTTTATCATTAATATTTATTTTTATCATTAATATATATTTTTATCATTAATATTTATTTTTATCATTAATATTTATTTTTTATCATTAATATATATTTTTATCATTAATATATATTTTTATCATTAATATATATTTGTATCATTAATATATATTTTTATCATTAATATTTATTTTTATCATTAATATTTATTTTTATCATTATTATTTATTTTTATCATTAATATATATTTTTATCATTAATATTTATTTTTATCATTAATATTTATTTTTATCATTAATATTTATTTTTTATCATTAATATTTATTTTTATCATCAATGTTTATTTTTATCATTAATATTTATTTTTATCATCAATATTTATTTTCATCATTAATATTTATTTTTGTCATTATTATATATATTTATCATTAATATTTATATTTATCATTAATATATATTTTTATCATCAATATTTATTTTTATCATTAATATTTATTTCCATCATTAATATTTATTTTTATCACTGTTATTTATTTTTATCATTAATATATATTTTTATCATTAATATTTATTTTTTATAATTAATATATATTTTTATCATTATTATTTATTTTTATCATTAATATATATATTTATTATTAATATTTATTATTATCATTATTATTTATTTTTATCATTATTATTTATTTTTATCATCAATATTTATTTTTATCATTAATATTTATTTTTATCATTAATATATATTTTTATCATTAATATATATTTTTATCATTAATATTTATTTTTATCATTAATATTTATTTGTATCATTAATATTTATTTTTATCATTAATATTTATTTTTATCATTAATATTTATTTTTATCATTAATATTTATTTTTATCATTAATATTTATTTTTATCATCAATATATATTTTTATCATTAATATTTATTTTTATCATTATTATTTATTTTTATCATTATAATTTATTTTTATCATTAATATTTATTTTTATCATTAATATTTATTTTTATCATTAATATATATTTTTATCATTAATATATATTTTTATCATAAATATTTATTTTTTTCATTAATATTTATTTTTATCATTAATATATATTTTTATCATTAATATATATTTTTATCATTAATATTTATTTTTATCATTAATATATATTTTTATCATTAATATATATTTTTATCTTTAATATTTATTTTTATCATTAATATTTATTTTTATCATTAATATATATTTTTATCATTAATATTTATTTTTATCATTAATATTTATTTTTATCATTAATATTTATTTTTATCATTAATATTTATTTTTTATCATTAATATATATTTTTATCATTAATATATATTTTTTATCATTAATATATATTTTTATCATTAATATTTATTTTTATCATTAATATATATTTTTATCATTAATATTTATTTTTATCATTGAAATTTATTTTTATCATTAATATATATTTTTATCATTAATATATATTTTTATCATTAATATATATTTTTATCATTAATATTTATTTTTATCATTAATATATATTTTTATCATTAATATTTATTTTTATCATTAATATTTATTTTTATCATTAATATATATTTTTATCATTAATATATATTTTTATCATTAATATATATTTTTATCATTAATATTTATTTTTATCATTATTATTTATTTTTATCATTAATATATATTTTTATCATTAATATATATTTTTATCTTCAATATTTATTTTTATCATTAATATTTATTTTTATCATTAATATTTATTTTTATCATTAATATATATTTTTATCATTAATATTTATTTTTATCATTAATATTTATTTTTTATCATTAATATATATTTTTATCATTAGTATATATTTTTATCATTAATATATAATTTTATCATTAATATATATTTTTTATCATTAATATTTATTTTTATCATCAATGTTTATTTTTATCATTAATATTTATTTTTATCATCAATATTTATTTTCATCATTAATATTTATTTTTGTCATTATTATATATATTTATCATTAATATTTATATTTATCATTAATATATATTTTTATCATCAATATTTATTTTTATCATTAATATTTATTTTCATCATTAATATTTATTTTTATCATTGTTATTTATTTTTATCATTAATATATATTTTTATCATTAATATTTATTTTTTATCATTAATATATATTTTTATCATTATTATTTATTTTTATCATTAATATATATATTTATTATTAATATTTATTATTATCATTATTATTTATTTTTATCATTATTATTTATTTTTATCATTAATATTTATTTTTATCATTAATATATATTTTTATCATTAATATTTATTTTTATCGTTAATATATATTTTTATCATTAATATTTATTTTTATCATTAAAATTTATTTTTTATCATTAATATATATTTTTATCATTAATATATATTTTTATCATTAATATTTATTTTTATCATTAAAATTTATTTTTTATCATAAATATATATTTTTATCATTAATATATATTTTTTATCATTAATATTTATTTTTATCATTAATATATATTTTTATCATTAATATATATTTTTATCATTAATATTTATTTTTATCATTAATATATATTTTTATCATAAATATTTATTTTTTATCATTAATATTTATTTTTTATCATTAATATTTATTTTTATCATCAATGTTTATTTTTATCATTAATATTTATTTTTATCATTAATATTTATTTTTATCATTAATATATATTTTTATCATTAATATATATTTTTATCATTAATATATATTTTTATCATTAATATTTATTTTTATCATTATTATTTATTTTTATCATTAATATTTATTTTTATCATTAATATATATTTTTATCATTAATATATATTTTTATCATTAATATTTATTTCTATCATTAATATTTATTTTTATCATTAATATTTATTTTTATCATAAATATATATTTTTATCATTAATATTTATTTTTATCATTATTATTTATTTTTATCATTAAAATTTATTTATATCATTAATATTTATTTTTATCATTAATATTTATTTTTATCATTAATATATATTTTTATCATTAATATATATTTTTATCATAAATATTTATTTTTATCATTAATATTTGTTTTTATCATTAATATATATTTTTATCATTAATATATATTTTTATCATTATTATTTATTTTTATCATTAATATATATTTTTATCATTAATATATATTTTTATCATTAATATTTATTGTTGTCATTAATATTTATTTTTATCATTAATATATAATTTTATCATTAATATTTATTTTTATCATTAATATTTATTTTTATCATTAATATTTATTTTTATCATTAATATTTATTTTTTATCATTAATATATATTTTTATCATTAATATATATTTTTATCATTAATATATATTTTTATCATTAATATTTATTTTTATCATTAATATATATTTTTATCATTAATATATATTTTTATCTTTAATATTTATTTTTATCATTAATATTTATTTTTATCATTAATATTTATTTTTATCATTAATATTTATTTTTATCATAAATATATATTTTTATCATTAATATTTATTTTTATCATTATTATTTATTTTTATCATTAATATTTATTTATATCATTAATATTTATTTTTATCATTAATATTTATTTTTATCATTAATATATATTTTTATCATTAATATATATTTTTATCATTAATATTTATTTTTATCATTAATATTTATTTTTATCATTAATATATATTTTTATCATTAATATATATTTTTATCATTAATATTTATTTTTATCATTAATATTTATTTTTATCATTAATATTTATTTTTATCATTAATATATATTTTTATCATTAATATATATTTTTATCATTAATATATATTTTTATCATTAATATTTATTTTTATCA
>JAPQNM010000002.1:11437865-11442865 GCA_029783475.1 Metacarcinus magister
AATGAAATACAAAAAAGTAAAAAATATATATATAAAGAAATATTCATGACATTATTTTAATCTGGTTTTGCCTTTGAAATTCATCGCCGGAGCCTGAAAATTAAGCTGAGTTATGCTAGGTTACGTGGAAGAGAGAAAATAATTGATTAGTAGTAATAATAATAATAATAATAATAATAATAAAATAATAACAATAATAACAATAATAATAATAATAACAATAATAACAATAATAACAATACTACTAATAATAATAATGATACGAGCATGACAGACAATATTGCAGAGGTAAGATGGATGGAAAACATTTATCCAATTGATCGTCATTGCATTCTGATACACACGCTCGTTGCCAACAAGTAATGAAATCGAGAAATAACCTGCTTGTGTTGTTTGCTTGTTAATGTGATTGACAATGTAAAGTAACTGTGTTGGCTATGATAATGGACTTTCTCTCTCTCTCTCTCTCTCTCTCTCTCTCTCTCTCTCTCTCTCTCTCTCTCCTCTCTCTCTCTCTCTCTCTCTCTCTCTCTCTCTCTCTCTCTCTCTCTCTCTCTCTCTCTCTCTCTCTCTCTCTCTCTCTCTCTCTCTCTCTCTCTCTCTCAACACACACACACACACACACACACACACACACACACACACACACACACACACACACACACACACACACACATTCTTACTGCCATGGCTTAATATTACACGAACGGAGGTTATGATAGCCTACAGCGGAATCTTCCTCCTCTTCCTCCTCTTCTTCCTCCTTCTCTTCTTCCTCATTCCTCCTCCTCCTCCTCCTTCTCATCCTCCTCCTCGTCTTCTCTCCTTCCTTCCCTTCATTCGTATAATACAAAGGCACGTAGGAGAAACATGAAATACAACCAAGTGAACAACAGCAAAGAATACAATTTCTACTCAATACAAAATAAAAATAGTAATAATAATAAAGATGAAAAAATAATATGTATATATAAACCAATAGATAACAAAAAAATATTTATACATTATTTAATAACTGCATTCGCCTCACAATTTCCTTTACGAATTATTGATTGGAACATAAGTGTATCATATTTTATACTACTACTACTACTATTACGGGTACAGGTTATTTTATATTAAGGCGATTGGTACAAAAGATATTTCATACCCAAGCCATTTCTGCACCAGACTCTTTAGTAGTCAGTACTTAACCGCCACAGACCATTTGTGACTCGAACCATTTCATAATTAAGACATTGCATCCCCCAAACCACTAACGTATATCTGGGAAGCACGCAAACTACCCCCAAGCGGCCTCCCGCAGTTTTTTTCCCGGGACGATACTCTTTACACACTTGTGTATAAGGACCAAAAAGGCGCGAGCCGCGGTTATCATAAAATTGAGTCAAGATTCGTGTTTCTCATGCAGTAGAAGCTCTATAGACCAATTTTAATGAGATTCGAAATTTTGAAAATAGTCACGCAATTTTCATGAGTAAACCCCTTGGATTTTTTCTAAGAATCACGTTTTATTAAATAACTCAAGATATATGAGGTTTACGTAAAAAATGTATAGAGTATAAAAGAAAGAGCAAACAACGCCCGTTCTTTTGAGTTGTAACATAACTACAATAAACAGTAAACTATTGAAAATATGTCACATTTACTATTTTCATAAAAACATTACATTTTTCCCATTTTTTTCCAAAGCTACTGAAGAAATTGGAAAGGTTATTGCACCAATTGATACACCTAGTCATACTCTACGAATGTGCCTATATGCATATTTTCTCTAGGTATAATAATTTTCCAGTAAAATGGCATAAATGTTTTTGTTGTAAACTTTGGTCGACTTTTTCGGAGCAAAAAAAAAAAAAAAAAAATTCCCTCACGGAAACGTGAAAAATCATATGAATTAAGGTTGTACATCTTTCATATGCAATAACAAGGTATTTTGAGTAAGTTTTCTTGAATGATGAATGATAAAAAAAATATCAACATTATGAAATGGTTTGAATCACAAATGGTCTGTGGCAATTAAGTACTGACTACTAAGAATCTGGTGCGGAAATAGCTTGGGTATGAAATGTCTTGTGTACCAATCACCTGAGTATGAAATGACATGTAACCTACTACACTACTACTACTACTACTACTACTACTACTACTACTACTACTACTACTACTACTACTACTACTACTACTACTACTACTTTTACTGTCAATACTAATTATAATACTACTAATACTAATACTTCTACAACTATTACAATTATAGAAACAGTTATCGTAAGCAAATACAGTCTATTTAGAAGTTTAATTGGATGTGTATTATTTCTTATAGTATCGTTAATTATTAGTGTATGAGAGAGAGAGAGAGAGAGAGAGAGAGAGAGAGAGAGAGAGAGAGAGAGAGAGAGAGAGAGAGAGAGAGAGAGAGAGAGAGAGAGAGAGAGAGAGAGAGAGAGAGAGAGAGAGAGAGAGAGAGAGAGAGAGAGAGAGAGAGAGAGAGAGAGAGAGAGAGAGAGAGAGAGCAAGGCAAACAGTTTGAGGGGAAATTGAAGGTGGAGTGCCTCTGCTTTATCAGTTTGAGTACCTATAAGGACGCCGCCTATCGGTGTGTGTGTGTGTGTGTGTGTGTGTGTGTGTGTGTGTGTGTGTGTGTGTGTGTGTGTGTGTGTGTGTGTGTGTGTGTGTGTGTGTGTGTGTGTTGGACGTTAAATATTCTTCAATGATAGTTTTTATTATTAGTTTCTTTTTATAAACGTGGAAGTGAGGTTAAAAATGTATTAGAAATGTATATTATTAATCACCTGTTCATTTACCTTAATTGTAGCTTTAGTTCAGGTGCTAAGTTGATGGAAAGCTGTTAAGTAAAATGTATTATCATCATTATTACTATTATTATTATTATTATTATTATTATTATTATTATTATTATGTTTAAGGAGGACAGTTTGTAATGCCTTCTATTCTCTTTATGTATCAGAAGCTCAAGTCTTTAGCAGGATAATGTTGACGAAAAATACCTGTAATGTTTTTTCCTTAATATTCTGGCTTTTACATTTTTCCATGTATATGAACCTTGGTATTATGAGCAAGCTATATCATACGACGTGCATGCGTGTGTGCGTGTGTGTGTGGGTGTGTGTGGGTGTGTGTGTGTGTGTGGGTGTGTGTGGGTGGGCGTGTGTGTGTGTGTGTGTGTGTGTAAATGTGTAGGAAGGAGGTAATACTATACATCTATGGAATAAAAAGAAGAAAAAAACACACACAAACACAAACACCTTTATACAAAACCCTTAATAATAAATAAACAAAACAAAACAAAACATCGGAATCCTTTCAAACCCATTTCCAAACATTGCATTAATTCACCCCCAACACCCACCCCCAACAACCCCCCAAATACCCCCCAACCCCCACAAACCTTGAACCTTTACCCACCACACCTGAATCACCTTTCTGGGGCTGCAGCGAACATTCTATTAATTTACATCCAAGCCCTAAGCCACCACCTCTAGTCTACCTTTGTCGGGAGAAGCCAGGCTCTCCCACGTGGGTAATCCTGCAGCTTTAATAACAGTGAATGCCTCCTCAGTGCATAGCCAAACACGAGGCTCTCCTCCCTTGCCTTTGTCTTGTGTCTTTAAGTCTTCTGTGAGTTGTGGGAGACGAAGGATTGAGAGGAAGGGAAAGAACAGATTTTGGTTTTGAAAATTTGGGTTTGGGGATGTTTATTTTTTTTTTGTATTTTGTGTTTTTTGTGTTGTAATTGTTCATATATATATATATATATATATATATATATATATATATATATATATATATATATATATATATATATATATATATATTTAAAGAAAACATCTTTATTTCAACCAAACTTTTCAATATATTCAATATCACCTGTAATTTACTTTTTTTTTATTTATACACACTGATTAAATTCACTTGCACGCTTACCATTTATGTATATGACATCTAATTAATTGCAAGAGCCCTGCATATCTATTCATTTACTTATTCATTATCATTATTATTAGAATTATTATTATTATCATAATTTTTTTACACTAATATTCTGGTCATTTACATCGAAAACCTATAATATATTCTTTATTGTTTTCTTTCTCTCAATATTCCACTAAATCACTTTTTGGTATGTAAATTTCTTTCTTTTTATCTTTCTTCATTTTTTTCTTTTCTTTTCACCTTTCTTTTTTCCTTCCTTTTTTTTATTACGATGATATTCCATTAATTCCAGCATCTATGTCTGTATTATTGCTCTTGGACTTGATCTTGAAGACTCCTCGATACCCCCCCTCACCCCCTTCCCTCAACAAAAAAAACTTCATCCCTTCCTTGTTTCATAATATTACTCCTTAAAGAAAAAGAAGAAAAGAAATTGAAGAGTTTTTTTGTAGCCCATCTCTGGAAAAGATTGCAAAATTATTTTCTTTATAGACTGTTTTTTTGAGGGTGGGTTGGGGGTGGGTGGGTGGAGGGTGGAGGGGGAGGATAAGATGATGGGATCTGTAATATATAGGAACTCTCTCTCTCTCTTTTTTTTTCTCTCTTACTCTCTTTCTCTCTCTTTACGTACCAGCGACATTTTTACTGAGAGATTTATAATAACATTGCTCCCCCACCCTCATCTCTCTCCCCTAATACCTCTGACACCCCTAACCCTCACCCCTCTCCGCTAAACCCCTGAATAACACCCCACTACCCTCACCCCTCTCCGCTAACACCCCTGATACACCCCCTACCCTCACCCCTTTTCCCTCCCTCACCCTTCATCCCTACCACCCTCACCCTCACCCCGCCGCTGGGCCCTGACATGGTATATAAGACTGCCGTGTGACTAACGAGGAGTGTCTCAGGTAAAGTGATGCTGCTTCTCTAGTGTTGGTTTACTTAGCCTTCCTTCCTTCCTTCCCTCCTTCTTTCTTTCCTTTTTTTCGTCAGCCTCGTTTTCTTCCTATTGTAACGTGGATACTGGTTTTGTTTTGCTT
>JAPQNM010000002.1:11447865-11452865 GCA_029783475.1 Metacarcinus magister
CCTCCACGCGTCGCTACTCCCTCAGGGGCACGAAGGATTCCTGGGAACGTAAAGTTATACAGGAGGATGAGGAGGAGGAGCAAGAGGAGGAGGAAGAGGAGGAGGAGGAGGAGGAGGAGCTGGAAGAGTAATGATGTTTATAGCATTTTTGATTTTGGCGATGGTGGCAGTGCAGTTTTTTTTTCTCAATAATAATGATGATGATGATGATGATGATAATAATGATGATTTATAACTCTGGTGTGAGGAAGAGAGAGGGCGATGTTGATATAACTATTGCTATTGCTATCATTGCTGCTGTTCCTGCTATCATTTTTATTGCTACTGTTATCACTGTTGTTATTCCTGTTATCATTTTTTTTGTTATCCTTGCCTGTGTAGTTGTCATTCACTGCACAGAACAGAAAACTGGAGACTCAAGCAATTAACAACATCAAAGGAGAGACCAACCACGGGAACAGGGACAGAGAAAACAGAAGGAACACTGAAACGGACTGAGAGAGAGAGAGAGAGAGAGAGAGAGAGAGAGAGAGAGAGAGAGAGAGAGAGAGAGAGAGAGAGAGAGAGAGAGAGAGAGAGAGAAACAGAGAGAGAGAAACAGAGAGAGAGAAACAGAGAGAGAAATGTCAAGTATAGGAGAGTAACTGTTGAATCGAATAACCTTTTACTCCTTGTCTGGAAATGCTGTGTGAGAGGAGATCTAACTCCCTTTCCTCCCTCCCCCCTTCCTCCCTCCCCCCCCCCTTTTCTCCCACCCCAACACCCACGTGAGAAATGTACCCAATACCTGGAGGAACGAGGAGCCTGTATAGAGCCTAGGAGGATGGAGGAAGGAGGATGGAGGAAGGGATGGTAAGAAATTTTATGACAGCATCGATATAGAACTCCAAACTCCAATGAATATGACTGAGCAGGAGTTGTTGTATGTCTTATTTTAATGTAAAGGAACAGACTGCGAGTGTTAGATGCAGAGGAGGACGTTATCAGAGAAGGAATAATTGTTTTGAAGGTTATGTGTAGTTAAAACGGAGAAGAAATGAGTTTTTGGAGAGCTATGGACCACCACTTTTGTTATTTTTCATCCGCTAGTCAAAAATAACAGATGAGAAATTTAGAAATTCAGAAATGAGGAAATGCAGACCTTCCCTCCACACTGTCACTTCTCCAATCCTGTCAGTCTTGTTGAAAGTATCGTCTGTCAGATAATAAAAAATGCATAATGAAAAATGCAGAGTACAGGAGTGGACGGTGCATTATTGAGTTCATGGCCATTGAGAAATACATGAAGAGAATCCGTAATAGGAGGGAACTCTGCGGCTACTGGCAGGTGGAGACGAACCATTACCATCTACCACTGCAGCATTGGAACAACCTTGAAGAAAACGATATGTGACATTCCGGAAAGAATATAAGCCATAAGAAGCCATTGAGGTAACTAAAAGAGACGACCAAGATTTAGTTTCAAAATTAAGACCCTATTAAGGAAATCCATGTTAGCGGTCAGGAGAGGATTGCAATTTAAAGGATGTTTATATATTTTATTAGAGAGTGCAAGAGCTTTCAAATGGCAGGAGATCAAAGCCAAACGTGGGTGGTTTGAAGAATCGTAGTGATCGCATTCCTTAGTTTGAGGCAAAATAAAAGTTAAGACCATTTCCAGCAAGAGGAAAAACAAACAGATGCTGATAGATAGACAAGACGGAAAGTTTTAACCAGGCAGGATGTTAGCGTAGAAAAACACATGTCTTGCGGGCAATAGGAAGGAACTGACTCTATTAAGATCATAAGCTTTCCTAGACTCTCGAGAGCGCACAAAAAAAACATTACTCGGAAGAATTTTAATAACGAACATAATTAAGTCAGAGGCTGGGAGACAAGGAGGGAGAAACCAAGAATTGTCGAAGTTTAACCAAAGTTTGAGCAGAGTTCAGTTTCAGAAATAGCAGAGGGATGACAATGGCGCCATCTGGGTTTAAGAAAAAAAAAGTTAAAATGATTGAGAAAAACTATTGGAGATATTTTAAGCCTCAACTTACAAGACTACCTCGCTGTTCAGGCCGACATTTTCTACCAATGAAACCATTTTTTTAGGGATGTGTAATCTATAAACAGATTCCGGCACAAATTGGAGCATAAATATAAGGAAGGGGCTGAGTTAAAGGAGATGGATACCTATAACAGGTCCCTTGTGTGGGCCGCCTCCCTACCTTCGATACTGGGTTCAGATATGCATCAAGCCTTTCTACCTTCCTTACTATACAAGTTTTTAATATAACCTTTCCAGAGACACAACTTTCGTAACGCGTTGAGCATAATAACAGATGGATTTTTGGCATGGAAATATTATTAATACCTCCAAGATAAACTGAAATATTGCCGCTTCAGATCCTTCTTACTTAGCAGAGACATAATAACAGAATAACCGCAAATACGACACGACAGAATACAGAAACAATGTTATATAATCGATGAAACCCAACGGTGAAAATAAGCTAGCTGGAGGATTAGAAGTTGGGAAAGTGTGGAATGTTTAAGGGACGTAACTGCAAGGCTGTGAGGAATGCATGGAATAGGGTATTGCAACAGCTGCTCCAGGGGTCATTAGGGAGAGTTGAAAGGTTGTCGGGTGAGAGCAAGTTAAAAGCTGGTTGGTCAGGAAAATATAATCACATCCAAAACATCTACAAAAGGAGAACGACAAACTCAACTTTATATATGAGTAATTAAACTATTTATTCGTCGCCTCAGTGGAATCAGGTATAAGGTAAATTTATATTCTAGTGATTAAGAGAAAAAAGTCTTACGAAGGGAAAGGGAAGAGAAGGGAAGGGAAGAGAAGGGAAGGGAAGGGAAGGGAAGGGAAGGGAAGGGAAGGGGAAGGGAAAGGGGAAGGGGAAGGGGAAGGGATAAGCATGCAGCACCACACTAGACCCTTCCAACTATAGTGAGAATGTCTTGCTGTTCACTTGTTGTTGTTGTTGTTGTTGGTGTGTGGTGGTGGTGGTGGTGGTGGTGGTGGTGGTGGTGGTGGTGGTGGTGGTGGTGGTGGTGGTGGAGAGGGAGGGAGTGTAAGACATCTTCTACAACTATGATTAGAATGTTGTTCCAATAATTGTTTCTGATGCATTCGTTATTACTCCATTCTGTATTTCCTCCTTGCGTTACCATCCTCTTATTATTCGTATTCTTATTCTTATTTCCTCTTTCTTCTTTTTCATTTCCTTTTCTTCTTCATTTTCTATTTCATTTTAATTTTCTTTTTCTTCTCCTCCTCCTTCTCCTCCTCCTCCTCCTCCTCCTCCTTCTCCTCCTCCTCCTCCTCGTGCTTGTGATTTGAGGCGGGCACGCTCATTGGTTGAAACAGGTGTCCTTGAAGAGGTCCTTATCTGGGAAGCAGCGGGGGATTATTGACCAATTAGAATCGTTCCTTGTGGGATGGCGGGGTTGTGACTGGTTGGCAGGCGGCGGCCACCAAGCGGGTACTTAGATATCGAATACGTCCACTCTCCATCTTGTCTTTCTGTCTTTGTCTTTTTTTCTCTCTCTCTCTCTCTCTCTCTCTCTCTCTCTCTCTCTCTCTCTCTCTCTCTCTCTCTCTCTCTCTCTCACTCTCTCTTCTCTCTCCTTTCACCCTTCTTCCTCCTCTCCCTCCCTCCTTCCCTTCTTCTTTCCCTCCCTCCCTCCTCTCCCTCCCTCCTTTTCCTCCTCCAGCAAGACAATTCCCATTAGCCTTCAAAGCTCTACTCCTCCAAATTCCAAACACACACACACACACACACACACACACACACACACACACACACACACACACACACACACACACACACACACACACACACACAATGGATGCTTGGAATCTAACTGCTTCAGGGAAACGATACTTCGAGCCACACAATCCCTTACATTCACCATCACCCCCCCCTCTCTCTCCTCTCTCTCTCTCTCTCTCTCTCTCTCTCTCTCTCTCTCTCTCTCTCTCTCTCTCTCTCTCTCTCTCTCTCTCTCTCTCTCTCCCCGTCTATTACGTGTATTATTCTTCTTTTTTCTCCTGCTCTTTTAATAGTCCTCTCCTCCTCCTCCTCCTCCTCCTCCTCCTCCTCCTCCTCCTTCTCCTCCCACTCTTTCTTAATCATCTCCTTTTTCTCCTCCCCATCATCCTTGTCATCTTCTACTTCTCCTAATCCTGCTTCTTAATTATCTCCTCCTCCTCCTCCTCCACCTCCTCCACCTCCTCCTCCTCCTCCTCTTCCTCCTTCTCGTCTCATGTTACAGCGTCCCCTTCTCAATTTTCTGGTTCTACTTACCATCACCGTCTTCGTTGCTCATCATCCAAGCAGCGATCAGCTTTCATTGCTCTCCTGATATGATTGGCGGTGAGTGACGGGGCTCAAGTTTCGCTGCCAAGGCCTGAATGTTGATTGGCTGGGGGTAGCAAGGTTTGAACTGGTTAATGGCCAATCAGGTAATGGTGTCAGATGTGGTGGGGGTTAAATGGGTGGATGGATGGTGTTTGGTAGTGATGGTGATGGTGGTGGTGGTGGTGGTGGTAGTAGACCTTTCCTCCCTTCACCCTTTCTTCTTTACTCCCTTCACACCACTCCCTTCACCTAGTACTCCTTCTTCCACCTACTCCTCCTCCTCCTCCTCCTCCTCCTCCTCCTCCTGACTCAGACAAATGCATACTCCACTCTGAACTTAATTACAGGTAGAGAGAGAGATCAGGTGAATGCAAGATCTGGGTTGTGTTACACTTTACTACCTGCTTATATAATACTTGCGTAGGTTATGGTCTATGGTAGTAGTAGTAGTAGTAGTAGTAGTAGTAGTAGTAGTAGTAGTAGTAGTAGTAGTAGTAGTAGTAGTAGTAGTAGTAGTAGTAGTAGTAGTAGTAGTAGTAGTGTGATACATAATGTGATGTTTTGTGTCTTCATCAACTGCCAGGTAACACTTCAAACTTTATGCTCTTGATAACACTAATGACTCGGTGTATTTCGCAACGA
>JAPQNM010000002.1:11457865-11462865 GCA_029783475.1 Metacarcinus magister
CAGTCTGTTTCAATGGTTCATGAATAGAATAACCGTTGTAGATTAACATGTGGAGGTGAGATGTGGTATATTATGGAAGACCTTTCTTCTTTTATATATATACTATTAGAGAACATGACCGCTGTAACTTAATCTAACCTAACCTAACTTGTATGATAACCTTTACGGGTGATGTGACGTGATTGTTATGCTTGGATTTTCGTCTTTATGGAGAAACATGATGAGGAGAGAAATTGTTGTACGTATATGTATATCCAGGTAGTGTCTATTCTTTCTTCTCTTCCTTTCCTTTTCTTCTTCCTCCTCCTCCCTCGGTTTATTTACCTTCAAAAAATCCTTTCATGATATACCACGTCACTTCTTTTCCTCTCGCCACCACCACCACCACCACCACCACCACCACCACCACCACCACCACCACCATCACCACCACCAGCACCACCACCAGCACGGCTTTCCTTCCCCTTTATGCACAAGCTTCCTTCCTCTCAATGAATTCACGTAATATTTCACTGCCTCATTATGAACCTGTCTCTCACACACTTAACTTTCTCTTTCTCTTTTTCTCTCATCCTTTTTAGTTATAATTCTGCTATACAATACACCTGAGGCTCACATTTTCACCCACCCAAGCATACTACATCACATCAAGGTAATGCATATAAAGGGAAGGTGTATAGGAAGCACTCTTAACAGGAAGGACTGAGAGCAAGGGTGACATCTGGTGGTGAACATCGTTAACACACCATACAGGAACCTTATCCATCCATATATGAAGTACACCTTTCATGTAGGGTAGAGAGAGATGGAGAGAGATAGAGTAAGTCTTCACCCATACAATATTTCTATACATCAATCAAATCATTCATCTCACCCCTTTCCATTATTCAACTTTCCTTCATCTGTCATATCACACAGTTACCTTGCATCTCTCGCTACCCTTTACCGTTATTTTGATTGGTTATTGCTCCTCTGAACTTACTATCTGTATGCACTCCTCTATCACCTCCTCTCCCTCCCCCTCACACACATATACTTCACACTGATATGCATAACAAACTTTCCTCCTCACTCAGTTTCCTATTCTCTCCATCCTTAATAATGCAAGAGTTAGCCACCATTGTCATTCCACCAGCCCCTTCCCATTGGTTAACACTGCCTTGCTCTTTCTTTTCAACCTTCCTATTACTTGTGTTCTTTAAAGAGAGGAGCTTCAACACACCTCTGGGAATGCATTTTTTGTGTGAATCTATTTCCATTTTCTGTTTGGGTAAAGGAATTTTACGGATGCTTTCTTATTCCAATGTCTGTTTTTGTAACCTCGAGCCAGTCTCCGTTTTATGTATGGAGAAATGTTGATCTAGTTTTTGTTTTATACCGAAAAAAATTGTGTATCTGTTTGTTTATCGTTTATCATAGGTCTTTTTTTGTTTTTCCTACCGTCTTCTGTTACTTATAATCCTATGACTAAAATTAAAAAAGAAAAAAAAGACGAAGAATGAGAAATGAAAAACGATGACGAAACATTTAAGCTACAATAAGATAAATAAATATAGAATACATGTAAAAAAAATATTGCTATAGTTTTTGTACTGCTCATTACTGTATATACTTATCTACCTATTTATCTATCTACATCTATCTATCCATTTCTACCTGTACTTACCAATATTTCAACCTATGCATTAATTATTATTTATTTACCTATCTACTCATCCTATTCAAGTACCTACGTATTAATCAATCCTCACTAAGGTATTAATCCATTTCAAGTGAGTCGGAGGGAGGGAGGTGTTGGCAGAGGAATTATTAACACGACTCCTTGTTCCCTGTTAACCTACTACACTCACACCCTCACACCTGCCAGCGTTCACGTCCTACCAAATCAATACCTGACTTAACCTAATCTAACCTAACCTAACCTAACCAAACCTAACCTAACCTAACCTTACCTAACCTAACCAAGCCTAACCTAACCTAACCTAACCTAGCCTAACCTGATCTAACCTAATCTAAATATACTAACTACCTGTGTGTGTACCAGGTAAATATTCAGAGCCAAACTAATTTACCTCATTCCTCATCCTACCCTTCTATTTATTCTTATTTTTCTTATTCATATTCATCATCTTTCTCCCTCCTCCTCCTCCTCCTCAGATCTGCACCGGGAGGAGGTGGTGTCGTCGGTAGAGCCACTCCGTTGGGACGTAAGGAGTCGTTTAGCAGTAAAGGTTGAGGCTAAAGATGACGGGCAGGAATTTTCGTGCCGTGCCCTCCACCCGGCCCTTCAGCATTCTCCAACCACTCTCGTCGCCTCCCTCACCGTGGCTGTCCTGCGTGAGTACTGACTGTCTCTTGCTGCTGTTGTTGTTGGTGTGTTTATTCTCTATTTACTTTTCATTCTATTTATATTCGTATTCAGGAATGTTCAGCCTTTATTTCGCATTCTTCTCTTCCTCCTCCTATTCCTCTTTCTCCTCCTCCTCCTCCTCCTCCTACACTCCTCCTCTATTCCTCCTCTCCTCCTCCTACACATCCTCCTCCTCCCCCTATTCCTCCTCCTCCTCCTCCTCCTAATTCTGGAACACTGACCAACAACAACAATAAAAAAAAACTATTACTACAGCCGTCATTACCAACACCACAAAAACAAATGCGAAATCAACAACAAAACGAAGCTACTACTACTGCTGCTACTACTACTACTACTACTACTACTACTACTACTACTACTACTACTACTACTACTACTACAATCAAAATACACCACCTTGACTAAATCTAACCTAACCTAACTTGACAAATCTTCCCTCAACCTGACCCTTCCTCCCACACACACACACACTCATACACTTTGTCCTCAATAGGGTAGAGTAGAAGGCTATCCGTTTCATTAACTCTCCTCTTTTAATTGACTCTCTTCCATCTCATACGGTCAGTTCTCCTCAGTGATATTTCCACTTCTTACCTACCTACCTAACTATTTATTTCTCTAACTACCTACCTAACTATCTCCCTAACTGCCTACTACCGCTATTTTTCCACCGTTTCTGTATGCATAGTCTTCTGAGGTGACTCCCTGTATGTCTAACCCCACGTGACATGCAGATACATACATGCTAATTGTTACACGCCAATGAAAGATTTATTCTGTCTTCAGTATTTTCATTCCTTCATTCCATTAAGTGATTAGTTGTGGAGTGATATGGTGTTGTTTTTTTTTCTCTCTCTTTTATTGGTCTTTTCTTTTTTTTTCTTTTTTTTTATTATTTGTGTTCTATGATTGTTGTCTCTTAAAAAAAACAATCACATATTTACACTGATAACACACACACACACACACACACACACACACACACACACACACACACACACACACACACACATGCAGTCCTCATCCATAAATAAAGTCATTAAAACACCATTCCCGGTTTTGCCACAACTTTTTTTGTAACAACGTTGTATATTTTGTCATGATTTAGTGTCATAATTAATAGTAATAACAATTATATTTACACTCATAATTCAGTGACGTAATTAATAGTCATAACAACTATTTTCACACCTATATACGTATACATACAAAACTAACACACACACACACACACACACACACACACACACACACACACACACACACACACACACACACACACACTGAAGGGATTTGAACAGTCAACCCTCATCGAACACACTGAATGTAAACAAACTTGCAGTGAGAAGGAAGAAAAGTAAAGACTGACACACACAATGAAAATAATTCCACCAGGACGTGTGTGAAAACAGAAGCACAGAATCTGAGGCTATAATGAGAGACACTACCATAGCAACATGTATCAATAAATATGAAATTCAGCTTGCATTAAAGTGTTAGGAAGTAAGAGAACACCACTAGTCTTGAAGAACAAAGAGGTTAAAACATTACACAAACAGACCACATGATAGCAACAGGGACGAATGAATACTGTTGACATGGAGAAGTAAAACAAAAACTGAAGGTTGGAAATGCAAGAGAGAGAGACCACCAGGAAAAAAGAGAAAAGAAAACAGCAATATTTAGAGCAAGGTAGAAAGTTAAGGAGAATTTTTAGTACAAGCATCACAAGTTAAGAAGAACACTCGTAACAATACGTATACTGAGAGTGTCTTGGGTGTAGTATATGAAGGTCGCAGTGTCCTACAAAAAATAGCCTTGCTGGTAAATATGGACTTGTGCAAAATATCAGATGTTAACGAAAATAGATTGACAGGTTATGGCAAGAGATGACAGCTGGCAGGCTCGTGTTTGTGGGTGACATCCATCCATCTATCTGTCAAGTGGAATATTCTAACACGTGCTGCTGTGAAGTGACAAGGTAAAGGGAAGGGAAAACATCGACGGTAGCAGCAATGTAATATTAGACACACACACACACACACACACACACACACACACACACACACACACACACACACACACACACACACACACACACACACACACACACACACACACACACCTAAATACGTCCTGCAGCATAATTGTAATTGATTTAATCTTTTATTTTCGTCACTAATAGAATTGAGTAATCAGCTCAGTAACGTCATTTTACACCGTCACCGTCACCACCATCACCCACCACTTCCCATCACTCCCCATCACTCCCTATCACTCCCCAATCACTCCCAATACCAGAATCTAAATCCCTGGGTAAGGTTCCTCCCCCCGTCAGGAGCATACCATCAATAAGGTGCTGTCAGCCTGCAACACAAGGACGGAGAGTTGCTGTGAGTCAGGCTTAAAGTAGATAAGACGTGAGTTGGGTCACATTTGTACAAGTTAAGTACCAGGAAAGGAATGAATGGACATGATATTAACACTGGAGGGAGGGAGGGAGGGGAAGAGAGAGAAAGAGAAAGAGAGAGAGAGAGAGAGAGAGAGAGAGAGAGAGAGAGAGAGAGAGAGAGAGAGAGAGAGAGAGAGAGAGAGAGAGAGAGAGAGAGAGAGAAAGATCAAAGAC
>JAPQNM010000002.1:11467865-11477865 GCA_029783475.1 Metacarcinus magister
GCCGTGATATTCGAACCATTTTCTCGAAGCGACGACCTGCAAGTTTCGAAGTTTTCCGCTTTAGGTTTACAAATTCGAAATGTCACAGCTATAAAACCTATCTCTCTCTCTCTTCCTCTCTCTTTCTCTCTCTTTCTCTCTCTCTCTCTCTCTCTCTCTCTCTCTCTCTCTCTCTCTCTCTCTCTCTCTCTCTCTCTCTCTCTCTCTCTCTCTCTCTCTCTCTCTCTCTCTCTCTCTCTCTCTCATTATTATCATTTTTGCTGATTTTTTGAGTCAATTTCCGATGGATTCGAAGCTTCATTCCCAGGAGAGGGTTCAACTTGGGGTCTCGTCACCAACTTCAACGCTTCGACGGGTTTCTAAAGAGGCTATTTTGTTATTCATGAAGTTTTTTTTAGCATTGCTTTTCTTCTGAAGGGTTGGGGGAGAGGGGGGAGAGGCAGCAGGATTTCGTACTCTCTGGTCTGGTTGAAGGTTAGTGTAGTTACAGTATGTAGTTCAGAAAGTTTCCTTGTGTAATTGTGTGGGAGGAGACGGAGGTTGTGGTGGTGGTGGTGGTGGTGGTTGTAACTTTTTTATACCCTGGTGCTCTATTGTGAAGCCCATGATTTCCACGCCAAGAATTACTATAGACTTGGTTCTCTCTCTCTCTTTCCTTACTCTTACTTTCTTTTATTAGTTAGCGTCAATAATATAATATCTCAATCACTGTAAGGCAATGAATTAATTAATCATTTGTAAATACATTTATTTTCTTTACGTAAACGTGGAAATTGCACTGATGAGAAATGAAATTGGCTTTTGCTGAAGGGGAGGAAAATAAAAAAAAGTAAAAGACGGTGAGGGAGCAAGGTAAGGAGAAAGTGGAGAGAGTGGAGGAAGGGAGAGGTAGGTAAAGAGGGAGGGAAGGAGGGAGGGAGGGAGTGGAGGAAGGGAAGGAGGAAAGGACAAGCAAACTCGATGCAGTAAAGTCACGAAAGAATCACAGTAGAAGTTACGTTTAAATACTCAAAAATATTTATACCGTCTGTAAATTTAAGTGGTGGGAATGGTGTATATAGAAACGCAGTACTACATTTAAGGGATGAGGGAGAGAAAAAAAAACTATAAAGGTGTATATTGTATAAGGTTTGTGGGTGGAGAGGGAAAAAATATCTGCTTTCCATTCTACTACTTTTGTTTCTATTCTTGGTCTCTTTTCTTTATCTTTCTCTTTTTTATACTATTTTTTTATTAAAGTTATCGCGTAAAAAGAGAGCTTTACTTATATTTTGTTTTCGTGTTTGTGTGTATGTGTATTGATCTGTTATGTTCTTCGTTTCTTTTGTTTTTTCTAAATGCTCTGATATTCTTCATTAGTTATGTGGTTTTCATAAGGCAATGTATTCAATTATTAGTTTTTATTTTATTTTTTTATCTCAGTGGCCCTTATTGTTTGCAGAGTTGCGTTTTCTATGACTCCCTTTAAGGTTAATGTTCTTGGTTGACTCATGATATCGTTTGGCCTCAGTATAATGGAGTTTTCTTTTTTCTATATATTTACCTTGTGCACTTAAGCGATACAAAGCGGAAGAGGTCACAAGAAGAAGACCTATAAATTTCACTTTAGATTATATTCAGTTTTCATTTACTTATATTATTTTGATATACGTGGAGACCATTTACATCCTTTGAACTCCATATTTGTATAACCTACTTATGCAACGTGATTTATTTTGCAGACCCACCCAACGCACCAGTCATCACCGGGTATCGAACAGGGGACGTGCTATCAGTGGGCGACCATAGGACCCTCGTTTGCCAGGTGACAGGAGGGAGACCTAGTCCTTGGGTTACCTGGTACAGACACGGCCGCCCTCTGACCCACGCCCCAGCCCACCACCCCACCAGTGCCTCCCTGACCACTGCCCCGCCCATCGGTGCCACCACCCTCACCGCCACGGCCCGAGAGAGAACAGTGAGGGTGGAACAGAGGGTGACAGCAGCCAGGGAGGAGGACGAGGCTGTGTACGAGTGCCGAGTGTCCAGTGATTTCCTGCCGCGTCCCCTCACCGCTAACGTCACCCTTACCGTCCACTGTGAGTCTTGTGTCGGGTCTATGTGTATGTGTGTGTGTGTGTGTGTGTATGTGGGTTCGTTAATTAACTTTTCGTTCACCTGTGTTCCTCCTCTCTCTCGGCACAGACCCCCCCGAGGACGTGACGGTAATTGGTCCGACGGTGGTGGCGGCAGGACAGCTGTTCACCCTCACCTGTCGCTCCTCCCCCGCCAACCCCCCGCCCACCATCACCTGGCGCCTCCAAGGTAAGGCTCCCACGTCCCGACATCCTCTGAATTAAACACATGACTCAGACGCTCTTGCAACATACATCCTCGTTCTCGTTATTTAAAGAAGATAAAAGGGTTCACTTTGGGGAAAAATATGCTTCATTTCAGTGGTTATGAGAGTGTGTGCGTCTTATGACTTTTTTTAGACTTTCCTCTTTATCTTTTCTTTTGCGAGTCAGTTGGTTCGGTAAAATAATAACCACTTTTTTTCGTTTTTAGACAATACTAATATCTTTTCCTGAATATGTTTACGTTGCAAATGGAATCTCGTCTATATTATATGTATATACATGCATACACACTGACAGTATATCAATAACGCGCCTCACATTATTTTTAACAACAATATAGAAAACAGAACCATGTCCACCATAACCTAAATATCTTAAGACAACTACACAGAATAAAAAAAAACTCGAGAAAAAACATTCGGTTATAGAAACACAAAATTTATAAACAAAACTAAATACTAAAAAAAAACACCAAGGAAACATTTACCTCACATACATATTTACACCTAATCTTCCTTCTACCTCTTTTTAACCACCACCAGGGACCCGCATAGCCTCAGGGGCGTCGGTAGTGAGTGAAGGGGCTGGTGGGGGCTGGGTAACCTCGGCCCAGCTCAGCCACCACATGCCCAAGACCCCAGACACTACCCAGACCACAGCCCAGTGTCTCGCCTCACACCCACTCTCCAGCCACCTCCTCTCACAGACCCACATCATCACCGTCATTAGTAAGTGCCGCCAACACCGCTCAAGGTCTCTTCCGTGTGGTGATGGTGATGTGATGTGATGTTATGTGATGTTATAGAAGTGATGTAAGAGTATTTAGGTTTTATTAAGGGTGATATCATTGGTGTAAGTAATAGGAAGGGAACAGGGAGTTATCTATTATAAAAATCACCCCCTAACCCCCTTTTTCCTTCAATGAATGTAGGTCCCCATATGGTATTGTCATTTTTCTTTTCCAATTAAAAAGGAAAAAAATCAATAATCAAAATTGTAGGCAAAAAAAAAAGTATTAATTAGATTGCACAAAACATCAAAGGAAACATCCACAAAATACCACATTGTGAATTAAAATATGCAATACATCCAGCACGCTTGTTACGCCATGACACGCGGACCCCTGGCTTAGGTACCATCACAAACACCCCCGCCCCCCGCCCCCCGCCCTTACCCCCGAAAAAAAACAAAGCTCTCCCTCTTAAATTTTTCCTCTTCAATTCCCTATTTTTGAATCCAGACAATAACTTTTAGAGCACTCATAACTGCGTATTAACATGCATAAAAGAAATGATACACTCAAAACTGAGAGACTAAGAACGAACATTAAACTAAAAAAAGAAATATAAATAAAAAGTATATATAAATTCCTTCCGAAAAATACAACACTGCATCATCAAAGAGCACAGTGATCAAAGAGCAGCCACCCACCAGCTGCTTTTTTCTATTGTAAAGGTAAGCTAAATAAATTTCAAATCAAGAATGCGGCAATAATTCATTCATATTTGCAAAAATATATACATTATAATCAGAGACGAACATTTTATTTTATTGGTGGGGTATAAACAATATTTTAAGAAACTGTTTTATTTCTAGTTCAAAATTAAAGATATTGTTTCCATTTTGAAGGAACGCCTAGGGGAACAATACCCTGGACTCATAAAATCTCCACCTATGCTCTGAGTGACATGTTATTTACTTAGCGAAAAGTGATTTGTAAACAGTTACTCCGCCCAAAAAATTATAAGGAACAACACATTAGAAGTTATTAATCGACACATAACACTCACACAAACACAATATACAATACACACACAAACAGATGCTTTGAGTGGTGAAGGGAAAAGATTGAACCTCACAACTAACAATAGAAAATTACAAAACAGCCGCTGGTCCAATATCGATAATGCATCGTTCACTAATTACATTATTACCATGCAAATAAGGTAATCTACGGGCATACCTGATACGTAGCTGGGTAATCATGCCCTATACACATCATCACATATCTCACTCTTTTTCCTGGATCCATTAGTATAGTTGTCACCATACTCATCATCCCACGAATCATCACACTCATTCTTTGTTAGTTAATCAGTTTTATTCCCTTTAATCTTTCCCTCTACGTACACGACCGCGAGAATAAATTAGTCAGCAGTAATATTAAAAGCAATTACGTCTGACGCAAATGTGATTAAACGCAAAGGGAAAAAATATTGGATAGATAGCTAGATAAATACAAACAGACCACGATATGTAAGGACTCCCGTGATTGGCTTCTGATGAGGCATGAACCAAGACCTGCAGTGAAGTATTAGGTAAGTAGGAACACTTGATTAACCGCATGTAAACAAACTGCAACATGATATACCCTGGAACACACACACAAAAAAAGGCAGGGAAAGAAAGAACGAAAAAATAAGTGTACATAAAAATTGGTACACGTGAAGCAAGCAATATTATAACATTAAAACAAACAACAGTAAACCCAAACATGTTAGAGCAAACAGTGATACGTGTAAACAACAAACAGTCAAACACGAAACACGCAAGACAGTGAAAAAAACTATATGAAAAAAAAAGTTACAACAGCAGCAACAACCACCACCAACTCATGAAAATGAAAATAAAAGTGAAACCTGCAAGCAAAGAACTGCATTAATCTGGCTGTATTTCAGGTTCTCCCTCGTGGTTCATTAATACAAAAAACAAATTCGTACACAGAGCCTGATAGTAAACACTCATGTATGTTTTAGCGCGGTGTAGCCCAGCCAATTTAAATTATACAATATACTTTTTATTTATCTAACTTTTTTTTTGGGGGGCCACATTCATTCTCGATCTAACACCACACAGTAAATGAACGCAACTGTATACAAATTAATCAACAGTTTTTTTCCCCCTATCCCCTGTGTCAATCTTGTATAATAAACTAAAAAGTGAATAACCAAACTTTAACCACTCGTTCTAACACCATACAATAAATTAATGCAACTGTATACAAATTAATCAACATTATTCCCACTGCCCTTGTGTCAATCTTGTATAGAAAAAAAAATATATAACAAAACTAACTGTGTACAATAGTTATACATTTCCTTGTTGTTCTTCTTCATAGGCTGGGCGTGTAGAGAGGAGCCTAATAACTGTCTGGGTTTGGTTGCAACGTATGAGACTTGTAACACAGACTAACCGTTTCCCTCCCGTGGTAGTTCAATATTATATATGGTGAGGCAAGAACACTATATATTCTGTCAAGTCCCTTTGTCCTTCCAAAATTCTTTCCAAAATTTCTCCCACACGAGGCTAATCCTTAAAATTATTTCCCGACTAGTTATTATTCTTTGCTGATTTTTACGATACATTCCAGTCAGCTATATATAAATTGATCCTTGACACAAACTAAGAAAATTAAAAGGATTCTCCGTCATTTCTCTCACCATCACCAACATCATTTCAAGCTTAGCAGGACTGTTTCAATATAGCCAGGTAGACTGTACACGCTTTGAGTTCGTCCAAGTATGAATAATATAAAAGAGCGGAAGATAAAACAGTGAATATAATTATTACGACACACTGCACACCCACACACCCACATACACACACACGTTAGTCTCACGTCTGTGATGTCAAATCTGACTCTACATCACCTCTACTCTACTTAACAAAACTCGCTGAATTATAATTACCGTTACATACTTATTTTTTCCATGAATATCATTATTTTGTTATTAAATTAATGGATTCATATTTATCTAATTTTTTAATCATCTAGTGGGGTAGTTAGATTGTACTGGAAATAATCATCCAGGTCTAGTGAGAAAGCCTCTGAATTGTTAACACTGTTTGCCTGGCTGTGGGCGTGCTGGTCCCTTGGTTCTGTTCAGGCGACATCCCTCGAAAATATAAATAATAATTCTGCAGTTGATTTTCTGTATTCATAACTTGTCATTATTTTTTCATACTATGTAAATGTTTATAATAGTTACAGTATGGAGTCTAACTGGCAGATAGATATCATAATAGAACAATTAATAATATTCACCGTAGCATAACACTATAACGTCAAGCTATGAATGTGGAAAATTGACTTTGTTATCATTTATGGTTGTTCATTTTTATTTCAGGAAAATTTATTCAAGAAAAATATTTCCTCGCTATTTACATACAATTTATGCAACAACATAACCAAAACGTTTTCTATTTAACTTTTCCAATCGACATCAAATTGTTCTATAATGTACCATATGTTATTATTTTTTCAAGCATACATATTTATGTGGCCGCAAGTCACAAACGAGGCAAATGCACAACAGATGCAAATTCTTGTGTTGCACTCGGGTCGCGCGCTGTATGCAAATTGGCTCTGCAAAGTAATAGAGCTGGCGAATCTATATGATAATGGTAGTCCGCTCCATGACGCGTCCTGACGTGGGCTCATTAGTGTCACGTCCCCATGAAGGCGGAGGCCATCTGACCACCACCACCACCACCACGCGTGTGTGTGACCCTCGCCACTCATACGGAACAATGAACACACTTTACACTTTTATGCAAATCTTGAATATATATATATATATATATATATATATATATATATATATATATATATATATATATATATATATATATATATATATATATATATATATTCTTCCATGTCTTGTTTCGAGAGAGTAAGTTATTTAGGGCACACTGGTAGCCATGTTCCAAACATTGTTATTTGATAGTACAAAACAACCAATATTTGTTCCCAAAAGACTATTTTTATATAGAAAGTCGAAGTTGTTGGCTTAGAGAGCCTCGGAGTGTGGGGCGCCGTGCAGATAAAGGGTCAAGGCCGACCTGCACCACCTGGCCTGCTTTAGTCTTTCTTTATCCTTTATTTTCTTAAGAACATATGTGTCGTGCAATGAAACTAGAAAACCAAAGGAAATTAATATTATTTTATTTTCATTTTAAAGGAACATGTTTTCAAGTGAAGACGCTGTGAACCATAACAAATACACGCAAATATGCTTAACTCTTTAACCTTTTTTAAGCAAGTTTCACATGGCCGTATTTATCGAATGACAAACACCCGGCAATACGATGCATCAGTAGTGGTAGTGCCATTTCGGTTGACAAAACGGTCTTTTTTTTTTTGCTAGAATCGAAGATGATTAATTTTGTCTGGAAAAATTGCACAATCCTCGATATGCCGAGGTGTTTGGTGTTCAACAAAACACATGTGAGTGTTATTCACTTAGTTGGTACACAGCTTATCATAATCTGCAGCACACAGCAAACTACAATTAAACTCTTAGCTACGAGTCCCAGCTAACCCCGACGGATGGTTGATTACCTGGCTGTCACCTGCACTATACACATGATGAAGCATACCATTGTCAGGCATCAAGGTAAACGAAAACCCCTGAGTGAGACACCGTTCCCTCCCGTACCCTTGACTTACGACCACATAGTTCCTCCCATACCTGAAAACTATTGAAAAAGGACAATAAAAAACAGTGACTCAATCGGAAAACATAGCACTGCCTCGTACATAAAACTACCTAGTGAACAGCCTACCGTGTACTCCTCCATCACACCCACACTCACACCTGAAGAACACTCGTTAAAAAGAAAGACTGGTGACTGACTCTAACAGCCTGTATTTTCTCCCCCTTGTTTCCTGGTGGCAGAGCGTCCCGGGTGGCCTGTGGTGGAAGTGACGGGGGAGGATGAGGTGCTGGAGGGCGCAACGCAGCTCACTGTCACCTGCACCTCCCAAGGGGGCAACCCTCCCCCTGCCCTAACGTGAGTCCTTTGCACGGATGACTAATGAAAATGATGATGATGATGATGATGATGCAAGTAATATACAACTACACCAATGACATAGTTAATAACACATAATAATAATGATAATGATAACAAAAATAAGTGCAATAGATGATTCTTAGTAATTTGAATATGTTTTCTCTCTCTATAAAACAACTTGATTGGTTATTTTATGGAGGAAACAAAAGACATATTAACAGTTAGAAAATTATCAATGTTTGCCACGTCTATATGTAGAGAATACTGCTGGCTCATTATCTCTCTCTCTCTCTCTCTCTCTCTCTCTCTCTCTCTCTCTCTCTCTCTCTCTCTCTCTCTCTCTCTCTCTCTCTCTCTCTCTCTCTCTCTCTCTCTCTCTCTCTCTCTCTCTCTCTCTCTCTCTCTCTCTCTCTCTCTCTCTCCTCTCTCTCTCTCTCTCTCTCTCTCTCTCTCTCTCTCTCTCTCTCTCTCTCCTCTCTCTCTCTCTCTCTCTCTCTCTCTCTCTCTCTCTCTCTCTCTCTCTCTCTCTCTCTCTCTCTCTCTCTCTCTCTCTCTCTCTCTCTCTCTCTCTCTCTCTCTCTCTCTCTCTCTTCTCTCTCTCTCTCTCTCTCTCTCTCTCTCTCTCTCTCTCTCTCTCTCTCTCTCTCTCTCTCTCTCTCTCTCTCTCTCTCTCTCTCTCTCTCTCTCTCTCTCTCTCTCTCTCTCTCTCTCTCTCTCTCTCTCTCTCTCTCTCTCTCTCTCTCTCTCTCTCTCTCTCTCTCCTCTCTCTCTCTCTCTCTCTCTCTCTCTCTCTCTCTCTCTCTCTCTCTCTCTCTCTCTCTCTCTCTCTCTCTCTCTCTCTCTCTCTCTCTCTCTCTCTCTCTCTCTCTCTCTCTCTCTCTCTCTCTCTCTCTCTCTCTCTCTCTCTCTCTCCTCTCTCTCTCTCTCTCTCTCTCTCTCTCTCTCTCTCTCTCTCTCTCTCTCTCTCTCTCTCTCTCTCTCTCTCTCTCTCTCTCTCTCTCTCTCTCTCTCTCTCTCTCTCTCTCTCTCTCTCTCTCTCTCTCTCTCTCTCTCTCTCTCTCTCTCTCTCTCTCTCTCTCTCTCTCTCTCTCTCTCTCTCTCTCTCTCTCTCTCTCTCTCTCTCTCTCTCTCTCTCAGTAACTAGTAACAGGTAAAAATTCATACTTTTACAATGAGCCAATTTCCAAACAACAAAGAATACTAATGTCGGTAGCGCGAAATTTATAATCCAGACTAATTACATTTCTTTAGCAGTTTTTTTTTCTCTCTCTCTCTCGCTCGCTCATATCTTTTCTCCCATTATATTTTTTTTTTGACATTAACGTATAGCCGTTTTGTGGACGTATTCTTTCACTATTTTCTTTTCCTCACGTCAGTTTTTTTTTTCCGTATGTGTATGGCGACGTATATGAGAAAGTTACCTACTATCATCTTCTTCTTTTTCTCTCTCTCTCTCTCTCTCTCTTTCTCCTACACGAACATCAAGCAGCTTCTCGAATCGACCCGCTTGGTGTAGTTAGTCAGTTCCCTTGCATCGAGGTGACTAATTAGATGCGCTGCGTGAGATAACTGATACAGACGTGCACCTGCTACGACCACCTGAGGCACACTGACTCTTTTTTTCTTCTACTCGTTTTCCCTCTGAACACGAACGGCTTGCATTATTATTGTTATTATTATCATTATCATCAGTGGTAGCAGTAGTAGTAGTAGTAGTAGTAGCTGTTGTTGTAGTATGATTCGTTACAGAAAATCATGAATCAGATAAAAATAAAAATAATAAATTAATCCCCTTCCCACTCTGTTTCCTCCCCCACGCCAGGCTATACAAGGCAGGACAGAAGGTGGTGACGGCGGAGGAT